>JANRMT010062848.1:20244805-20439215 GCA_026402145.1 Polypterus bichir lapradei | reverse complement strand
CTATCTATCTATCTATCTATCTATCTATCTATCTATCTATCTATCTAATCAGCAAGTATGTCTCCCCCTACTTGTAACATATGATGCATTTCTGCACTAAGTGTGCCAAATGTCTGATATAACAGCAAGACTGTTAGTATAAAAATTGCACATAAACATCAGTTTTACAGGGGGAAAGCAGAACACACAAGATGGCAAATTGTGGACAGAGTAATCTGCAAATGAATGCCACTCACTTGCAGTGTTTTCACAGACATGACAATGTATGCAAATGCAACAAAAAACAGCTGTTTTTCTTTGCATGTGTATGTACCTATTATCAAATTTATGTGTTAAATGCAATGAGATTGCAGGTGTATTTAATTCAGTACATGACCCAGCATTTCAGTATTGCTGTACTCAATCATATTTTTTCTCCTAAGAGGCACCTCATTTACAATCAAGTGCAATGTTGTACCAGCCCTTGTATTTTCACAAAGAAAGCCCGCCATTTATTCTCACATATACAATCATTGCCGGGTTTGCTGTGTCTGTGAAAACCTTGTTTGTGAGCTGCCGTCCCCTTCATCATTTTTCGTTCTCTGCTCAATCACTCCATTTGCTATGTGCCAACTTAGCATGTTCTCCCTTCTCCAAAACAAATTTATGCTGGCTGTGTACATCATCGTATGTACAGGGTGCAGCAGAAATAACTCCCATATTTCGAAAAATCACTGTGGGGTCCCCAAAGCAGGTAGAGGGTGCGGTCCATTCCGTTAGGTACGGTACATAATAAAGTTTTCAGTCGTCACCATGCCGTGGTCGGGTGAGCATCGAGGCTTTGTATTGGAGGCTTTTTTCAAAAATGGCGAATCTGTAGCTGTGACGCAGAGGGTGTTTCGTAACATGCATACACATGAAATAAGTAAAATTCTAACATGAGAATCCCTGGAGCCTATGGAAAAAGTCGTAATGCTGGGTCACTTTAAATTGCTTTGCACCTCTTCATCACCGTGTTTGTTTTGGAAATGTGTCAATCAGCACAAGCAGCAAGCAACCTTCTAGCCCATCCCCAACCTATGCAGCTGAAGTTCTCTCAGCTTCAAGTCTGTTTATCTGGATGTGCAGTGCCTGGAATTGTATAAGGTAAATAATACAGGTAAAATTCCGTTACATCGAACTCCCAGGGACCTAAAAAATATTTTGTTGTAATGAGATTCTGTATTTGTTACTATAGATCAGAATCATGTGAATTTAACAGTTGAAGTGAGAAGTATTCTATCGATCAAAGTGACTGTACAGCTACGAAGGAAAAAGAATTGTGGGAAATCGAGGTACAATGCCCTGCCCATTGACCCACACTATTTGCATGTTGAGAAATTGACAATGAAAATCCAAAGTGGAAATGCTTTTTACTTTTCATTTTTGCAGCTTCATTGCAGTTCAGGCTGAAAAGGAAATTGCAAATATGGTTATTATATTTTCATTTTCATTTTTGCAGCTTTTTTGAATGCAGACATTGAAAATGAAATTGCAAATGGGATAATTTCATTTTCATTTTTGCAGCATTTTAGCGTGCAGTCTTTGAAAATGAAATTGCAAAAGAGAGATTTAATTTTTGCAGATAATACCTCTCATATGACATCATGTTCCAACTTGAACACACTGGCCCCCCTGATTTTTTTCTGGTATTTCAACTCACGCATATGTGTCATTCATTTCTGAAGATGTGCTCAGAGGACGTGTCAAATGTACACAGGGAATGTGTGACAGCCATGATCTGTGCACATATGCATTCTGAGCGTGAAGTATAAACCTGCCCTTAGGGTAAAATAGTGAAATACAATTAACTACACAGAAGGTTGCAGATTTCTGACATTTCTGAATTTAGGACAAGTTATTTAAATTGTGCCAATCCAAGAAGCTATAAGTAAATCCACATCCTCCCAGCATTTTTTACCCTGGGCAACTCCAGAGTGGAATAGAGACCAGCCCTCCTCCAGAGGTTTGCTTCAAGGGCCTGTGCTGTGTATAGAGGTGAGCCAGACTATATCCAGACAGTACTGTTCTACATTCCGCAAGGCCTGAGTTCTTTCCCCGTGGTTGAAATCACATTCCAAGTCCCTAGAGTCAGTTTAGATTGCCATGGATCGTTCTGCAAAGGCACTTGCTTTCAACTGCTACCCACGCCACAATGCACAAGACCCTTAGAGGTCGGACCCATTTTGCTGTTTTGGGTTGTGATTGGTCGGATCCTGTGGGTAAAGGTCCAACTTCCAGGTACTTGCTGACCAGCCCCAAACACCTCCCAGGCTTGGTTCTACTGCAGGAACCCAGTTTCCCTTTTTTGGGTAAGGTTACTGGATCTTTGTTAGAGCTTACCCCAGTGGGCAAGAGGGTGTTTTCCCTGCAACTTTGAGTCAGGGGAAGGGCTCTGACAGTTGTCTGTGTTTATGCACTGACAGCTGGGTCAGAGTGTTGAGGCTTCTTGGAGATTTTCACATGTCATTCGGATATATAATATTTGCTTACTCTTTTGTTTTACTGGACAACTTTAATCCTCACGTGGGTAACAAAATTGAAAACTGGAAGAGTGTTATTAGAAGGAACGGCCTACCTGATATGAACCAAAGCTGTACTTTGTTATTGGACTTCTGTTCTAGTCACAGTTTGTCCATAATGAAAACACTTCGAGCATAAGGATGTTTATAAGTACACTTGTCACCAGAGCACGCTAAGCTGTATTTCAATGTTTGATTTTGTAGTTGTGTAATTGGATTTGCAGCCATATGTTTTGGGCACTCGGGTGAAGAGTGGGGCTGAGCTGTCAACTGACTCCTGCCTGTTTGTGAATTGGATCAGATGACAAAGGAAGATGCCGAACAGACCATGCAAGCCCAAACATATAGTGTGGGTATGCTGGGAAAGTTTGCCGCACATTCCTGTCCGAGAGATCTTCAACTCACTCCTCCGGTTGAATTTCTCTTGCATTCTAAAGGAGGCTTGGGACATTGGACCAAAATGGACCACGTTCAGCAACTTCATTGCTTAAGTGGCTGTGCAGAGCTGTGGACATAAGGTCATTTCTGTCTGCTGCGAACCTGGTGTTGAACTCCAGTGTTAAAGAGAACCATCAGACTAATTAAGAGGGTCTTTCGAGCTTGGCTAGCTTGTGGGACTCCAGAGCCAGTTGACAGGTACCAACAGGCCAAGCGGATTGCGGCGATGGCAGTTGTGAAAGCAAAAACTTGAGTGTGGGAGGTGTTCAGTGAAGCCATGGAAAATGACTGTCTGTTGGCCTCAAAGCAATTTTAGTAAGTTGTCAGGACCTCTGGAGGGAGAATCAGTGTTTCGCCCATGCAGTTTACAGCAGCGATGAAGTGCTGCTGACCTTACCTGAGGAAAGAGTTGGGCAGTTAAAGGAGCACTTTGAGGCTCTCCTAAATGTCACTGACACACCTTCTTGAGAAGAAGCAGAGATGAGTGACTCAGAGGGGGTCCCACCCATCACTAGAGCTGAGGTCACTGCGTTAGTTAAAGAAAAACTCCTTGGTGGCAAGGTCTTGTTTTTTGATGATGTTCTCCCTGAGTTCTTAAAGGGTCTGTAGGTTGGTGGGCTGCCTTGGTTAAACACTCCTTTTCAAATTTGTGTGGAGAGTCAGGGACAGTACCTCTGGATTGACAAACTGGGGTGTTGGTTCCCATCTTTAAGAAAGAGAACCAGAGGGTGTGTTTCAACTGTAGGGGATCACACTCCTCAGTCTCCCTGGGTAGGCCTATGCCAGGTATCTGGAAAGGAGGAGTCAGCTATTGGTCAAAAATTGGATTCAGCAGGAACAATGCAGATTTTGACCCGGGCGCTGAAACTTGACTTGACTTGAACTGGGAAGGTGTTTCAGGCTTGTCCAATTGGGAGGAGACATAGGGACAGACCCAGGACACACTGGAGAGATAATATCTCTTGGCTGGCCTGAAGATGTTTCAGTATCCCTCGGAGGAGTTGGAGGATGTGGCTGTGCAAAAAGATTTCTGAACATCATTTCTTAGACTGCACCCCCAAGACCCGGACCCTGAAAAAATCCACAGAAAATGGATGAATGGATAATTTGAAATATACCTCATGAGTAGATATAGATCTGAATATGTCATAATTATTACATCTCAGATGTTTATTTCTTAGAGAGAAATGTAGTTCAGATATTGTAGGGTTAGAGTAAGTACTTTGAAATTTTCAAATGCATAGTACTAAGACACTATGACTTTATTGCTGAAATTTCAGAAAAAGTAAAATGTGTTTTATTATAACTTTTCTGATATCTTATATTTCAGTAGCTAAAAACATAGTTAATGCTAACGTTCACCAACTTCTATAATGTCACCATTATAGATCAAAACATTTGATTTATTATATGCAGATAATTTATAGATATGCTAGGCTAACAGACAGTTAAGAATTGTAACAGAATTGTACCGCCCCTCCCACAAACTTGACACCAAAAAAAATTTCAAATTCAAATGTATTTAATTACTGCTAGTACATCTTAATTTAAAGATGCATATAAATAATATATATTACAGAATACAGTTTTGAAGTTTAAAAAAAAAAAAATACTGCGTAACCACAACACGTTTCCACTTATGCCCACACATGACATCGTGGTAGAAAATGGGCAAGCACATGTTAGTTGGTTTGGGGCATAAAAACTGCTTTGATTCTCCTTACACACAGTTATGCAAAAACCAGCAGTGTCCAGGTAGAGATTTGAATCCAGCATTACATGGTATCCACTGCACCAGTATACTGCCTGCAAATAAACCATCAACCATCCAATACAGCACCTGTTTATTCAACTTCAGGATTGTCAGAAGTAATAGTTAATCCTTGTAACAATGGATGCAAAATAAATTCCAACAGGGCATTAGCTAATGATAGAACATACTCCACCACACCTACCACACACATTACACAATTTTTTTTAATAGCCACCAGCTAAGGTTTCTTGAAATTTTCTACTTTTTGTCATATATGTTAGTTTTGAACATAAAAAGTGAAGGATAGATTCCAGCTCCTAGAAAACTTGTAATGGATCAAATATATACAGTAAATAGATGAATAAAGGTAAATCAAACTTTGGGATTCTGATCGTAAGTAATTATTGTTGTTATATATGGCTTTCTCCTTATTTCTGTTTTTTTTTGCTTTTTTTCTGTTTAAATATTGTATTCTTGAATGGACCTAGTCTTATTTACAGTGTTGCCTTCTATATACTAATCGAATAAGTGCAGAGACTTGCTCAGAGAAAATATCTTTAAAACATTTTACTGTGCTGAGCTTTAAAAAAATCCAGATGTGTTCTTGAGCTATCCTAGGTTTTACACATGAATATTCATAGTACAATATTCTTTAATAATAGATCTCAAAATATGTATACATTTGTTTGATAGAGCTATGAATTAGGTAAAACATGAAGTTCTGTTTTACTGTACCTATTTTGAAAGCATTGTGTAACATTATAATTTTATTCATGAGATTAAAATTAACTGTAATCTGAACCTTCAAGGCTGATAAACCGCTTACACAAATTTCATTAAAGATTCATATTAGCATCTTTTTTTCTTTTCTTGCAGGCTGACCTGGTAGAATGGTTAAGTGCAATTGGTTTGTCACAGTATCACAAAACATTTTGTGAAAATGGGTATGATTCCATTAACATCATCCGTGACGTAACATGGGAAGACTTACAAGAAATAGGAATTGTCAAACTTGGTAGGTATGGCCAAGATTAGCAGCCTAATTTCCATGCAAAAAATAATATGATTAGTCAGCATCTTGTTATTAATACGTTGTGTACATTTATTTTAATAAATTGTACTCCTTTCAGCAGGAGTAATTTCGAGTAAAACTCCTGGAAGTAATTTTCTGCTTGTGAAAATGAATGAAGCATTAAAGGTATTATTAATATAAGTGGATGTAATCAGAGAGAAAAACATGGTTTAGTTGCAGTTATAAACTTATAAAAGCTCACTTTTACCCAGTGGCATTTGTTGTAAAGAATGTCTTATCTGAGCATATTTACAGATTTTGATTTTGGGATGAAATATAAAAAATAAATAAAACATAACATTCAACATTGAAAATATCAAATTCAAATAAAGCCATCAACCCTTATTTCTAAATTAGACAACTGTGCATTATAAGCCACCAGATATACTTTACATATGTAAATTTCTCTGTAAATTGCTCACAATTACAAAAAATGGCTGTGCCCAGGTAAAGAACTGAATCCAGGATTACGTGGTATCTCCTGCACCAGCATACAGCTTGAAAATAAGCCATCATCCTTTCAGTATAACTGCTGTATATTCCACTTCAGGATTACCAAAGGTTACAGTCAATTCTGGTAATGAATTCAAAGTAAAAACCAGCAGGGCATCAGCTTATGACAGAACACATTCCACTCCACCTACCACAAACATTATACTATCTTTTAAGTAGCTACCAGCTAAGATTTCTTTAAATTTTCTGCTTTTTTCTTTCACATATATGTAAGTTTTAAACACAAGCGAAGGATAGATTCCAACTCCTAGAGAAATTGTAATGGACAAAATATATACAAATAGATAAATAAAGGTGAATCAAACTACAAGATTCTGGTAATCGTGCACTGTGATGAGACTGAGACATACTGGAGTGCTGATGTCTTCCTTGTGAGTGGAAGTGGTGCTGAGAATTTTGTGCTTTGACATGTGAGAGTTAATTAAAAGCCAGATTTTGTAGCTATTAACTTTGTTGATTGCTGCTAAAGAGACATGTGGAAATTTTTATGGATTTTTTTCCCTGTAGGAGAGCTTTTTTGTCTCCCACACAGGAGCAAAAGTAAGTGAGAATTTTTGGAAGTGTTTGAAAAGTTACTTGATTTATTCCTGTCATTTGTATTCAAAAGTAGCGTTGACCACACCATGCAGGGCAGTGAAAGGCAGCTGAAACCAACAAGCCTGTAAGAAAATAACCACTATTGTAGCGTCAAATAGTTTTGTGGGAAGCAAATAGTCTAAGCAAATAGTGGGAAAAAGTAAAGGCATATAAAGAATATTTGGATAGAGCACCATATAGCACTCGTACATTAAATGTTCACGCTAGCAGAAAGTGAGGGCACATACGTTAATAAGTAAGAGACCATTTATTTTAAATACAGGTGTAGGCAACTGACTTCAAACGGTTATGAGAAGGCTCCGTGGTATGCAGACAGGCGTCTAGCAAGAAAGCCGCAATCAAGTATGAGCTGCTGTAGAAACCGACAAGAGAATAAGGAAAAAAGTAGCCGGGGATATTCAGTAAGCCAATTATCTTAGTAAAAATGAAGATGTTTCCTGGATTGAACAGTTCTTAGTGAACAGGAAAATAAAGTAATTAACAGGGCAACAGCGTAAGGGTTCATTAATGAGAAGGAATACAAATTGTGTGAGTGGAGAGCTTCAGAGTAAGAAAGTTATTAAAGGGGCACAAAGTTAGGAACACAGACAGAGAAAAGTAAACCTCAAAGAAAGACTAAGAGTAGGTATTCAAGGGGAAGATACAGGAATTTAAGGGGCCAAAAGGAATACAATAACTGTAGTAGTTCTTTCATTTTTTTTAGTTTTAATTCTTATTTTAATCATTTAGGTTAAATTATTAAAATTTAATTTAAAAAAGGTTGAGCAGTTTTCATAATCCAAAGCCAAATTTTAATATGTGTAATGCAAGTCCTGTTAGATATTAGACTTTTTAGAGGAGCCAGTCTTCCTTGAAGGCTACATCTGCAGAAAATGCCAGCTAATCCAGCACCTCGAGCTCAGTGTCACTGAGCTAGAAGAGGAGTTAACTGGCCTGCATTGTAGTAGAGAATTGACAGATCTGGCCCCGATAAACGTCCTTTACAAAGAGAGAGTGCTCACCTGTGGTGGCATGGGAGGAGACTACAGACCACACAGGTAGAGATAGGTGGGTGATGTTCACAAGGCACATGAATAAGGGTACATACTGTCCAGGGGCATCAACCCCAGAATTGGAAGTTTTTAGGTCCTTGCAGAGCTGGATAGGGTCTCCGAAGTGGTAAGGCAGACATGGGGATCCCCAACGAGTCACCTCAAAACCAGTCCCTAGAAAGAGAGACTTTGTATTGGTATTGGACTTTATCATTAGTGGAATTGAAGCACAGTTTTTATCCAGAGACAGAGAGCACAGTATGTTGCCTTCCAGGTGCACAGGTGGGAGACCTCCCTGGAAGGGTTGATAGGCTCTTCGTCACAGTGGGGATGTATCCAGTTATCATTGTAGGAACAAATATCATACATAAGTGGAGGCTGTCAGTTCTGCAATCCATATTTAAAGAGTTTGGAGCCAGAATGAGGAGCAGAACTAAAAAGTTAGTATTTTCTGAAGTTCTACATGTGCCACACACCAGTCCAGGTAAGACTGAGGAGATTAGAAGGGTTAATGTGTGGCTGAAGTCTTGGTGCAGGATAGAAGGATGTAGGTTTATGTGGCACTGGAACTCATTTTGTGGTAGATGGGACATGTTCTTTTTCCGTAATTGGCGCCCCTTCAGTTCAAATGTAACCAATATGTTGGGGAGGCTTATGAGTAGGTTAGTTAAATATTGTTTAAACTAGTGAATGGGTGTTTTGGAAATTCCAGGTTTAAAACTGTACATAATGGAATAAATGATAGTACAGTGGAACCTCAGTTCACGAGCGTCTCGGTACACGTACAACTCGGTTCACGACCAAAAAGTTCACCAAACTTTTGCCTCGGTTCACGACCACACACTCGGTATACAAACAAGCCAGTTTCCCTTTTGGTTTGTGTGCACCGATGATTTCCGCACATGTTGCATTGTTCTCGGTCAGATGTGCCTGCCTGTGCATGCGTGCCTGCCTGCCTGCACGCGAGAGAGAGAGCGAGCGCGTGCGTGCTGCTGAGAGAGAGCGTGCGTGCTGCTGAAAGAGAGCGAGCGCGTGCGTGCTGCTGAGAGAGAGCGAGCGAGCGCGTGCTGCTGAGAGAGGGAGAGAGCGAGCAAGCGTGTGCTGCTGAGAGAGAGGGGGAGGGTGTGTGCTGCAGAGAGAGAGAGAGAGAGAGAGAGCGCGAGCCTGCTCCTGCAGCTGAGCAGGGAGCCTGGGTGTTTTGTGTCAGTGTTATTCAATGTTTTAACATTAGGTTACTATTACACTGTGCATTCTATGGTGTAATTAACTATATTTGTGCTTAATCTGTAAAAAAAAATATACTTACATACAGTTCGCACGGTCTGGAACGGATTAATTGTATTTACATACAATCCTATGGGGGAAATTGCTTCGGTTCACGACCAACTCGATTTACGACCAGAGTTTTGGAACGAATTATGGTTGTGCACCGAGGTTCCACTGTATGTATATTTACTTTTAGACTAACGTAAATTGTAACCTAATGTTTAAGTGCAAAGTAAAATAAATAACACATTAAAAATATCCAGCTCTAAGTCTTGGAAGTTTCTGGAAATAAAAGTGAGTTGGAGTTGTATGTAGCTGAGCATAATTATGATATTATAGAAATAACAGAAACCTGGCTAAATAACAAAGATGGGGATGTATATGACATAGAGGGGTACACATTTTTAGGAAGGACAGACAGAACAGAAAAGGGGGAGTGTTGCTGTTTATGTTAAGTCTTCTTTGCTTAGATGATGAGCTTCATCTTAATGAAGACATCTGGATGGATCTGGAAAACATTAGTGTTCTATAGTAATTTAGATAGTAGATAGTAATTTCAATATGCATCTTTTAATAATATTATAAAAAACATGTTTACAGGGTGATATTATAGTCATTGGGGTCTTTAACTACCCGGATATTAATTCTTTTAGGGCGGATGTTGTCTTTTGTTAACGGAAGGGATTGAGGACACCCATCAACAAAAATTAATATTCGGGGTAGAGGGCGATAATCAGCTGTAAAGGCGACAAAACTCACCGTTATGTTAAAGGTATTCCCTCTTTGCTTGGAGGAATGTTAGACTCATTGACTTGGCATCCAATCCCTGCATGTGCATAAGTTACAAAACATAAACAAAGGCAGCATGGCATCGACATTTCTCGAGGGAGTGAAATGAGTGCAGAAAACAAAATACTCAGCACTCAATGTTTTACGTATTATTGCTGAGTCGGACTCTGGTTTTTCGTAATCTGATTTTGTTGAGATTGATCAGGAGAGCGTACAGGAGAGTGTGGAATTGGCATCAGCCGATCAAACCCCAGCCGATGCCACCACAGCTGATCGGCTGCCAGCTGAGCACATTTGTGTCAATGTACCTACGGCAAGTTTCGCCTGGAAGGAATACCCAGACATCGATCCATGGTAACCAACCTGGCTACCAGACTTCACCAGACGGCATGGCTTGCTGTTGGACACAATGGATTACTATTTCAGGCAGTTCTTCCCTGAGGCTGCTTTTCAGCTACTATCAGACGAGACAAATAGATTTGATGAGCAATTTTTTGCACTTGCACCGCATTCTCATTTTTCAAAGTGGAAACCCACAGCAAAAGACAAGATAAACGGCATTATGGCATTAGAGATATAGATGGGAATGGACTGGCAATGTAACTTCAGAAAACATTGGTCCAAACATGCTTTGTCCCCTGGTGGCTTTGGAAAGGTTATGCCACGTGACAGGTACGTGCTCCTGCAAAGTTTCATTCATTTCTGTGATAACCAGAAGCAAATCCCAAGGGATGAGCCAGGGTATAACCCCATGTATAAAATTCAGCCCCTGCTTGACATTGTGGAACCAACATATAAACAATTTTATCAGCCTGGCCATGATTTGTCTGTGAATGAATCTATGATAAAATACAAGTCACACCTTTTTTCTGCCAGTATATGCCAGACAAGCCCACAAAGTATGGTATAAAGGATTTTGTACTGGCAGAAGCAAACACTGGTTTCTGGCTGAAAGTAATAACTTATAGAGAGAACTGTCCCTTGACAAGTCAGGTTGTGTTGGAGCAACTTCAGGGATATGAACATTTGAGTCATGTTGTGTATATGGACAATTTCTATACATCACCTGAATTGTTAATGGAGCTAAAGAGCATGGGAATTGAAGTGTGTGGCACAGTGAGTGTGAACAGGAGACACATGCTGTTTTATCTTGGTAGAGTAATATATGTATTGCTCTACTTTCCCCTATTGTATTATTAATATGCAGCCTTAGAATGCCTAATCTCACAGACGTACCACTGTTTATAAGATATTATTTTATATAACTTATCCCCACCTTCCCTTCTATATCTATAACCTCAGGCAATTAGATGTAGTAAAAAGACAAGCAGGAGTTAAGTTACACATAAAATTATGTATTACTGATAATATTCATAAATAATAACAAAATGCAAAGTACATTTGAATATTGGCAACCATACAACCTGATAAAATGGTGATGTGTAATTCAGGTGGCACACAAACTTGTAGTTACTTAATGTCTCTAGTTAAAGCATCATTGGTGCTCAGCTTTCAGCCACATGTCTGTTCAATATGGCTGCTGAGCTGTGCTCTTCATTGTGTTGTCTTCATCCTCACAGGTTAGCAAGAGAGATGCTTCTTCCATCATATGTTGGTGAGAGAGATGCTTCTTTCAGATGTTAGTAAGAGAGAGAGAATGTGGTTGAGCAAGTACATTTATAGATGTTCTCTCCAATTCCTCCAGCCAATCCAGACAGCCATATCTCAGACCAATGGGTGGAATAGATCATCTTATCTCCTGCCCCAAAACCATATGTTAAACATCCTGGCTTCCTTGCAGGCACATCCCCCCCAAATCCTGTCATAAAATTACAAAGAGACAGTCGTAAAGGGGGGGGGGGGGGCAAACACGAATACCTCTCACCACTTGGTTTGCCTAAATTATAAATAAAGACATACAAAACATTTATCAAGTTATATGCAAAATCCCACATCACAACACATGCCTTCACAGCTGAAGCCAGACAGGCAGAAAATGAAAAGAGGTGACAATCCTGTTTTCATGCAGGCAGAAAACTTGGTGGCAGTGGCATGGCACAATGTCAAACGGGTGACTTGTCTCTCTACAGTACACACCAAGAACACGTGATAAAGTTATTCGTCAAAAGGGAAACGCAGAAGGTAGAAAGCTGAATAAGCCAGTTGCACTGGAGGAATATAATTGTAAAATGGCCGGAGTTGATCGACTGGATCAGATGCTGGGGTCATACGCTTATAGCCATAAGTTCACCAAGTGGTACCACACTGTGTACCATCGCATTGCATGAGATTGCACTCACAAATGGATATACAATGTTCAAGCAGGCAAACGGTGACAGCACCATGGCTGTGACAGATTTCCGCAAGAAGGTGGTTGACTATTTGCTGTTGGAGTATGTTACAGTGCTTTTTGCAAAGAGAGGAAGGCCATCACAAAGCAGTGTCAGACAGGCTGACTGAGCACCACTTTCCTGCAACACCACTTTCCTGCACCATACGAGGACAAAAAGTACAAACCTGACTGTGTTGCGTGCAGCAGCAGACAAATGAAAAGAAGGCACTAGTGCAACACATTTTGTAAGCAGTGCAATGTGGCAATGCATGCATTTACCTGCTTTGAATGTTATCATACTTTGCAGGCTTTTGCTGTGCAACATGTACAGTATGTGAAATCATATAGTATACAGGCTCGTACAACATGCAAGACAGTAACATTTGTCAAAAATCTATATTTTTTGTTGATTTGATGTGTTAAACCATTGTTTTGTGTTATTTTTTTAAACAAAGTGAATTTTTGGAAAAATATTCAGCCCTGGGAGAAAAGAAACAAAAAAAAAATTCAGCCCTAAAAGAGTTAACTGGGTTAATTCTGCAAATAGCAGGGTACAAAAACGGGAGTTTTTAGATTCATCATTGACTGTTTTTTAACACAGTACGTTAACGCACTAACGCAATTGGTGATTGGTCAGATCCAAGCAAATAATGACCAGTAAGCTTAACATTCATCACAGGTAAAATAATGAAAGGAATTATTAAGGAAAAGATTTATCAACATATGGCAAAAACAGGAGTTTTCCTGAACAGTCAGCATTTGTTCAGAAGAGTGAGAATGTGTTTTATTGAAGCAACTGAAGGAGACAATCAAAGTGGTGCATATAATATTATTTTTATTGACTCTTAGAAACATTTGATAAGGTACTACATTAGAGGTTGGGCATCAAACTAAAAGAAGTGGGAGTTCAGGGTGTAATGTGTAGATGGATGCAAAATTTGCTCAGACACAGTAAGCAGATATGGTAAGAGGAACCTTATCAGAATTGGGTGATGTTTAGAGTGGTGATGCTAGGGCCATTGCTATTTTAATACATATAATTGATTTAGATAGGAATATAAATAACAAGCTAATCAAGTTTATGGATAATACCAAGCTAGGTGTATTGGCAGATAATTTAGAATCCGTTGAATCTTTACAGAGAGACTTGGACAATTTCGGAAGATTTGTGGCAGATGAAATTTAATGTAGTAAATTGTAGTCTGCAAATTAAAAGTTCACCTAATGAGAGGGATTTAGGAGTTGTAGTGGAATTGTCACTATCAACTTCTAGACATTACTCAGAAGCCATTAAGAAGGCTAACAGAATGTTAGGTTATATAGCATGATGTGTGGTGTACAAGTCCAATACGGTTATGCTCAAGATTTATAGTGCACAGGTGAGGCGCCATCGGGAATACTGCGTGCAGTTTTTGTTCCCAGGCTATAAAAAAGACATAGCAGCTCTTGCAAAATGCCAGAGAAGAGTGAATAGGCCGATTCCAGGGCTACAGAGGGATGAGTTATGAATAAAGATTTTAAGAGCTACACATTTTCCATTTAAGCTAAAGGAGGTTAAAGGAAACATGATTGAAGTGTTCAAAATTATGAGGTGAATTAGTGCATGGGATTGAAACTGTTATTTTAAAATTAGTTAAATAAGAGCATGGGGACATGAAAACTTGCTAAGGGTAAGTTTCGCACAAACCATTCCGTCTAAACTAGTGTGGTGCTGAGGTGTCACCCGTTGCAGCCATGTGGTGGGTGTGGCAATGCGCTGTATCAGCGTTTGCCCCTAACCTCCAGTCTCCATCATTAGGATGTTTTTCTTCACTCAGAGAACAAAGAGATACATGAAATAAGTTACCAAGGAGTATGGTAGATAGTAGAACTTTAGGGACCTTAAAAACTTAACTTGATGTTAACTTGGAAGAATTAAATAGGACTAGTGAGCTGAAAGGCCTATTCTCGTCTAGATTGTTCTAATGTATTTTTCCCCAATGTCTACTTGGAGTATAAATCACATTACACTTTACAAATTGCATTGATTTTGTAAATTGTGTTACTCTTGGATTTGGATAAAAGCATAGTCCTCCTTATATGTCATACACGGCAAATAAAAAAAATGGCCACAGGAACAACATCCAACCTTAAAAATATTTGCTCCAATAACCTCCTTGGGATGTAAAAAATGGGTTAGGTTTAGCATGTATTATCTGAGGTTACACAAACCTGCTTACATGTCAGGTCAGGACATTCATCTAAGCAGAGTTGAAGTAAGAACTCTGAGTAAGCCAGTCCAAAATTTTTAAGCCATTAAGTTGTAGATTTGCCGATGTGATTAAGATGATTGCTGTGTTGCATTATTTCTGCTTTATCTACTGAAAGTGTCATTATATTTTCTTCTAAAATATTCTGGTATAAAGTTCGTGGCAGACTTAATTATTGTAAAATGTCCAAAACCTATGGCTGCAAAGCAAATCCTCAGGTTATTTTTTACTTCACTGAGACCAGGGTTGGCAAATATTTTTCCCAAGCACTAGGAATAAAACTCAACTCACCTTTGGGGGCCAGAGATCTTGATCCATCACAACAGATGTGTATGCTTGCTTCTCTGCTGCTAAGTGGCCAACGTTTGGGGTTATTTTGGACACAGCAATCTACAGACTAGCATGCAGATGATCATCAGAAAGGCTGGATCTCAACCTTGACTTTGTAATTCTCATCCACTATTTTATATGAATTACATGTGAGTCTTCCCTTTCCCTGTAGTCTGGAATTTAAGTCATTGGTGTGCTCGGTGAGAAACACCAACTTCCAAAGCCATTCCAAATTGGACATCTCTTTGACAGGCTTTCCTTTTCTGTTATGAATGTGCTGATTTCAGAGTGTAACTCAAAAAATCTCCTCAGCACTCTGCCTCTGCTCAGCCACTTCACTTCAGTATGATACGTTTGTTCCTGTACTGTGCATTGGTTGCCTCCAAAAAACTGAGAAATTGTTGGTGATTTAGTGCATGTCAACAAATTAAATTTACAGTAGATGTGATACCTGTCACAAACCAAGTCTTCAAACCAAGAGCTTTTCCACAGAGCACTTGCTGATTGATAATGCATTGTATAACAACTGGTTTCAGGATACCCATTAGCATTGTTTTTTCTCCTCATTATGCCAGTTTTCTTTCCTGGTGTGATCTTTCTGCAATCGGTTGTAACACATTTTAAGTTCTGCTATTTGAAATTAAACTGCTCAAGTGTTTTAAACACACATAGGAATGTTTCTTCTCCAATTACATTTCCTTTAAAACTATGAAGGGTGGCTAGCTACTCAGTGATACAAAACAATTCATCTATACCCCATACAAATACCAGCAATTGTGCAGTAGCAACTACATCAGTACTGACGTCAAGGGGAATAGAATAATTAACAAATATTTGTGCTTTGCTTTTGAGCTGCTGCAAGAGATTGTGTAGCATTTCTTCTACCCGTCTGGTAACTGTTTTGCTGACAAACTCACCAACTGGAACAAGTTCCATTTCTCTGGACACATCTCCACAAACTATTGCATACTCAGCTTAATAAGTTCACCTTCAGTGAATGGTTTACCTGAGGCAGCAAAAAGTTGCGATACTCGGTGGCCATCTCTGACCGCCACCATTTGTTCTTCATGTCGTCTTCTAAATAGCGTTTGCTGTCCTGAAAATTATTTTTTTTAGTAGTTCACTTTTTTCCCTCCACCCAGCTTTGGCTTATCTCATAATGCCTTTTGATGTTGTATTGTTTAATGACTGCAGTAGTTTCTTGGCAAATCAGACAAATTACTTTTTCTTTCCTTGGAACACAAAAGTATTCTTCTGACCATTTTTCTTGAAATTTCCGACCCAGCGTATCGATCTTTTTTTTCTCTTAAATGATAAAAATCTAGCTGTGTGCACTAGGCCTATAGTATCAACACAAATAAGCTATATTTGTTACATGAACAGTTCACCGTAAGGGGCCTTTTATGCGTAACTCGTATATTACAGTGATAATGACCTCAAATAAATGCAGCAATGAAGGGAAAGTAAATTGCAGTAGGTGACATTGTGCTATTAAGGAGAAAGATGAGGAAGAAATTACATGAACGTGGGCCAATAAAAAATATATATATATTTTTGGGCCACAGTTGGCCAGCCATAGTTTGCTGCCCCCTGCACTAGACAATTTAGCAGTCCTGTTAGTGTAGTTTTCCTTTTTTAAAGAAAAACAATAGTACTTTGTTTTCTGTATTGATTATAGACAACTGAATAAAATAACTATTAAGAATAGTCATTCCCTCATTTCATCTCTTTTCAATCAAATCATAGCTTCAACAGTTTTTAGAAAGCTCGACTTCAGATGTGCCTATAACTTAACATGAATCAAGGAAGAGTATGAACACAGCATTCCTTACTACCAATGGACACTCTGAATATACTATAATGACATGATGATTATTAGCAAATGCACCAGCATTTTTTAAATTTTTTGTAAATAGTATGGATGTCTTGGGAATCTTTATATTGTTATATATAGATGACATCTTATTTTTTTAAGAAAGATGTTCAAGAGGTATTGCAAAGATTAAGTAATAACTTTTATGCTAAATTGGAGTCATGAATTTTATTAATCATAAGTTAAGTTTTTGCGGTTTACTTGTTTGTGTGAAATTTACCCTTATCAAGTTTCCAACTGTGTCCCTGTGTTCTTAATTAACTCATTTTGAGTTCATCACTATGTTGTGATGTGTGGAAAGTTGTCGAGGAGAACCTGTCAAAGGTGTAAACTTCTACTGAAACATTTTCTGACCGTAAATGTAAGCTTCCCTCAGAGTTCAGTATTGGGCAGAAGGTGTACTCATAATGAAAGATAAACATGATGGCTCCATCCCTCAAACTTGCTTCATCTTTTACAAATTTATACACTGTAACTAAGAAACTCAGTCCAGTTACTAATAATTAGATTAGATAGGTAAACTTTATTTATCCCATTGGGACAATTCAAATGCATACAGCAGCAGAAACATAAAGAGCAAGAATACAAACTCACCGGACACATAATACAATCAATCAATCAATGCATAAAAATAAACTTAATGATTACATCAAATGGAAGCATTGAATTGCCTGATAGCAGTGGGTAGACCACTAGAGGCACTGCCTAGCATACCGTGGTGGAATGAGTCTGTAGCTAAAAGTTCTCCTAGAGAGCACCACCTGGAGGAGATGGAGGGTCTTTTTCATAATAGCATCCAATTTTACCATCATCCTGTTTTTCACAAATTTTTCCAGTGTGTCCAGGTTTTGCACTGTGATATGGCAGGCTTTTTCAGGCATTGTACTTCTTTTGAGCTCAAGTTCCACCACACTGGCTACTGTGGACTGGTCGAATATTTCCAGCAACTTGCTGTACACATGAAAGATCTGAGTCTCATTAGCAAGGTCTGTATGCTCTAGTTCTTCTTCTTCAGCACCACTGTGTTTTCAGACCAGTCCAGTTTGTTTATGTGAACCCCCCAGGTGCTTGTAGCAAATTTATCATACCACGTCTTTCTTTGAAAACTAACAGCATCAGATCGTGAGGGAGCGTGAATGTGACTGACAGAATAAAACAGAAAAAAAAGCTAACTATTACAAGCACCATAAAGTTACACTGGTTGTTATATATTCAAATCAAATGTATATTTTTATTATAAAATAGTAATAAAAATAGCATCACACTACTCAAAATAGTAATAGGAGGTCCCGGGAATCGAACCCACAACTCCTTTATTAATAGACAGCGGTTCTTACCACTGCACCAAACAAGCTGACATATATACCTTTTACCCTAAGCCAGCTTCTTTTTCTTCAGTTATATTCTTGAATAAAAGCATACTTGTTTTCTTATACTTGTAGTTTTTGTAAAAGTGTTTATTTGATATTTGGGCTTCACACATTATACACTTCATGTCTACATTTTGTCAATTATTACTAAAAAATGGAAAACGTTTCTGTTTTAGCTATGTGTTCATCAATTCCTGCCTCGCCTTTCCTGTTATCCTACATTTACATAGATCGTTGTAGACACAGAACATACATGAAATGTATGTATTCAAAGTAATGATATATTATTTACCTTCTACAGTTCCGGGCACCTCACACCCAGATAAACACACTTGAGCTCTGAGAATCTTCTGTGCAACTTGAGCTGTGTCGCTGGGGGGATGGGATAGAATGGCTGCTTGTTTCTTGTGCTGGTAGAAACATTTGCAACACAAAAGATGCTAATGGGGAGGTGTGAAGGAATTTAATGTGGCCTGGGATTACAAGTTTTTTCGTAGGCTTCAGGGGATTCTAGTCTTAGGAGTAATAAAGAGAGACAGGAGTCTTTTCCCCCAGTATAAAAGCTTATTCTAAAATGTTATTGGTTAAATCCTGCCAGGTTTTAGAAAGGTTTTGCACATATCCTCTAAGTGAGAATTAGATTTTTTCCAATTTCAAATAGTATATAACATCAGTTACCCACTAACTTAAAGGTAGGTTATGATTCTTCCAGTCGAGCGAGACAAGTCTACATGCTAGTAGTGAAGTAAAGGCAATTACAGTTTGTTTGTCCTTTATGCCCATTTGGGAGTACACCAAACACAGCTATTAATGGATTAGGAGGGATTGTGACACCAAGGTTGTCTGATAGGCATTTAAAAATTTTCGTCCAGAATAATGTTAATTTGGTACACACCCAAATATTGTGGCCCAGTGAAGCTGGGGCTCAATTGTAACGTTCGCAGGTTGAATCTTGCCCTGGAAACATTTTGGACAATTTCAGACGAGATAGATGTGCTCAATAAAAGATCTTAAGTTGAATAATTGAATGTTTTGCACATATAGAGCTATAGAGGTCTGTGGAATGGTGAGGATGCAAGGAGTAGAGTTGGCAAAGGTGGATGACTTTAAATACTTGGGATCAACGGTACAGTGTAATGGGGATTGTGGAAGATAGATATATACTTTTTTAATCACAAGGGGAAATTCACATATTCCAGCAGCAGCATACTGATAAAAAACAATATTAAATTAAAGACTGATAAAAATGCAGGTAAAACAGACAATAACTTTGTGTAATGTTAACGTTTTAACCCCCCCTCCCCCATGGTGGAATTTAGAGTTGCATAGTGTGGGGGAGGAATAATCTCCTCAGTCTGTCAGTGGAGCAGGACAGTGAAGAGAGGTGAAAAAGAGAGTTCAGGCAGGGTGGAATGGGTGTAGAAGAGTGTCAGGAGTGATTTATGACAGACGGATATCAGCAAGAATGAAAGGGAAGGTCTGCAGGATGGTAGTGAGACCAGCTATGTTATATGGGTTGGAGATGGTTGCACTGATCAGAAAACAGGAGACAGAGCTGGAGGTAGCAGAGTTAAAGATGCTAATATTTGCATTGGGTGTGACAAGGATGGACAGGATTAGAAAAGAGTACATTAGAGGGTCAGCTAAAGTTGGACGGTTGGGAGGCAAAGTCAGAGAGGCGAGATTGCGCTGGTTTGGACATGTGCAGAGGAGAGATGCTTAGTACATTGGGAGAAGGATGCTAAGGACAGAGCTGCCAGGCAAGAGAAAAAGAAGAGGGCCTAAGAGAAGGTTTATTGATGTGGTGAGAGACGACATGCAGGTGATGGGTGTGACAGAGCAAGATGCAGAGGACAGAAAGATATGGAAGAAGATGATCCGCTGTGGCAACCCCTAACGGGAGCAGCCGAAAGAAGAAGAAGCGAGTGCAGCCTCAGATCATTGTAACAAGTTAACAACCAAAATAGATTTACAGACTTAACAAATTACTAGTTACACCAAACATACACATACAGATACACATTAATTTGAACACACTAATGTAATTGAATCATGGCAATATGTCCATAAACAAGTGCAATATGGAACTATAACAATTTTGCAAAATACAGTAATCCCTCCTCGATCGCAGGGGTTGCGTTCCAGACCCCCCCGCGATAGGTGAAAATCCGCGAAGTAGAAACCATATGTTTGTATGGTTATTTTTATATATTTTAAGCCCTTATAAACTGTCCCACACTGTTAACATTATTAGAGCCCTCTAGACATGAAATAACACCCTTTAGTCAAAAGTTTAAGCTGTGCTCCATGACAAGACAGAGATGGCAGTTCTTTCTCACAATTAAAAGAATGCAAACATATCTTCGCTTCAAAGGAGCGCTGTAAGGAGCAGAGAATGTCAGAGAAAGCGAGATAAGAAAAGCAAACAATCAAAAAATCAATACGTGCTTTAAGTATGCCGATGCACCGCGATAAAGCGGCATTTTGTAGAGGAGCGTCCGTATCCTCTGTGCAAACAGCCCCTCTGCTCACACCCCCTCCGTCAGGCGCACAGAATGTCAGAGAGGGTGAGAGAGAACGAGAAAAGCAAACAATCAAGCACCGCGCAGGAAGCATATCTTATATCATTGAGGAGTTTTAGTTAATATGTAATACATGCTCTGATTGGGTAGCTTCTAAGCCATCCGCCAATAGCGTCCCTTGTATGAAATCAACTGGGCAAACAAACTGAGGAAGCATGTACCATAAATTAAAAGACCCATTGTCCGCAGAAATCCGCGAACCAGCGAAAAATCCGTGATATATATTTAGATATGCTTACATTTAAAATCCGCGATGGAGTGAAGCCGCGAAAGTCGAAGTGCAATATAGCGAGGGATTACGGTATCTTGTAAGTAATATACAGAGATTCTTAATGCATTTCATGTTTCTTTATTCCCAGGGTATCAAAAGAAAATTATGCTTGCTGTAAAGAAGTTGAATGATATCCAAAAATTTATGAACCAGAGAGAACTGGAGAATAAAGCTTTGATGCACAAAATTCCAGGCGAGCTGGCAACTGTGACCATTGAAACAGAGAATGGAGGAGAGTGTCATTCTTCCCAAACTGCCAAAATGACAACATTTCAAGACATTGAACTTAGTCCAGAACTTCAGAGCACCATCTCTAGTAAATATAACAACCATCAGGATGGTTTAACAATCAATAGTCTGCTTTCTTTCTCTAGCAGCCAAGAAAGCATTGGAGGGCGTTCAAGAGGTTCAGGACACTCACAGGAGATCATAGTGGCACAAGCATCCCTACCTAAAGAACCCAGAAAAAGTTTAGATCATGCTGAGTGTTGCATTGAGCACCCTAGGCCAGGAAACAGTGAGGAAAATTACAGAAGGGACGGCTATGTTGGTGTTGATGGAATTAATGGAGGATTTGTAGACTGCCTTGTGGATGAAAGAAACATTCCTGAAGGACAAGACCAATTCCAGTGTTGTGCACAAACTAAAACAATTAATTCAGACTTCCACTCATATCAAAATGACTCCAATGCTACCATAGAAGTAATGAAACTAATTTGTAAACCCCAACCTATTCCAGACATTGCTAAACCTCAGACCCTCATATACCCAGAAAATTCAACCGCTACTAAAAGTATGACTTTGTCAACAGTGCCAGTAGGCACATACAAGCCAGTTTTACAACAGATCGTCGCAACCATGCCAGAGAAATATTCTACACAAAAAGAATCTAAGCATCTGTGTTCAGAATTGGAGATCACAAAGAAAGATCAAGATATTTTTCTCAAAAATGTACCAAGTGCTGTATCACTTCTTTCTAGCCAAGTGCCCAGTAAAAATGGAGAATTCAGGGCAAAAAAGCGCTCCCAAAGTCTTACACGATGTGCCATGTCTGATGAAGACCCAGAAGAAGATGGAAGATCACTGGAATCTTATGGTAGTCTTACCAGGCGCCCAGTTCGCAGGCAGCTGACAAGTACGCATTGTGCAACTGAACATAATGTGACTCGCAGCCAATCTTTTGCTGTTCGAGCCCGCAAAAAGGGTCCGCCCCCTCCACCTCCTAAGAGACTCAGCTCAGTAACTAGTTTGCAGTCCTCTAATTTCAAAATTAATTTAGATGCAGGTATAAATGAACTTTTGGAGTCTCCAGGAGTTTTCTCGAACATTACAGATACAAATAGTGTTCAAGGCATAGCAACAATGTTGGAAGTGTCATGTGAAAGCCCAGCTGAGCTACAGACTCATAATGTAGTGTTCACTTTAGATAAACAAAAAGAAACATTCACTAAAATAGTTAACGAAGACTGCTCAACAATAGAAAATTTTGCACCTGTAGAAAAATCTGTTGGATACCATATTCTGAAAGATTGGTCCGAAAGACTTGAACAGATGGCATTCAGTGAGCCTAAAACTTGTGTATCTAACAGTGTGGATCCAGGGAGAGATGAGGTTAGACTAGATACTGATGATGAATGTAAGGCTAATACTAAAGGGTGCCTTGAAAGCTCATCGTCCTCTCAAAGCAGCTCTAATGAATGCATTCCCTTTGCTGAAGAAGGAAATCTAACTATCAAACAAAGACCCAGGATACATAATCTTCTCACTGAGTCTTCCAGAGAAGATGTCTCCAACATTTCCGTGTCAGAAGAAGAAGGGATGAATGCAAAACATCTAGAAATACCACAGTTTAATCTTACTGAATCCGACACTGTTAAACGTAGACCCAAGCCAAGAGACGACAAGCAACAAAATACAAAAGGTACTTGTGGCATATCCTAATATAAGAATATGAAACAAATTCAAATGTTTTGGTTTGTTAAGTCTTTCAAACTTAAATCATTTTACTTTAATTTTAGATGTTGTAGCATGTCCCTTACCCATTGTGTAGTAGAGGGCAGTGCATGATACTTTGAAATAAACAGAATTGTGTGGTAAGATAACAATATTAGGGTGATTGTTCAGGAAGACAACTAACCCAAGATAAATTCACAGAAAGCATGTGCATATGCTTACTGAGAACCTGAAAATATACAGTGGGGTACAACACACACAATTGTGAGGACACTTACAAGTCCTAGAAACTATTGAAACAGTCAAAAAGAAAATTGAAATGTAGAGATGTCAGGTAATCGAAAGGAACTACTCTGGGCATCTCTCTCCCAGGAGGTTCTGTTTTGCTGATGTGCTCGCCTCGTTTGTTTATTAGCAGCGGGAGCTATATTAAAAGGGATACTGTTTTGCTGATGTGCTCGCCTCGCTTGTGTATTGGTGGCTAAGCGAGAGTCTCTTCTGAGGTTTTGTTTTGCCAACATGCTGGCCTCGCTTGTATATTAGCGGCAAAGCGAGTTTCTGTTTTCTCGGAGGTGCAGCCCTCTCACTTATGGGCCAGATAGACAGACAGACAGACAGACACACACACACTTCCAAGCGTAGACGTTTATATATAAGATGCTTGTCTGACTTGAAGCACAAGAAACTATGGAGAAAATGAGTATATCATTATTATTATTTTCTGAACAGGAACATGGACAAGTTATTTGTTTGCTCTTGAGTGTCTTGGCTGTTAGCTGTCACAACAGTTGTCAGCAGTAGGTCAGAACAGCTTATGCCTTTTATCATTCAAATATTATGTACAATATCTCCATTTAAGCCTCTTTTTTCACTTACATCATAAAGTCTGTCAATTTCTAGACTAGCAGTTTCCCTGTATTTTTCTGATTCTGTATGTTTAGATTTCCAAAAAGCTTTGTTTTGCAGCTCATTTGTTGTTCCATATTCACAATTGTATATGTAAAGTATTCGGACCCCCTTCAATTTTTCACTCTTTGTTATATTGTTGCCATTTGCTAAAATCATTTAAATTATTTTTTTCCCTCATTAATGTACACACAGCACCCCATATTGACAGACAAAAAAAAAGAATTTTTGAAATTATTTCAGTTTTTTTTTTTTTAATAAATCTGCAACATCACATGGTCCTAAGTATTCAGACCCTTTGCTCAGTATTTAGTAGAAGCACCCTTTTGAGCTAATACAGCCATGAGTCTTCTTGGGAAAGATTCAACAAGTTTTTCACACCTGGATTTGGGGATCCTCTGCTATTCCTCCTTGCAGATCCTCTCCAGTTCTGTCAGGTTGGATGGTAAACGTTGGTGGACAGCCATTTTTAGGTCTCTCCAGAGATGCTCAATTAGGTTTAAGTCAGGGCTCTGGCTGGGCCATTCAAGAACAGTCACAGAGTTGTTGTGAAGCCACTCCTTCGTTATTTTAGCTGTGTGCTTAGGGTCATTGTCTTGTTGGAAGGTAAACCTTCGGCCCAGTGTGAGGTCCTTAGCACTCTGGAGAAAGTTTTTGTCCAGGATATCCCTGTACTTGGCCGCATTCATCTTTCCCTCGATTGCAACCAGTCGTCCTGTCCCTGCAGCTGAAAAACACCCCCACAGCATGATGCTGCCACCGCCATGCTTCACTGTGGGGACTGTATTGGACAAGTGATGAGCAGTGCCTGGTTGTCTCCACACATACCGCTTAGAATTAAGGCCAAAAAGTTCTATCTTGGTCTCATCAGACCGGAGAATCTTATTTCTCACCATCTCAGAGTCCTTCAGGTGTCTTTTAGCAAACTCCATGCAGGCTGTCATGTGTCATGCACTGAGGAGAGGCTTCCGACAGGCCACTCTGCCATAAAGCCCTGACTGGTGGAGGGCTGCAGTGATGGTTGACTTTCTACAACTTTCTCCCATCTCCTGAATGCATCTCTGGAGCTCAGCCAAAGTGATCTTTGGGTTCTTCTTTACCTCTCTCACCAAGGCTCTTTTTCCCCGGTAGCTCAGCTTTGCCGGATGGCCAGCTCTAGGAAGGGTTCTGGTCATCCCAAACGTCTTCCATTTAAGGGTTATGGAGGCCACTGTGCTCTTGGGAACCTTAAGTGCAGCAGAAATTTTTTTGTAACCTTGGCCAGATCTGTACCTTGCCACAATTCTGTCTCTGAGCTCTTAAGGCAGTTCCTTTGACCTCATGATTCTCATTTGCTCTGACATGCATTGTGAGCTGTAAGGTCTTATATAGACAGGTGTGTGGCTTTCCTAATCAAGTCCAAGCAGTATAATCAAACACAGCTGGACTCAAATGAAGGTGATCTCAAGGATGATCAGAAGAAATGGAAAGCACCTGAGTTAAATATATGAGTGTCACAGCAAAGGGTCTGAATACTTAGGACCATGTGATATTTCAGTTTTTCTTTTTTAATAAATCTGCAACAATTTCAAAAAATCTTTTTTTTTGTCTATCAATATGGGGTGCTGTGTGTACATTAATGAGGAAACAAATTAATTTAAATGATTTTAGCAAATGGCTGCAATATAACAAAGAGTGAAAAATTGAAGGGGGTCTGAATACTTTCCGTACCCACTGTAAATATTTGTGTGAAATATAGGAAACAAATTGTGTTTATTTGTACAATCAATTACAGAATATCCATAACATAATATTTTTTAATTTTATTTCCTGAACACTAGAGATCTACAGGGAGGATGAGAGTCTTTTTGTATTTTGAAGGCATCTTGTAACAAATTATTAGATAATTATTTAAATAATAAAATAATGCTTTTGCAGCAGGTTTACTACTCTTAGACTTGTTTGAATTATAGAAACATTTCTTCTTTATACAAGTCTTACCTTGCATGTGGATTATATGACCATGCTGGAAGCTAAATACTAAATATTTCACTGAATTCTTTGGCAGGGTCAATTTGAACCAAGTGCTGTCTATTTCCAGAATATCCTTTGAATATTCCAAGCCAGTCCAGCAGATTCTCCATCTGTCAAACACAAAGTTTTGATCAATTGACCATTTGTGAGATCTTTTTCACCAAATTACTGAGAACATATGGCCTTTTATCAGAATACACAACTACAGGATTTGATCGTAGATTTTTGGCCCATTGTACCCTGATACCAAGTGAATGTATAAGCAAACTACTGTTCTAACATGTTGCTTGTTTAATATAATGACTAGAAAAGGAATCCAGTAACAATTCACCACACAGTTTCAAATCAGGCTAGTCATTCTTCCAATCTGTATCTTTCCAACTATTGCTATTATTGCTTAATGTAAGCATTCATTTCTCCCAGAACAGTTACGGATTCAGGGGTAGTTCCTCTTTGATCACCAAATTTCTAAACAGGTTAAATATACAAGCTCCTATGATGGATGAGATCCATGGGAAATGCTGAAAACAGTGAGCATTGTGGGGGTGTCTATAACACAATTTTATAGTTAACACTAAATAAACAATTTTAGAAGTGGATATTGTAGTAATGGAGGACATTAACAAATGTTACATGGAAAAGCCTTACAGAGTATAACACTGGAATAGGAGTTCATAGAGGTAATTAGTATTTTTTAACAAAGTATATTAAAACGTCAGTGATACCTGTGTAGATTTATTAAATGTTAGTGGTATAGATAATCGAGCCACTAAAATTAGTTTTACAGTTTTTGCTTTAATTCTGCATTTAAATTTTATTCATTTATTAATTTTTGTGTTTAATAATTTTTTAGTGAGTAGATATTTTTTTCTTTGCCTGGAGAAATTGAGATTCCAATGTTGTATTCATTTTGCAGTTTGTTTTTTATCCATATTGTTTATTTTTGTTGTCACATGATTGTGATTGTTGCAGATTTTGATGTCATTTACTTTTTTGATATAAATATTATGGTATGTGGCACGTTCATTATCAATGTGTGCTGACTGCACAAGATGTCAGAAGCTTTCAATTGAAGATTGAATCAGGAGATGTCAAAATAAACAGCAAGCAAGGTATCAAAAGCAAAAAAAAATGATCAGGCAAACTAGATCAGGATATGAAACTATGATCATAACCATGATACAGTGCAGGAGATCAAAAATCAAAATATTGAAAAAGAAACATGTAACCAGAGCCAAGTTATTAAATATTAACCCTAGTCAAAAACCAGATCAATGGTTTTTGACACCAGGGATTGAGTAAAAAAAATAAATGCAAGCAAAGGTCTTTTGGTGAATTTAATTGTGTACAAATGGGAAGTGTTTTAAACTGCTCTTTTTATCAATGACACAATGATGTAATTAATAAATAATAATTACATTTATATAGCGCCTTTGTCACTACTCAAAGTGCTTTACATAGAAAGTAGGGAACTACTTTGATCACCGCCAATGTGTAGCATCTGCCTGGATGATGTGACAGCAGTCATTTCTGTTCCATTACACTCACCTAACATTACAGGGCCAGAATGGGCAAGCCGAAGATTGCCAGTTTAGCCAGGACCTTGGGGTACACCCTGCACTTTTTAAAAGTTGTCCAGAGAGAGGTTCAGGGAGTCAGTACTTCAGTTTTATATCTCATCCAATGTACGCACTATTTGTTTCATCACAGCGTTCCCATCACTGCAATGCTGAATTAGGATCCATAAAGATCATGTGGTAAGCACCCCCTGCTGCTCTAACCAACACCTCCCTGCAGCAACCCAAACTATACCTGATTGAACTCTTATGCAAGTACTGGTGCTGGGCCCAAACAAGCTTAGCTTCAGATGGAATACCTGTTTTGAAGTTCAGATAGTATACCTGCTGGCCACATTACACACTTACACTTGACACTGGATAGAAACACCTTAGCAACCAATCAAGAAAAATGCTAAACATGGTGACAAATAATTTTGTCATAGGAGAGATGTTAATCTTAAACATTGTGTAAAGCACACCAGGCACAAACACGATTATGATAACAAAGTTCCTTGAACTTCAAAATCCCATTAGGCTTGCCAGGATTATTGTGATGAAGGTTCTCCAACAGCACATGGGCATATACAGTGCCCTCCACTATTATTGGCACCCCTTGTAAAAATTAGTTAGAAGGGTTAGAAAAAAAACACTGCTGAAGAACTGTCATCTTGCACTGAAAAAATGAGAAACATCTGACTTTTAATTGAAACAAGTTCATTCAAAGAAAAACAAAACCCTCATCAAGAAATAGATATTTTAACAAAAACCCATGATTCCTGTTTACTGTATAATTGCTAAAGAACATAATACCACCAGTTATTCAAGCGAGATACTGACAGTGGAGAACTTTTTTAGCATGCTAGGAGTGAAATATGAAGAGTATAATCATAGTCATAAGGGATAATGAACTACAAAGGGCGGTATTTGTAGAGTTTTAAGCTAAATTTTCATGTGAGCCTATTTGAGAAATGCTTATATTCAGTTAAATCAGTCTTTAGAAGAGAATTTAGAGATCTGAGTTGCAGCCCTGTTGCCAAGTTGATAATTGTATTTTATCTTAAAGTACTCCAGTCTTATTATTATTATCATTGTTAGTTATTTTTGGATAATTATCTATGTTGTAGCCTATTTTTTTTGATATTATAATGTAAGGATATTAGAATTTTCTTTTATTATCAAGCCATCTCCTTTATCTCCACACTAGTACACAAATTGTTTTTATTTTATTGTATTATCTGTCGTAATGTAACTAACCTTTATAGAAATGGATATATTTGCTTTTGATTCTAATAGCAAATTCTGAGATTCTTAGATGTTTAACCTTTTATGTTGAGTGCCATTTAAGTTTCAGCAAATAAGATGATGTGTGCTGAGATATTTTGTTAAGTTGTGCACCAGAGACCTAAGTTAGTTTTCATAGAGGTTTGTTAGTCAAAATCTTATTGGTCATAATATGAACAAAATGAACACCACTGGTGTAGGCTTATCGGAGACAGCAGGGCCAAAAAATCTGTGTTTAAATATGAAATAGATCATTTTTTCAATGTAACTGAATGAAGGTCAAATATGTGGTTAGAATTTTAAAGTCATTAACTTTTTGGCTAGTATTTTTATTTTTTCTAATAGTAGTTGACTGATTCTATATTTTCGATAAATAACTTTAGCCATGTCAGTGACAGAACATAATCCTATTTTTATCATTAGATCAATTATTCCATTAGCAAAACTGGTGTATTGTAATATTCTGTGTTGTCCAGTTAATGAAGTTAAAGAATTTTTGATCAAGCCACTAGATATGGAGGTGATTAGAACCTCTGGTCAGGTTCAGGAACACTAACATACAACTGGTGTGCAGACTGCAAAGCTGCCAAATCAGATTGCTTAAATACACTGATTTACTGTATAAGTTTAATTGTGCATGAAAAGGATAAAGAAAAAAGCAGAAACATTTTAATTCAGCAGTGAAGTCATACTTTTGTGCATGCATTTAAATTGCTGAATTTTTGTTTGCATTATAAATATCTTTCAAAACTTGTGATAATGTAATTGCATTTACATGGAGACAGACAGTAAAAATAGTAGAATGTATGACAACTCTGTAACATAATTTCATATTACTGAAACTATGCTTGGTATTTATTAAAAATACAGTTTGATGTGTTTTTAATGATCTAATATTTGATATTTCCAAGCAGTTAATGCCATTGCCAAATTGTTAACAACATTATAATGAAATTCAGTAATTGTCATAACAGTGAAGTCGTTATTTATGTGATGATTAATTTTCTAAGAAACCCCCAGCGAATTTGTCTAATGAGAAATTTGTATGTTAAGGGCTACCATATTACACCTTGTATTTATACTGAGGCACAGTTCAGTAAAAGCAATAATACACTAAAATATCCTGTGTTTTTGGAGTAATGTCTTAAGCTAAATCAAGACTACTTCACTTTCTGCCTGCTTGCTAAAACTGATTAGTACAAATTGTTTAAAATTGGGGCAGCAGTGGTAGTGCTGCTGCCTTGCGACAAGAAGAACAGGGTTCACCTCCCAGGTCCCCCATGCACGGAGTTTCTTCATGTTCTCACCATGTCAGTGTGGGTTTCCTGCTGGTGCTCCCACAGTCCAAACTGCAAGTTATGTAAATTGTAGTTACTAATTTGGCCAATGTGTTTCTGTGAGTGTTTGTGTTCACCCTGCAATGGACTGGTGCCCTGTCCTGGCATTGCACCTGCCTTGCGCCCTTTGTTTGATGAAACAGGCAAAGTGTTGGAAAAGTGGTTTGGGAAATGGATGGATGTTTAAAACTGTGAAAGTCTAAAATAAAGAAGAAATCATACGCCAGGACAAGCCTCAATATATAACATGTATCTGTTTTCATTTTTTTAACTTTAATCATGCACAGTATAATAGTATCTCAATTAACATGAATTCATTCTCTTGTTTGTTTGTGTTTGATATCTGTTTAGTTGAACTTTACCATCATGTTTAACTGAATCTTTTCTTTTTTTTCTCTCTCTCTCTAGGGATAAACGAGTTATCTGTTCCCACTCTCACACTAAACACTACACAAGCATTTATTAGCCTTCATTCTTCTCCCACACAGGATCATGTAACAGATTTTACCTCTCCTGATAAATCTTTGAGTCCTGCAGAAGAAAATCCCTTAATCTCATTTATAGACGTAGATTTCAGCAGAACTGCAAATGTGAGACAAATAAATGAAAACTTGAATCCTTTAGAGCAGACCTCTGGCTCTGTCCATGTTCAGCAAAGATTGGAACAGACTGCAACATCTCTTGAAGCAGCTCTTCAGGCTGTTGAAAGAAAGCTTAATTTTCAGAGTACAACGTACAGGTTTGAAAATTTATTCTGTCTTCAGAAACTGTTTACTGTATACCTTATATGTATGTGGCTTAATTAATTTTCTGTTTTGTATTATAGTGGATCCGACACAATAAAATCCACAAGAAACATCCTTGATGACATAGGTAATATGTTTGATGATCTTGCAGACCAGCTGGATGCCATGTTGGAATGACCAGAACTACAAACTGGGAAGCCACAGTTGAGCTGTTTTATTCAAAAGGAGCAGACATTTGAAAATCCTAAGGTTTCAAACAAACAGATATGATTTTCATTTGAAAAAATTGGACATTAAAAAAATCTCAGTGATCATCCACCTAGTTTTAGCAATTGTACATTTAAAAAAATCAGAACATTTCAAAGTAAAAAAAAGCCTACACTATTGGTCTTTTGTGAATAACATATTATTTTTGCACCTTACTAGTATTTAGAAAGTTCAATGTATTGTACATTGCTTAAGTCATTTCATTATTTCACATCTTATTGTTTACCATAATCTGAGTTTTATGATGTGACATATATTTCATTTAAAACACTGGGAAGAACTGGGGGACACTTTCTATTGTCCATAAATAAGGAACATGGCGAATATCTGAAGATTATAACTTCTAATTTAATCCTTAGCCATTATTTCATAAAATTTAAATACATTGCTTTTGTTTTTTGTGTCTGTGTTGGTAAATTAAATGGACTGCTGTTACCATTGACTTCAACAGTATTCATTCTTATAGGTGTGGGTGAGCACCTACTAATGCCCCAGTTGTCTAGCCACTAAGCCTCTCCAATCATTTAAATTCTGAAAGAGCAAGTGCTGGCCTAGATATATGCCAGTACAGCCACACTTAGTGGCTGTGGGTGAATGTGGGTGTGTGTGCTTAGGTCAGCCCTGTGATAGACTTACACACCACCCAGGATGATTTTTGCCTTGTGGCTTGTAATGTTGGAATTTACTGTCGCCCAATGAGACCATGAATTTACAGTACCAGCATATGAAGCTCCACACCTAGATAAGTTGTGTTGAACATGATTTTCAGTTAAATTCAAACAATTTTATACAGCAATGAATTGTGGAAGTTCTTTTCGGCAGCCTTTATTTCATCTACTGTTTAATTTTTGTTTTTGTCACTTTTTCACTGTGCATAATGACATTTGTATTTGAAATATAAAGAAAAACAATTTAATCAATTTAATTTAAAAAAAAAACAGGTTTGCATACTTAAGTGTATGTTTTATGCAACTGACTGAACAAAAAATATTTCTCAAAGAAAAGCACCTTATAAATAGAATGAGTTTTTTTTACTGTATGTCAAATTATCTGACAAAATTTAAAAGGAAAAACTCTATTGGAATTTATTTTTTAACAGCATTACTGTACAACTTGCACAAATCGTATGTTAATTGAATTGTTGTTAAATATGTTTCCATTGTACGTTTTTAATCATAGCTAATTATTAAACAGAACTATATATCTGGTTTATTCAACACTTTATAGATAATAACACTTGTACACTGTTTTTTGAGCACCCCTTGTAAAAATTAGTAAGAAGACTTAGAAAAAAATCTCTACTTGTTGAAGAACCATCATCTTACACTGAAAAAATGAGAAACATCTGACTTTTAATTGAAACAAGTTCATTCAAAGTAAAACAAAGCCCTCAACAAGAAATAAGTATTTTTAACAAAAACAATTGTTGGCACCTCTGCATTTAATACTTTGTACAACCTCCCTTTGCCAATATAACATTACGTAGTCTTCTCTTGTAACTTTTTATAAGGTTGGAGAATACAAAGCATAGCATCTGAGACCATTCTTCTTTACATAATCTCTCCCAGTCATCCAGGGTCCTAGGCCCTCTCCTGTTCAGCTCACTGCATGGGTTTTCAAGAGGGTTCAGGTCAGTGGACTGAGATGACCATGTCAGAACATTGATTTTGTGGTCATTTAACCATTGCAGGTTTGATTTGGACATGTGTTTTGGATCATTATGCTGCTGGAAGATCCAGTTTTAGTTTCCTGGCGGAGGCAGACAGATTTTAATTTAAAATATCATGATATTTCATAAAATCCATGATGCCATGTACCCTAACAATATTTCTAGGGCCTTTGGAAGATAAACAGTCCCACAATATCACAGAACCTCCATCATATTTCACAGCTGGGACAGAGTTCTTTTCATCAGGCCATAGAACATGGTTCCAGTGAAAGTTGTAGTAACGTTTTACAAACACCAGGCACGTAGGTTTGTGGATGACTGACAGAAAAGTCTTCCACAAGAGTCTGGCATACCTCCAAATAATCTGTTGGCATGGAGATTCTGTCTGGTGGTGGCTCTGGAGACTTGATAACCCCAGGATTTTACTTTTTCTTGCAATTCCCCAACAGTGATCCTTAGAGATATTATTGCCTCTCTTACCATCCTTCTCACTGTACGTGGGGGTAAAACAAATTTGGGTCCTCTTCCAGGCAAGTTTGTCATAGTTCCAGTTGATGACCACTTTTTTTTATTATTGCCTTAACTGTAGAAATGGGCATTTTCAGGCAAGTAGCTATTTTTTTTTATAATCATTCACTGAGTTATGAAGGGCACCACACTTCTCCCTCATTTGGATTGACTGTTCTCTTTTCTTTGCCATGATGATGGTTGGCTAAGGAAATTTGATTCTGTCTCATAACATTTATATCCCAGTTTATCAGGAAGTCATTGATTTCAGCTGGAAAGTTCCTGTATACTCCAATCAACTTAACAATGTCCAATTTAAACGTGAAACATGCTTCACTTACATTGTTTCACAGGTTGCCAACAATTGTGGCACGTGTGTTTTTGTTAAATATTTATTTCTTGATGAGGGCTTTGTTTTTCTTTGATTGAACTTTTCTCATTTTTTCAGGGCAAAATGATGGTTCTTCAGCAAACAATGATTTTTTTCTAACCCTTCTTACAAATTTTTACAAGGGGTGCCAATAATAGTGGAGGTCTATATATATATATATATATATATATATCTATATATTTATATATGTTTATGTTGACACTGTTAAATTTAGAAAGTGTTTTCTGAAAAATCAATTTGGACTATTGCATATAATTTTGTACTCTTATATATAACTATTTTTGCATGATTTTTTTTCTGTTGCAGCACTACACATTACATATTCTTATTATCTTTTAGTAAATTTTGCAGAGTTTATGATATGTGTTTACACTACTTGTACTTTTTTAAATGTAATTGTATAATCTTAACTTAATTACAGTTTTAATGTCAAAGTGAAAATAAACTTATACACATCATTGTAAATTAATCATTTATTAAAAAAATCTCTAAAGTTAAAATATTGGTTGTGGTATCTTCAAATTTTAGAATAGGGGTCTACCAGCTTAGCATATAGGGTGGTCCAGACCTAATTATGCAATTTTCATTACGCTATAACTTATTAAGTTTATTACATAGAAAATCACCCAAAAAATCCTGGACCATTGAGAAGTGTGTGAACTGACGACATGAAGAATCGTCTTCATGCCAAACTGGAATTGCCCCTGCATAAATAAAAGTCATCCAGACAATCTGGATCTGCATAATTAGATCTGGACCACCCTGTATATCGTCACTGCTATTTTTGCTTGTTTGTACTTTATAAAATTTCACACTCTTTAAAGTTAAATGGGCTTCATTGGCTGATTTCCTGGCACATATTTTTGATTGTCTTGAAGTCCAACATTTGACTGAACCACTCCAGAGTTCTTTTTTTTTTTCTGATTAAGCCAGCCCAACGTTACTTTGACTTTGTTGTGGATATTTACTCGCTTCCGCCAGCTCCTTTCTTAAAGAAAACAGTGAGTTACACTTAGATAGATAGATAGAGAGATACTTTATTAATCCCAAGGGGAAATTCACATAATCCAGCAGCCTTATGCTCCAGAGTTCTTTTTTTTCTGATTAAGCCAGCCCAACGTTACTTTGACTTTGTTGTGGATATTTACTCTGTGAGAAAGTGCTTCCACCAGCTCCTTTCTTAAAGAAAACAGTGAGTTACACTTATGCATTTCAATTTTTTTTGTTGCTGTATTCATTTTGCCTTCAGTTCTTGCCACATCTTTCAGACACAGAAAGTATGTCCAGAAACATTAACTGTCAGTAACTTCCATTTAGTGTTGAACACAAAAACATAGTCTTCTACATTAACAATGCTAGCTTCTTTGAGCACTATTGATATCATCTTGCCTCTCTAGCGTAGGTGTATTCTTCCTAAACTCATTTAAAACATGTTATTTATGCACAGCTGTGCTTAATGCTGTGCATTACAATGACAATGGCGACACGCTTAGACGCTGCGGCTGTGTGCTCTCCGACTCAAAGTTTGGTTTTTCCACCCTGTCTGGATAAATACACGTACAGCCGGCAGGATATTTTATCTATCGGCTTACAGAGCGAGAGTTGCCCAACATCCAAGTTTCTCTGCGTCCACAACATTCTGGACGACATCACGGACACCGGTTCTCTCCATGGATTACAATCCCAGCTTCGAGAAGCCGGCGGCAGCACAAAGAACATAAACACTGCTGCTGCATCCTGCTGATCATGGGGACATGGCTGAATTCTCTCATACCAGACACGGCTATCGAGATAGCAAGCTACACAGCACCAGTAAGAAAAGATGAGGGGGGCTGTGCATTTATGTGAACAATAGCTGGTGCACAAATTCCACCATAGTCACCAGACACTGCTCTCCAGACGTGGAGTTTATTACAACTAAATGCAGACCCATATACCTCCCTCATGAATTCAACACCATACTGCTAGCTGCTGTCTACATAGCACCAGATGTTAATGCTAGCTCGGCTCTGGGGCTTTTGCATGACACCATCAGCAGTAAACAGAGCAAGTATCCTGAGGCTATTCACATCATTTCTGGGGACTTTAATCATGCAGATCTGAAAGCAGTTCTCCCCAAATTCCATCACCATATAAAGTGTGCAACCAGTGGAGTAAAAACACTGGACAAGCTGTACACAAACATCAGACAGGCCTATAGGGCTAAATCCTTAGCACACCTTGGCCAGTCTGATCATTCATCCCTGCTTCTTATCCCTGCATATACTCCCCTCAGGAAACAAGCAGCCACTATGACCAGGATTGTTACCATATGGCCTGAGGGTGCCTCCCAACAGTTGCAGGACTGCTTCTAGAGAGCCGACTGGGAGTTTTTCGATCACCAAGACTTGGAGAACCACACTATGGCAGTCTTGGATTACATCAGGTTCTGCATGGACAACCAGGGGCAGACGCATAAGGATTTATCCCAACAGGAAGCCCTGGATGATGAGGGAGGTCCAGAGTCTGCTAAAGCCAGGAATACTGCTTTCAGTTCTGGGGATGGGGCACTTTACAGTGTAGCCAGAGCAAACCTGAAGAGAGGCATCCGAAAGGCCAAGGCAGCATACAGAAGGAGGATAGAGGACCATCTGAGGAGCAACAACACCAGGCAGGTGTAGCAGGGTGTCCAGCACATCACCGGCTACAAATCCAGCAACTCCTCGGCCACTGAGGGAGACGCTTCTCTAGCAGACGAGCTGAACATCTTCTTTTCCCGCTTTGAGGCGACACCAACAGCAGCTCCATCTCAGCTGCCTGTTCACTACAGCAACATACTCACGGTGGAAGAGTGTGAGGTGAGGTGGGTGATGAGGAAGATGGTGGTGTGGCTGCACGGGTGCTGAAAGATTGTGCAGATCAACTGGCTGGAATCTTCACTAGGATTTTCAACCAGTCCCTGTCCCATCCTGCTTCAAGTCCTCCATCATTGTTCTTCTGCCGAAAAAATCCATCACGAACAGTCTGAATAATTTCTGTCCAGTGGTAGTCACATCTGTCATCATGAAGTGCTTTGAGAAACTACCAGCAGACCTGGACCCATTTCAATTTGCTTACAAAGCAAAGAGATCCACGGAGGACGCTATGGCCACAGCCCTTCATGCTGCCGTGACCCACCTGGTGCAGCAGGGGAGTTATGCCAGACTGCTCTTTGTGGACCTCAGCTCGGCTTTTAACACCATCCTCCCACAGCAACTGGTGTCCAAGCTGGCAGATCTGGGACTTCCATCACTCATCTGCAGTTGGATACTGGACTTCCTGTCTGGTCGCTCCCAGAGGGTCAGGCTGAGTCCCCACGCCTCCACTGCCCTCAGCCTCATTTCCGGGACGCTGCAGGGTTGTGTGCTCAGCCCACTCCTTTACACATATGACTGTGTTCCCACTCACCATACCAACAAGATCATAAAGTTTGCAGATGACACAACGGTGGTCGGACTTATCTAGTGCAAGGAGGGTGAGCTGGCATACAGGGACGAGATGGAGCGGCTGTCAAAGTGGTGCAGAGTCAATAACCTGCTCCTCAATACCACAAAAACGAAGGAGCGTGTTATTGACTTTAGAAAAACAAAAAGGACATACAGCCACTCATCATTGGTTGGGCCTGTGTGGAGTGGATCCCGGTGTTCAGGTTTCTGGGCATTGAGCTCAAGGATGACCTGACCTGAAGCGCCAACACCAAGGAGCTGCTGAAGAAGGTGCAGCAGAGGCTGCATTTTCTGAGAATCCTCAGAAAGAACCATCTCCCCAAAAATCTGCTCCTTGCCTTTTATCACTATTCCATCGAGAGTGTTCTCACGTACGGACTGTGTGTGTGGTACAGCAGCTGCACTTCCTCAAAAAGGAAAGCGCTCCACAGGGTTGTCAGAAAAGCGGAGAGAACTATTGGTTGTACCCTCTCCACTCTGGAACAAATCTCCACCTGCCAATACCGCAAAAAAGCAATAGACATTTCACAGGATTCATCACATCCTAGTCATTGCCTCTTCCAGCTTTTGCCATCGGTTAAGAGATACAGAGCAATGAAAACCAGGACAAGCCACCTTAAAAACAGCTTTTATCCGAAAGCCATCATGGCCCTGAACTCAGACTAAAACTGCTCCATATCATTCTCCCAAAGTGTAATATAGACCTTAAGTCAACCAGTGCAATTTGTATATATAAAAAGTGCAATTTGTATATTTTGTAAAGTACTTTTATTACTATTCGGTTTGTTGTTATGCCTCACACTGAGTCGACTGCACCTTCAATTTCGTTGTTCCTTTGTAAAAGTGACAATGACAATAAAGATCTATCTATCTATCTGGCTAATTAAGTGACTTCTAAAAACAATTTTACCACAACCTCTGGCCATATTGTTGCACAAAAATAGTCATCTAATTCATATATATTCAAAAACAATGTTCCTTTGTTAAATTAGTTTAATTTGGAAAGCATTCAATGTACAAATATGTAGTTTACACAAAGTGATAATAACATTGTCTATTGTAATCTTTGGCTTTACATGCTGTCAATGTATGCCCCATGTGTCTCTTGACACATGTAATAATAAGTTCATTCTGTGTTCTTTATTCCTGCTCCCACAAGAGTCTCAATGTAGTTCTTCAGTTCCTGGAGATCTGTGGGCTTTGGTGTCCTGTAGATAGTGTCTTTAATATATCCCCACAAAAGGAAATTGTGTACAGTAATCCCTCCTCGATCGCAGGGGTTGTGTTCCAGAACCCCCCGCAATAGATGAAAATCTGCGAAGTAGAAACCATATGTTTGTATGGTTATTTTTATATATTTTAAGCCCTTATAAACTCTCCCACACTTTTAACATTATTAGAGCCCTCTAGACATGAAATAACACCCTTTAGTCAAAAGTTTAAACTGTGCTCCATGACAAGACAGAGATGGCAGTTCTTTCTCACAATTAAAAGAATGCAAATATATTTTCTCTTCAAAGGAATGCGTGTCAGGAGCAGAGAATGTCGGAGAGAGAGAGAGCGCGAGAGAAAAGCAAACAATCAAAAAATCAATACGTGCTTTTGCCGAAGCACCGCGATAAAGCGGCATTTTTTAGAGGAGCATCCGTATCTTCTAAGCAAACAGCCTCTGTGCAAACAGCCCCTCTGCTCACACCCCCTCCGTCAGGCGCAGAGAAAAGCAAACAATCAAGCACCGCGCGGGAAGCATATCATATATCATTGAGGAGTTTTAGTTAATACGTAATACATGCTCTGATAGGGTAGCTTCTAAGCCATCCGCCAATAGCGTCCCTTGTATGAAATCAACCGGGCAAACAAACTGAGGAAGCATGTACCATCAATTAAAAGACCCATTGTCCGCAGAAATCCACGAACCAGCGAAAAATCCGTGTATATATATTTAGATATGCTTACATTTGAAATCCGCGATGGAGTGAAGCCGCGAAAGTCGAAGCGCGATATAGCGAGGGATCGCTGTAGTGTCAGGTTATAGGGATGTTCATGTTGAATAATAAACTTGTTTTTCTTCTTCTTTTTCGTCATCCTTTCCAACTTCGATGTGGTATTGATGACCATTCAGTTTGGTCCTGTACCTCAGTCAGAACCTTTTCAATCAAATCTTAATTAATTCTGTTCTCCTACCTCTGCTTCGGTCTCCCCCACTTTCTCTTCCTCCATACTTCAATTCCCATCATTCTTTTGCCCACATATTCATGTTCTCTCCTCATCACATGTCCATACAACTTGAGTCTACTTTTCCTGTTCTCTCTTAGATATCCCGCCTGCTTTTGATGTACCTCTGATTGTCTCATTTCGTCATTCACTCCACACACCAACTCACCATTCTTTTTTTTTTTTTTGCCTCATCCAACTTTTCCTGCTGTGCACCATTTACCGATCATGTCTCTGCTCCAAACATCATTGATGGTCTTATTGTTGTCTTTAAATAACACCCTATTTTCAGAATATTAGCAAGTAAAGATATAAAATGTACACTTTTCCCAGCTTTCAAAGTATTAAAGAATTGATTTTAAAGTAATAAGTGACATCCACCCAAATTGTTTCCTTCATAATCTTCAACAGTATTATTATGTCACCTGTGTTAACTAATGCTGGTAAGATTACATTCCTTCATCATTTTCTCGTTTCATACACAATGGACTCCTGGAATGAGCTCTTTGTGGGACTTTCTGTACTGCTGTTTTGTCTCACTTTATGTGGAGTCAGCTGCACTTGATATCTGAGATGTGGCCTCACAGTTGTATTGTTCAGCTAATGTGCAACCAGCATTAATCATGTAATGCACACAGTGTACAGTGCCATGAAATATTAAGTAATTTGCTTTTTAATTAAGCTTTTGTCTACTTATTATTATAGCTTGAAAGGAGCAGTGGTTACAACTTTGATCTCTATTTGACTTTCCTTATTTAAATAAACATTCTCAGCCCATCTCCACTAATTCTTTAATGATTCATCTTCTATGGGCAACCCTATGAAAAGGATTTTGAAAGTCAAAGTAAATAATTATTCTGCATTTTATTATTACAATATTTTGTTAGTTTCTCACATTCTGTCAGAATGAAGCAGGATTCTTTTTCTAAACCTATTTTTATTGCCTGCTAACGTGTTTAAATATATTTTTCTTTTTATTTGTTTTAATTAAAAGCAAATAACAATCCATACGATTAAATCAAACTTAACAAAACCAAAATTCAACCCCACCCGAAAGAAAGAAAGAGAGGAGAGCCAGCCAACAAAGCAAATCTTTAAAGCAGCAAGGAAGGAAAAGTATCCTTTTCCCCGAAATAGAAGATTTTGCTAAAATATTGATTAGATCCTGCCAGGTTTTTAAAAAGTTTTGAACAGATCCTCTGAATGAGAATATATTTTTCTCTTGTAAAATGACACAAAAAACAGATAAAGATCTTGGGTGCCATCTAGGTAACCTCATATAATTTGGCAGTTTGCTGCAATTAACTGCATGTTTACACTTTTCAATGTCTTTGCAGACACGAATCCAAACATAACCCAAGTAGGTAATTGGTCTGCCGGTTTATGAAGTAAGATGGTAGGAAGAGGAGGGTCCAGGAGAACGGACAGCAAAGATGATGTCAGTGGTGGTAGGGCCATCAATCACCTGGTTTTCAGTGGAAGAAAGACAGAAGATCAGAGAACAGTGCCATCCCCCGGCTCAGCAGATAATTACATTTACTAGAGCCCGTAAGCGGTCTCCCATGTACATGCGTGTGACACACTGTACATCCATACTAGACCAATTGAAACTCAACATCACCGGCATGCTATGAAAAATGAAAGGTGTCGTTCAAAGTAACTTTATTTAAAAGGCTTATAGCTACTATAATTGGCCCAGTCAGTTTTCATTTTTTAGGTAATGGGATCGATTGTGTCTAACCTTCAGTGATTTGTAAAAAGCTTATGCTAAAGGTATGTGCTTACGATGCAATTGCTAGTTTCTTTGAACACAAGAGTAAATGTGGTCTGGTCTTTTTCATATTTCCTTTTTTATTGAATAAGCAAGCTGGCACAGTTTCCTCATAGTCCAAAGACACGCAGGTTTGGTAGATTGGTAACTCTAAATTGGTTGGGTGTTCAACTTGCATTAGGTTAGCAACCTGTTCAAGCTTTGTTCCTGCCTTGTGCCCTATGCTTGCTGGGATAGACTCCAACTTTCCTGTGACCCTGCCTTGGTTAAGTGGTTGATTAAATGGATTGATGGTTAAAATTGCAAAAATCTAAAATTTAGAAAAATTCATATGCAAGGACAAGCTTCGCTTTGCTTCTCTTCCAGTTGCTAAGTTACTGTAGTGTACATTAGGTAGATGTTTAGTATCCTAGAGGGAAATTTGTGTGCAGGAGGATAATACAAAACATAAGGCACTGTTACACTGATAACAAGAAAATAAGCCAAGACCCAACATGTAACAGCTGCTGTTATAATAGACATTCAGGATTTGTACAAAGAAGAATAATTATCTCCAACAGTACACAAAATAATAAGTAATTTAGCAACATCCCTAAAAGTAACAGAATTCAAAGTGCTTGTAGCTCTAGGAATGAAAGTTCTTAAATTTGTTGCTCGTCATCCTCTGGAATCTAAATCTATAGCCTGATGGTGAAAGCTGAAATATGGGAAAAAGAGGACATCTTCTTCCTGACAAAATCAACTTGGACTTCTTTCTAACCTGTTTGTAATACAATTTAATGACAGAGGTCTGCTATAAGCCAGTAATTTACTGCTTATTTTTATATTGTTGTTAAGATAGTTTATGTTCTTAATGCTCAGATTGCCAAACCAAAATATTAAAGCAAATGTAACAACACTTTCAACAGAAGAAAGTCATCATGGTTTTGTCCACTTTAGAACTATTTTCTTTATTAATAAAGATAAGCAGTTTCTTAGAAATTAATTATGTGTTAAGATCAAAGTTTAGGCTGTTATTATCACAAATTGGGAATTCAAAGTACTAGAGATCCCCAATAAATTCCAAAAATCCCCACTAGAGGGGGAAACCCCATCAAAACCCTGACAAGACTCGAAAAAGGGCCTTATAGAATCTTTAGAAATTCAAGTTTAATATCACAAAAATGCTCGTAAATGGCACTAAAGTTCTGTAGACTACAAAGGCAAAAAGAATCTGCTCTAAACAATAAGGCAATCCAAATTAACCAATATCCCCATTACAGTAAGACAAAGTCAAAAACAAGAGCCTGAAGTAAAAAAAAAAAAAGAGTTTACAAAAAGCACATCAAGAAACACAAGAACTCAACAACTCCAAAGTACATTCACAACAAACTGCTAGGAACTGTGGAAGACCCTTCAGTTTATAGGCGGGGGGCCGTTTCTGGCGGGAGGCCTTGCCTCTTGGGGGATCACCCACAACATACATAAAACATCACCTAGACACTGAAATATAAACAGAATGAATAGCAAATAAGCATATGTAAAATTAATACATACAGAAGAATAAAATATGAACAAAGACGACATAAAACATGAATTAGAACCCCACCAGGGAGGAACAGGAATATAACAGTTATCAATGATTGTCCCTAGATAGTTGTAATTCTCTACCATCTCCACTGTCTCCCCGTTAGTTATAGTTGAGATAATTGAAGGAAGATGGCATCTGAGATCTACAGACAGATAATAGACAGGCAAGAATGATTTAGTTAATTTACAGTCAGTGAGAAAGATACACAAACTGGAAAACTAGATTTGGCCTTGACAGCTTTAGGACAAAGTGAAGAATGCTTTAGGTCATTTGTTCAAGTCTGATTTGAACTCTGGCCTCTAGTGGCCCCTGTAATCAATGAATAGTCAAAATCGGCTACAGAATCAATTAGACCGCATAGTGAGGTGATAGTGTAAGGTGTCACATATTATAAGTCCTGCATTTAGGTGACCATTTTAGATTCAGAAAATGTATTCGGTGCTCAGCAGCTCATCTGTTGATGCTGAAAATAAAGGACACATAATTTGTCCAGAATGTTACAATTCCCTGTTATGAAAATCCAGTACGGCAACTTAAAACATTTTAATTTAACAGGTATTCTGACACTGGAAATACATTAACTGAAACTTGTAGTGGTTACTCAAGTTTTCACTGTCTTAAAATACTAATTTGTTTATTCTGTTTGAAGGGATCCCAGGAATGCACCCAGCCTCAACTTGGTTCGCATTCACACACACAGACACGTAATACAAAAGCTCGATGATAAAGAATGTATTGAATAATGAAAATAATAACTAATACTGTGCATGCAAAATCCCATCCATGTAACCATGTTGGTGATAACATATACATAATCCAAACCAGACAAATCACTAAGCACCAATCATTCCATAATAAACACGACAGAAGTCCAAACACAGTCCAGTACATCAAATGCAGAGAACGGGGAATAATGAAAGTGAACAGCTTCATGAATGGTATGTAAAGTTTAGTCCTACCAGGATGTCAATGTCAATGGAGATTTGTAGAAGTTGAGAGGGCTCCCCAAACAACTTGGTTTTCCAACCAAGACAAAAAAATTCACAGAACCAAACAGGCAAAGGTCAAGAACATAAACCCAGAGGGAACTGTAATCTGAGGGTTGAATTGTAATCCAGTTGTGAGTTGAAGTTTTGAATTAAAATGACACCAGACAATTGTGATTCTTCAGCTCATTTTTAAAAGTAGCACCCCTTGATGTTTGCCTAGTATCCCCCACACCATCTGCTGAAGCTGTCCAATGGCACAGGTAGTACCAGGGCTATTAGAAAACTATAGTCTCTATTTTAAGTAGCTCTTCATCAAATACAATAAAATTTGTTTTTGTATATCCCAAAAATCACACAAAGAGTGCCACAATGGGCTTTAACAGGCCCAGCCTGATGGCAGCCCCCCAGCCTTGACTGGAGTAGTGAGTCTTCAGCTGGGATTTAAAAGTTGAGACCGAAGGGGCATCTCTTATAGTAGCAGGCAGACCACTCCACAGTTTAGGGGCCCTGTAACTAAAAGCTTGATCTCCCGCTGTTCCTTTAGTAATCCCTGGAATCAAAAGCAGACCGGCATCTTGAGATCTTAATGTGCGCTCAGGTTTGTAAGTCATGATGACACAGACAAGCCGGACCTTGGCCATTTAAGGCCTTCTATGTTTAATGGAGGATTTTGAAATCTGTCCTAAACTTAAACAGGAGTCAGTGTAAGGATTTAAGAACTGGAGTTATATGTCCGTATTTTCTTGTTCTTGTAGTAATTCTTGCAGCAGCATTTTGGATTAACTGAAAGCTGTATAAGGAACAGTTTGAACATCCAGTGAACACCGCATTGCAGTAGTCAATCCTACTAGAAATAAATGCATGAATTAATTTCTCAGAATCCTTCTTATTTAGAAAGTGCCTTAATTTCCCAACATTTTTTCAGATGGAAGAAACATGATTTGGACAACTTTGTAATATGTGACATGCTAGAGTCAAAGATAACTCTGTAAAATTAATGGTGATTCCAGCTGAGTCAAATGATGACAAAATATTGTTGCAATCAGCATCATTCCCTCCAATAATTAACATCTCTGTTGTATAAGTGTTTAAAGACAAGTAGTTCTCATCCATCCACTCCTTTAATTCACTAACACAACTAATTAAAGACAACATCAGAGAAACTTCATTTGATTTAAATGAAAGGTATAACTGGGTGTCACCTGTGTACGACTGAAAATTAACATTATGTTTTCTAATGTTAGATCCCAGTGGAAGCATGTAAAGTGAAAACAGTAAAGGTCCCAGTACTGAGCCTTGTGGGAAACCATATCTCACTTCTGTGTATAATGATGGAGTACTGTCAGCACATTTCTGTACATATTGGAATCGATTTAATAAATAAGAACTAAACTAAGTGAGCACCGTGTCTGTAAGCCCAACATCATTTTCTAGCCTGTGCAGTAAAATAGAATGGTCGATGGTGTCAAATGCTGCACTTAAGTCTAACAACATAATTACAGTGGAGTTTCCTTCATCAGAAGATATCAGAATGTCGTTTACAACCTGCGTTAGTGCAGTTTCTGTACTATGACCAGTGCGGAAACCAGACTGGAATTTCTCAAGTAAATTGTGATGCGTAAGGTGTGACTGAAGCTGATTGGCAACTACTTTTTCAAGTATTTTGGAAAGAAAGAGTAAATATGAAATGGGTCTATAGTTATTAAGTATGTGTGGATCTAGGTCTGACTTTTTAAGTCATCATTTAATGACTGACACTTTTAGTGCATCAGGTAATATGCCATGCAATAATGAACTACTGATAATGTTAAGAATAAACTCTGCAAGAACATCCATTGTGTTTTTTTTACTAGTTTTGTTGGTACAGGGTCTAGGGAACAAATAGTAGGTTTCATTTTATAAATTAAAGTCAAGTCAGTTATAGGATTAAAATTTCTAAAGTGTTGAATGCAGTGTGAGATGGGGTCTGCCAAGCTAGTATGTGGTTTGCACTGTGATACTAAGATTGGGGATCTTATATTTTTAATTTTCTTATTAAAGAAGTTCATAATGTCTGTACTGGTAATATCTGTTGGTATTTTGTGCTGTCTATTCATAAATTTGCTACCTTGATGCATCTTGAGATTATAAATACATTCATTTTCAGCAATCAAAGCTATTTAACAAAAATCATAATCACTAAGTATGAGCCAAGTAACTGCAACTTGAAACTGTGGCTTTTAGTGTGATCCAGACACCTAACTACTTAACACATTCAAATTTGCAGAATTAGTTTAATAATAATGTAAACAAATATAATAAGGTATCTGCGGTGGGTTGGCACCCTGCCCAGGATTGGATTCCTGCCTTGTGCCCTGTGTTGACTGGGATTGACTCCAGCAGACCCCTGTGACCCTATGTTCGGATTCAGCGGGTTGGAGAATGGATGGATGGATGGATAATAAGGTACAGTATAAATAATGTTTACTCTTGTTTAGACTTTATCACTTCTGCTTTCACATTCAAAGCAATGGCCTTTTGGTTTTTCTTAGACTTTTCCCCCATTAAACCCAGGAACACTTGGACCTGCTGATTCATTTTTAGACGGGGCTATTTCATGATGGCATCTACTTTGGCGCATTGTGCTTGCACCGTACCCCTGTCCACTAAATAGCCTAAATATTTGGCCTTTGTCAACCCAAGAAACATTTTTCGGGTTAATCCGAAGACCTGCTTTGCTTAGTGGAGCACCATGTGTACCTGCCCACACATGTTCTTTCAAAGTGCCGGAATAGATGACAACATCATTGAGGTAGGGGTTGAGGTGGGGATGCAACACTATATCCATCAGATGCTTGATGGTCACCGCTGCCTCGTGCAGTCCAGATGGAAAGACATAATACTGCCAATGGCTGCTAGAGGTGCTAAACAGTCTTCTCCTTGGTGGATTTCGTTAAAGGAATTTGTCAGTACCCTTTTGTCATATCAAGAGTGGTCAGTTATTGAGCTTTACTGAGTCGCTTAAGGAGGGACACTTGATTAAGTTGGCGGAAGTCATTACATAAGCACCAATTGCCACCCAGCTTTGAGAACAAGATGATGGGGCCAGCCCAGGGACTTAAACGTTCCTTAATCACACCAAGATCCGGCAATCTCCTAAACTCAAGTTCCATTTCGGCTCATTTAGCCTCTGGGAAGCGGTACGGACGTTCTTGGATGACAACCCCTGGCTCTGTGACGATGTCATGTGCAGAAAGGTTCTTCCAGGTTGTTCATTTGCCACTTCCAAGACAGGCAAGATGGCTGCTTCACACTCTTGTCATTGTTTGGGTGTTAAATCCGTGCCAAAATTAAGGATCATTTTATGAGCAAAGTAGGAGGCTGTCTGGAGGAAGGATCAGGGTCTCTATCCTTCCACGGTTTCAGCAAATTAAGTTGGTATACTCATACTGTTGGTTGACGATTTTCTGGTTATTTTAAATAGTTGATCTCCGGGATTGAACTCATGAAGCGTTGAGCCATAATCATAATAGCAAGCCTGTACTGCTTGCATATAGCTCCATGTTCTCTTTTAGAATAGGTCATATTTTTTTAAATGTAGCATTTAACTGCACAATTTATTCCAGAAGATAGAAGTGCCTCTTCTTCCTAACCCCCTTTTAGAATATCCAGTAAACCCCAGGGTTGTTATTCATGTGCAATAACTCAATGGGGCGAAGCCTGTGAAGGCTTGGGGGACCTTCCAGTATACAAATAATACAAGGGGGAGTAGCTTATCCCAGTTCCCCTGTCCTCGATGACCACATTGTACGGTATCTGTTTCAGCATTTGATTAAAGCACTGTATTTAAGCATAAGTTTGAGGATGATACACTGAGGTTTTTAAATGTATAAGTGTGAGTAACTTGGCAACTTCCCTGGACATCTCCAAGGTGAAAGTCCTCCTTTGATTCATTAATAGTTTTTCAAGGATCCTGACATTTGCAAAGACACCTACAAGTTCAAGTGCAATATTTTTGAAATTGGCTTCTCTCAAGGAGAACGTTTTTCAATACTTTTTAGCGTAATTGACCATAACTAATACTGTATGTATTTATGGTCACAAGCTGAGGGTTTAAGGGGTCCTGCAATATCTACTCCTTTGTGCTCAAACAGGACGACAATGAGCAGGACAGGGACAAGAGGAGACCAGTCTTTTTGAGAAATCTGCCACAGTTGACGTTCTTGCCTAGAAGCAAAAAAGTGGCAGACCTTCTCATTGATCCCTGGCCAATAAATTCGGAGCTTAATTTGACACAATGTCTTCTCATCTCCCAAATTATCAGCCAGGTGGTAGGCATGTGCTAATTTGCAAACCTGACACTGGTAATTTTGCGGGACTAACAGCAGTGACCTCACCTCTCCCCCATGCTTAGCAACATGATACAATAAATCATTATTAAGCCCAAATTGCACACTTGTTGGAATTGGATATGACATTTGTTGTCTGTCAATCAGAACAACTGCTTTCCTGGTGAATTTCTCTTTTAAAAAAGGTCTGGGATGACCTCAGTTGGCAGAGCGGTGGCCTGTGATGACTTACCATCCGTCTCTGTGGATGTGTCTGTGTGAGTCTGTGTTACGTTGCCCACTTCATCCTGGATAGCCACATGACCCCCGATCATCAGCCAGCTGACAACATGGCAGGGAGACGGCTTGAGTTTGGTTCTCACCATCTATTAAAAGGCTCAGTGTTTCAGATGGAATGGTACATGCTCCTCCACATTTACTTTGTGGCCAGTCTCTCCCCAGAATTACAGTATAAAGTGGACTGAGTAAGACAGCCACCCCAAGTTCGAGTTTCCCCAAAGATACAGGTTAGACTGGTCATCTGGGGTTTCTTTCTTGTGGTAGCACGTAACTGCATGCAACAATGGAAATGTTTCTGCTGGAGTCTAGGAATGCTATACCTTGTGACGATTTATAACCACCACCCAGTGTATGGAAGGGATAGGGGATTGGCAGTGAATCAGTACCTCTCACCTCATGACCAACTGCAGTTGATCGAAGCAAGTACAAGTCGTGGTGGTATGGCTCGCCTCCCCACACTTGGAACAGCAGGGAAGGGATGTGTGTTCCTCCTCTGTCTCTTCTGATGTTTCTCTCTCATGGTGGGTAAGCTTAGGAATTGAGACACATCACATCCAGAACTTGTGGCAATCAATGGGTAGTTCCAAGTGCTCAACTTCCGAGGCCGCCCAGTGCTACTCAAGGGCTGTTATAAGTTTGTTGATTTTATATTCCAACCCCTAGACTTGCTGGGTGAAGTAATTGGAGAGAGCATTAACGAGGAGGTTGCAAGTTTTCATCTCGACCACCCTTTTTGGACTGTGGATCTCTGGCTTTAGCCAACGCTCGACTCTACCCCAGAATTCAAATGCTTGGGTTGATTTCTAATCCCTACAAGCCTTTGCCTTCATGCATTTTGTTAGTTTTGGTCTCCATATAGTATTACAACAAATGACATAGCAGCCCTAGAGAAAGTCCAGATGAGGGAGACTAGGCTGGTAGTGAGACTAAGAATATAAGCTATGAGCAATGGTGTTGCTGGCTTGCCAAATGCCCCTGTGCTGCGCCCTGAGGTGGGCCCCTCCTGTCTAACAGAACTGTTATTAATTTATTTTCAACTAGATCCTAGGGGCTGTCTGGGAAGTGGTGTCCGCGACCACGTCCATATCATAATCCCACGCTAGTGACAAACTGGCTCTCTAAATGGAATTTGTAATGACTTTTTTTAATCGCTTTATTACAGCAGCTGTAAGTTATCAAAAATAAAATAAATTGTGGGAACAGAGTGTTTGAGGTGTGGGTAGTAGTGTGACGATGCAGGTTCTCTTCGTGCTCCCAAAGTCCTTATGGGAGCCTTAAACCCAACACCGTTGGTAATGTCACCAAGATGAGCTGACAAATCTCACATGAAGCCAGGGGATATATCCAAAAAGTGCATAAGTGCATTTATTAAAACAGTAATCGATGTCCAAAGTGCAGTGCATCAGGTTTCAATAAATATTCCATAAAACAAGTGTCAAGTGGGGATAAAAATCAAATAAATAAATCCTTTTAATACGAGGTTAAAATGCAGTCTCTATCATCCCGATCTTGGCACACCCTTCTTTCTCCCCGGCTCACCCATTACTTCCACAGCCGGCGGAGATCTCTACAGCCGCGAGCACCTTAAGCCAACCTCCGTCTTGGCCTCCTTGCGGACATCACTGCCAGACCGTCCAAGGTCAGCTCTCCTCCCTTCATCCTTCGCGCACCCGTAGTCTCTTCTCGGATCCCTCGGGAGGACACCTGCCTTGCTCACCCCACTCACTCGAACATTCAGTGGGGCGAATTAGCCCCCAGAGCACAAACGACTAATGCTCCTCCGCGGGGCCCCAGCTCGTTCTGCTTCCTCATCCAGGTGGCCAGATCGTCCTGCCAAGCTGCCATTCACTTTCTTTAACCTCTATTTTCTTCAGATCGCTCTCTCTCTCTCTCTCTCTATCCCTCTCTATCCTTCCATTTATCTCTCTCCTTTTCACTGGGTTCAACCCGCATGTCTACACTCCCTGTGTGCCTCCGTGGGTGCAGCGCCTTAATCACACACCGCAGGAAGCCAATGAGGCAATCGAGAACGACCACACCCACACGTGCAGATGCGACTCGCTCCAACCACCTCATTAACTCCCTGCGGTCGTGCAATCGTGCCCATGGAGAGTGGCACGGCTATAACGGATTTAAAACCCGGCCTTTTTTATTGGAAGCCGCGGACCCGCTATACCACAAGTGGTAGTAGTATATAAATATATATAAGACTAGCCATGTGCGCCCAACTACATTGCGCGTGTTAAAGTTGTCGGTGAAGGGCTCCCTGTTTAAACGCGGCTGCCAGTCGTGAACTGGGCCCTTCGTCGCACAGCATTATGATTTTTTATAAGGGAAACAAAATTACAAAAGAAAACCCTTGGACATTGATTTGATAGGAACGGCCTACTCGGAATCACTGTCCGAATAGTAATTATGTGGTGGTGTGGGAGCATTTCTGCTTCTGTCCATTCACAGTCCATCTCGTTTTCACGATGCTATCGTTTCCTCTCACGATGTCTTCTCAACCTTTCTCCAATCTCGTAGGTTGCTTTGTGGCAATCCAAAGAGTAAGGCAATATACACGGAGCAATGGTTATAAAAGGGGGACACATAGGTATCCAGGCTCTTTAAAGCATAAATAGGGATCACTTCACTGACATGTGAGCAAGCCACAGTACAACTGTGAGACGCGCAGCACTCGCCGGCTACAACGTAACAATAATAATTTCTGGGACGTGCTGTTACATTGTCATTCATTTTAACCACTGTCTATCTTTCATTCATATGTTACGTAGTCACGTACCTTTTATCTTCGACAATCTCATTCTCTAACCAGGCCTCAGGAGCTAACCAGCGTAACACTGTCCACCACCCCTTTCGTTATTCCAGCACATAGTTGACATCCAAGAGTAACAACAACGTACTAAGCTGGAAGGTGGTCTACGTATGCGTGGAATTCGCGGACAAAGATCAAGATCTAAATGAAGATCTCTTTAGTTAATTTAAAGCACAACAATTTGTTTAGTTTGAATGTCTGTGTTTTGAGGTGTGACTGGAGTACTACAGTCTTCAGTAGTATAAGCCTGGAGGAGATTCTTAATGCAATGCCTATGTTTTAGCTGTCTCTCTACTGCCATCTAGTGCTTCTTCTTCTAATTCATTCGAGGACAAACAAAGATCAAGATCCAAATGAAGATTATATATATAAGATGTGGACCCGCTTATTTTTCAAAAACAACTTTGTGAAGGAAGATGATTAAAATGTATTGTAAGCTAGAAAGTATAAACTGTTCTGTGCTATAAAATGAATCTATTTCAATTTGTAACAAATTTAAACAACACCGGCTGACAGCATACTACTACACAATCGACCTGTTTTACACAAGTCCTGAGAAAATGGACATCATAAAGTGAGGTGTCAATGGTTCCAAAAATTTGCCTTGTCGGTAGGAAATTGCTTGTTTGTCTTCAGTAGTTTGTCCATTTTGAACGGATTTAGCAGATATAACGGCTTCAGATTGGGTTCTATCGCTATTTCCAGACCCGGTAGTTCCAACCATTTCACTTACTGCACTGTCTGCATAATCTGCTTGCGACCGTAGCATTCTCAGTTACTACTGCTGGCCCTTGCTCAGTTTTGACAAAGGTCGAAATCTTGGTAAGCTAAGCATTTTTAGTTCCTGTTGCAGGTGTGCCTTGCGTTTAGCAGCACCACTCTTATAACGTTTGCCTGATGTTTGGTTGACATCAAATCAAATTACAAAAGTAACAATTATTTATGATAATAATGTATATTTACACTATTCATGGGAGGTCCGTCAATGAAGTGGACAGTCTCCAGGACATCCTTAACCATTCAGACGACTTGCACACTATTAAGGGGTATTTTGGGAAAACATACGTAGGAGTACAATTTTACATTTTCTAGATGACCTATAGGCCTACAGATATTGTGTAAAAGGAGAGTTCTATCCTCGGTTACATAAAGAAAATTTGGGAATGCACTTCTCTGTAAGTCGGACTAGGACGTGTTGTGGCTCCGAAGTCTAAATTTGTGTAAACTGTGGGCCTGGTGAATGCGTAATATCATCATGGATTGGATTGGACTTGCCTGGCGATGGTGCAAACATGTCACTGAAACTGGGAATTAATAACGCAATGAACTGTGCAAGTGATTTAAGTTATTCAATATTTTTTTTTAATCTATACAGCCCTAAGTGGGCCCCCCAAGCTCGTAGGTCCTTGTGCTTTGCACAATCTGCACAATCCATTGCCACGTCATAGGCTATGAGGAGTGATGAAAGAAATTGAGCCTTTGTAGATTAAGAGGTGACACGATCAAAGTGTTTAAAATTATGAAGTGAATTAGTACAGTTGATCCCAACTGTTACTTTAAAAATAACATTGCTATGAAAGATTTTCCCAAGCACCCAACTTAATCCTTAACGCTCTGGACAATGAAGTGTCATCTATGTGCCTGATGATGTTGGATGGCAAAGAATAATGCAATATTTTTTAAAACAGTAGTGACTCCTGCACAGTGTCATTAACGCTTGCAGTCATTAGTGTACCATTATAAAGGTTTTGATTCCAGAGGAGGCAAAGTAAGCAATCCTCATGATCAGGTCAAGGATGTTAACTTCATTAGAATGTCAAAAGTATGTGATATTTTGTACATTCCTTCACATTTCAGTTATTATTATTTTTTTTGTCTTTGACTGACATGTTTTAAAGGTTGTTAAACAGATGCCTGATAGAAAAAAATAATGCAGGACGTTGTACTGAAGACAGCTCTGATGGCACTGAGGTATTACATTTTGTTTTGCTTTTTATTGATTTTTCCAATCAATGATTACACTATAATGGCTGCTAAACACTGATCCTGGAATAGTTTTAATCGATTTAACTCAGATTTCCTAGACAATGGAGTTCCATTAATTGCAGAGGCTTTGTGCTGAATATATTAAGAAACTGTAACAGTGCATTGTTATCACTGGATTTTGAATATATTGTATTAAGTAAATATCACATTATTTGTTCAGGATGTTTTTGTTTGATGTGTGATTCTATCTATGCTGCTTTTTTCATTTGTAGGACATTGTCCTATAGGGTGATTTTGATTTTTCAAATGTGAGTACATAAAAATATTACCCTTATTACATTTTTTTGAAAATATCTTAACATAACTTTGTTTAAACACTTCATTTATTCTTTTTTAACGGATCAGTTAGACATGACAATTATTATGCATTGGTTATGCATTTTTCACTTGGAAAATGGACAATATTTTTGGTTTCTGTTCCTGAAATATTCAGTTAAAATGCAATTATCGTCAAGGTTATGCTTTCTAATATTTTGCTACATTTAGAAATCTAGCTAAGGATACAGGAAAGATGACACAGCAAACCAATAAAACAAGCACTACACTCAGTATTATTCTTATACAGTTTTGTACAGTTTAAGATAATATATTCATATCATATCATATATCATATCAAATATCCTATATTCCAGACAGAGATTTATACTTTAATGATGAATTCCCAATTTAACTGTTTTAATATAATATTTAAGGACCTTGGGCCGTGCGTAGAATTCATACTAAAACATGGTGTATGCATAAAAAAAAATCAGATGCACAAACTGTGCATCAGCCAACTTTCATGCACTTCAGCTCCATAAATCCTGGTCAGCGTCAAAAGTAACGCATGTGCAGGGGCCTGCCGCCCTACCCCGACTTCTCCCAGAATTAGGCCCCTTGGAATAAGCAAATCAATATAAATAGCCATTATGTTCAGCACTTTGTGAAAAGACAATGGCAAAAGCACAAAATTGTGAAGTGGAGACAAGAAAAAACGTACTATTTGTTAACTTAAGCAGTGGTATAAACAACAAAAGGAAAGTGATGGTGTGATACAGAGTGGCGGAGACACTCAAATGTTCAAGTTCAGAAAGTCACACGGTTAGGGCTGCCAACCGTCCACATTTTTAACACACCATGGACTGTCCTGGAGGAATTTATAAAATTTTTAAAATGTCAGAAATTTTGGCTCCTAAAATTTGAAAATCTCCATATCATTATCATTGGTAAAAATTGAAACACAACCAGCTTTTGCAGAAGTAGTGCACACACTTTTTTCCCCAGAATCTTCACTTCTATTCTGGAACTAAACAACGCAGATATTGACGAGAATAGTCAATGTCTGTCCAACTTGGCTTTTTCATTTCATGTTTTGAATTCAACTTTATCTTCTTGGCAAGTAGACAGTTCATTGTAAATGTTGTTCCTTTCCTTAATTATTTGTAATCCTAATTCACTGTAAGTAAGTGAATTTATTCAAAATCGAAATTACAATTTCACATTTTCTATGTGAGATCTTATTTTCAATTCTTCTTTCAGCAAAATTAGTTAAACAAGAAATTCCATACATCCAGGTACAGTCCATCGTATTTAAGTGCAAGTGAGTACTGCTCTGTAATATTTTAATGGAAAATATTGTTATTACCACCCGTTGTTCTAAAATGGATTTATACATGTAAGTGAATGAGTCAACTATTAAAGTTTCACTTAATTAAAAAAAAAAGAATCACACATTTATTTTGTCATATAAATGCAATATCTTTTTAGTTATCAATTGATCAAATAATTTCACTTCTTGAAGTAATTTAATAATATTTTCATAATTCTTTCATTTAAATAAATTCAGGAATACCAACCCAGCCACAAGGGATGCACAAACCAGTATGTTTCTTTGTGCCGGTCCCAAGCCCTGATAAATGGGGAGGGTTACGTCAGGAAGGGCATCCGGTGTAAAATTTTGCCAAATCAATATGTGGACAACAAAGAAAATTTCCATACCGGATGGGTCAAGCCCCGGGTTAACAACGACCGCCAGCAGTACTGTAAGTCAACAGGGTGCTGGCGGAAATTGGGCTACTGTTGGCTGAAGGAGAAAGTGGGGGTGGGGGGTGGAATTAGATGTGTCCAGAGGCAGGAGGAGAGGGGGAAGGTCGAAGGGTAGGAACTTTGAATGTTGGCAGTATGACTGGTAAGGGGAGAGAGTTAGCAGATATGATGAAGAGAAGGAAGGTTAATATATTGTGCGTGCAAGAGACTAAATGGAAGAGGAGTAAGGCCAAGTGGATCAGAGGCGGATTCAAATTGTTCCATCATAGTGTGGATAGGAGGAGAAATGGGGTAGGAGTTATTCTGAAGGAACAGCATGTCAAGAGTGATGATTATGAAGCTGGAAATTGGGGGTGTGATGATGAATGTTGTTAGTGCATATGCACCACAAGTTGGGTGTGCAATGGATGAGAAAGAAGATTTTTGGAGTGAGTTGGATGAAATGATGAACAGTGTACCCAAGGGACAGAAAGTGGTGATTGCAGCGAATTTCAATGGACATGTTGGTGAAGGGAACAGAGGAGACAAGGAGGTGATGGGTAGGTATGGTGTCAAGGAGAGGAATGAAGAAGGTCAGAGGACAGTGGATTTTGCCAAAAGGATGGACATGGCTGTGGTGAATACATATTTTAAGAAGAGGGAGGAACATAGGGTTACGTACAAGAGTGGAGGAAGATGCACACAGATAGAGTAAATCCTATGCAGAAGATTTGATCTGAAGGAGATTGAAGACTGCAAAGTGGTGGCAGGAGAACGTGTAAATAAGCAGCATAGGATGGTGGTCTGTAGGATGACGTTGGAGATCAAGAAGAGGAAGAGAGTGAGGGCAGAGCCAAGGATCAAATAGTGGAAGTTGAAAAAGGAAGACTGCAAGGTTGAGTTTAGGGAGAAGGCGAGACAGGCACTGGGTGGTAGTGAAGAATTACCAGACATTTGGGAAACTACAGCAGATGTAGTAAGGGTGACAGCAAGAAGGGTGCTTGGTGTGACATCTGGACAGAGGAAGGAGGAAAAGTAAACCTGGTAGTGGAATGGGGAAGTACAGGAGATTATATAGAGGAAGAGGATGGCAAAGAAGAAGTGGGATAGTCAGAGAGATACAGAAAATAGACAAGAGTACAAGGAGATAAGGCACAAGGTGAAGAGAGAGGTGGTAAAGGCAAGAGACAAGGTGTATGATGAGTTGCATGAGAGGTTGGACACTAAGGAGGGAGAAAAGGACCTGTACCGATTGGCTAGACAGAGGGGCCGAGCTGGGAAAGATGTGCAGCAGGTTAGGGTAATAAAGGATAAAGATGGAAACGTACTCACAATCGAGGAGAGTGTGTTGAGCAGATGGAAAGAGTACTTTGAGAAGCTGATGAATTAAGAGAAAAAGAGAGAGAAGAGGTTGGATGATGTGGAGATAGTGAATCAGGAAATGCAGCGGATTAGCAAGGAGGAAGTAAGGACAGCTATGAAGAGGATGAAGAATGGAAAAGCCGCTGGTCCAAATGACATACCTGTGGAAGTATGGAGGTGCTTAGAAAGATGGCAGTGGAGTTGTTTAATGGAATCTTGGAAAGTGAGAGGATGCCTGAGGAGTGGAGAAGAAGTGTTCTGGTGCCGATATTTAAGAGTAAGGGGGATGTGCAGGACTGCAGTAACTACAGGGGAATAAAATTGATGAGCCACCACATGAAGTTATGGGAAAGAGTAGTGGAAGCTAGGTTAAGAAGTGAGGTGATAAATAGTGAGCAGCAGTATGGTTTCATGCCAAGAAAGAGCACCACAGATGCAATGTTTGCTCTGAGGGTGTTGATGGAGAAGTTTAGAGAAGGCCAGAAGGAGTTGCATTACGTCTTTGTGGACCTGGAGAAAGCATATGACTGGGTGCCTCGAGAGGAGTTGTGGTATTGTATGAGGAAGTCGGGAGTGGCAGAGAAGTATGTAAGAGTTGTACAGGATATGTACGAGGGAAGTGTGACCGTGGTGAGGTCTGCGGTGGGAGTGACGGATGCATTCAAGGTAGAGGTTGGATTACATCAGGGATTGGTTCTGAGCCCTTTCTTATTTGCAATGGTGATGGACAGGTTGACAGTCGAAATTAGACAGGAGTCCCCGTGGACTATGATATTTGCTGATGACATTGTGATCTGTAGCAAGAGTAGGGAGCAGGTTGAAGAGATCCTGGAGAAGTGCAGATATGCTCTAAAGAGAAGAGAGTGACAGACAAGCAGCCCTCGACGGACATATCAGTTGTGCTTCGCCATGTCACCCTGTTAGGGTGGGTCTCAAAAGAGTTCAGAACTCTCATATCCCCCCCTTAGCTTTGTCCAAATATAGTGTCTTTGGAGCAGTTTATATATACTCACTTAAAATTCTGATTTCTGTGTTTATGCCAAACAATTATTAAGGATTCATTGTTTGTGTGGACATAAGTAATCATTTTTTAAGTTGTATGCTCTATTTTACAGCTATCATGTATATTTACATATCATAAATATATGCAAAATGATATTGTTTCAAAGATATTAAAATGTATGAAGTTGCATGGGGTAGTATTTAAACTATTTGCCCCAAATGTTGAATCAACAGTCATATTGATTTTTGTTTCGTTATTCAATAAAAGTTGTACATTTAAATAAACAAGATATCAAAAAGTGCTTATCATATTATATTTACTATTTCAGGTATTTTGGGCACAACCATTTAGATTTTGATAACTACCTATACCATGCATTCAGGATATCACCTGTATTCTGGTATTGCTATTAAAGTTACCCCAAGCAGCCTGCTGTACTTGTTCTAAGTTTTCCTTTGAGGGTATTTGGAGGTGTGCTGCAGCTCTGCACGTTTCCTGATTTCCCTCTTCTATGCAAGCTAAACAGGGAAGGTGGCCGTTTTTGTACTTGCCTGTATCCGTTGGATAGAAATCGACACTTAACCAGCCTATACTTCTTTCACTGTCCACTATGCACTGTTGGGAAAAAAATTACAAGTACCTGGTGGGGCTGTGCTGTTCGGGGTTATGACAACTCTACCCTGGTATGGACACAGTATATGTACTCTTAAAAAAAGCTGTAAATTATTATAACTATTATAAAGGTACAAACATTTCAGCCATGCCAGTGGTACTGTTCTCATTCTCCCTGAGGGTACAAAGACAACTCACACCTTTACTTCTGGAAGTGTGTCAGTGCCATATTTATCTAATACTTGCTTTTCCAATAAAAGAAAATGACATTTTGAGTTTGTGAGTAAATTTCTTAATGACACTGTGATATTTTAATGCTTAGCTACATACCACATTTGCATTTTTATGGAATGTAGAGCTTTAGCAAGCAGTGTTTGAGTTAGTTGGCTCTGTTACATGGAATTTCAGATTAATTAGATTTTAGGCTAAGTTAGCTATCCTAAATGAATAACCAGCAGTACAAAATAAACCACCACAGGTTGCTGTACAGCATGATTAGTGAAATCCCTCTGAATATTAGGTACATTAAAAAAAAATAATAAAAAAAATAATAATAATATAAAGCAGCAGGTCTCTGGATAAATGAGTACATGAATAAATGAATCAAGTCAAGTCAAGTTGGGGAGCATGCACTGGTACAGTGCGTTGACGCACCCACTATACGACAAAACAACTCAGGATTCCAGTTAGCAACCCCCCAGGCAGACACGCGGTCCAGTCCCACCCTCCGGAAATAACCCTCTATCTACCTCAGCCAGGTGTTACGTGGGTGGCCCCTTGGCCTGGTCTAGCCACTCTGGTCCCTAACAATGAGGATCTTACGAGCCAGATAACCCTCGGGGAAACGCGCCACATGGCCGTAGTGCCGTAACTGACGCTCTCTCACAATGCAGGTAATGTCCCTCATTCGGGACACAAAGTCAAACCAACGGTACCCAAGATTTTCCGGAGAGACACAGTACCACAGGAGTTCAGTCTTCGTCTGAGGTCACTGGATAGCGTCCATGTCTTGCAACCATATAGCAAGACAGGAACCACCAGGACTCTAAAGACTTGGACTTTCGTCCTTTTGCATAGATATCGGGAGCGCCACACACCCTTTCCAGTGACCTCATGACCCCCCATGCTCTCTCAATCTGTCTACTGACTTCATTGGAAGATTCACCAGAGACATGAGTATCACTGCTAAGGTAAGTAGACCTTTCGACAGGTTAATGAATGAATAAATTAATTAAAAAAAAAAATAAACTTTTTTTTTTAAAAATAATAACAGCACAGCACATCTGGAAAAAAAAAGAAATTTCATGGTACTGTACTTTGCTCTGCACAGGTAGGCAGAGTGGTGTATGGGATAAGACTTTGGACATCAATCCCTGGGGTTGCGAATTTAACATGCTGTGTGACCATGAGCAAGTCACTTTACCTATCTGTACTTCAATTAGAAAAATGGAAATGTATTTTCTTGTGGTTGAATTAAGGCTTCTCATGGGCCTTTCTTGGCAACCAATATTGTTCTCAGCTTATCTCTTACTTCCATTCTTTTGCTTCCCTTATTTCCTAACTGGCCTTCAAACAACAGGTGTACCCCTTCTCTGTCCTTGGACAGTTTCTGTACATCATTCTCTTCCTTCTCTGTCTTTCTGAGTTACTCAATATTGGTGGTTTCGCTCTGAATTTAACTAACAAAGAAATATGGCATATGTCATTTAACTATTTACTTAATATTTTTAATTCACACTAAGTTTTAATGCTTACAATAGCTCTTACTAAATTCATATCTGTTTGTGCTTATACATGATATTTTATTTTTCTATACTATCTGACCACGAGCAAGTCACTTTACTTATCTGTAATTCAATTGGAAAAATGTAAATGTATTTTCTTGTGGTTGAATTAAGATCATTTTCCATATGGGGTTTCAAAATGTTATTTTAAACAACATTTATTTTAATTAATGTATTTATTTCATAGCCTGCCAGTAGATCTGTATTATTATTATTATTATTATTTTATGTTCTGTGTATTAGACCATATTCTGTATGCTGAAGAGATTTATTACATTATTATATATACGTTTCATTCGAGAAAACTGAACATATTAGATATTTATTTATTTGGCTCATACCGTTATTGCTTTCTGCAGCTATTAATAACAAATGTTTCATAAATAATACACTATGTGAATTGGAGCATCTCTCCTTTCTTTCTTTATATAAATATATATATATATATATATAAAATCAACTGCGAAATATGCAAGTTACAACCGTTTTTAATATATAATTATGTCTCCATAATTACGTTTGAACGTACAAGCGGATTTTAACCGCTGCATTATGGCGAGTGAATTGACGTATCGCCTTATGGGGCATCTATCTAGAGTACAGTATATATTGTTGCGGGTGAAGTAATTTTGTTTACTTGCTTGGAAGGAGCGTTTTGATAGACCACCATTAAATAGGCGTATTTCAATTGTATCCGGCTGCAGTTCGCAGACTCGGCCTTCCACACCCCCAGCCTTCGCATCCGTCCTCTGTCACATCGCTTTCGTTTAAAAACTAGTAATGTTGATTTATCATGTAACCCTAAAAGACGACATTAATATGACTTCCTGCAATCACGAGGCAAGAATCCCAGTTTCTCTTTATGGTATTACTCTCGTATTTAGCCTACTTTTAGAAATAAAAAACAGTTTTATAATTTCTGAGTCAGGATTCGATATAGTTAAAAGAAAGAGGGCATAACATATTTTTAGATTAAGGAAACACCATACTAAATATGAATGTGGTTGCTCTAACTGCTATTATAGTGAATTCTATCATTCAAAATATTTGAAGTTATTTTTATGGTACTTTTGTACTAAACGGCATGTCTGACATTATTTCTGGAACCTCGTTCAATAAAAGAAAATTCCGTTATTGACAATTTATTATGTTACAAAATAAATGATGATCAATAACACAACACAATCAGCAGGCATGAAAATGAAGGTCTAAACTTTCGAGTTCTCAGTAAAAGAAACTTTTGAAATTGTTTGTATTGAACAATTTTTTAAATGATCCAGCTTACTATATACAGTTCATGTGTACCTTCATTTCCATTGTCTGTCTTGAATTGTGTTTTCTTAATTTTGTTCTACGCTACTGCTATAATGTTGATAAATTTCACGTGGAGTTATTAAACTTTCAAACGTTTGCCTGGTTTTTAATTTTAATGCATAATTTTTCTCCCTGGGACCCTAACTTATAAGTATGTACTTATCAAAAAAAGTGAAGCAAATCTCTTAAATTGCTTAGTAGATATTATATCGTTTGTTTTTCTAAAAAAATGTAAAAATTTGCATTATTGAAAGTTGCACTTCCATAAACCGTCTTTTTTATTTATTTTGGAACTGAATTAACAGATTTGAAACTTAACTTTAAAAATGTTTTGTTTGGGTCAATGCAATAATTACAAGTCAATTTTTTAGTGATTTTAAATTCTTTAATCGCCATATACCATTTCTTGTATTAGGAATTTGTCATTTGTCGCATACCCCAACTTACTCTCCAAACAGAGATATACTTTTTTGTAAATACGATTACCGTTATTAGGTCATCAGTCTCACTGCTTGCTAAGGATTCATCTCTTCCCATAGTGTGTTCAGCTGTCTTTGACCACTTTGAGCTGCGTGTCTCATCGTCTGATTTGGTGCAACGCCAACAAATTGCCTCCTGGACAGCAGTGTCCCCTCTTGATTAGTTAAGGGTTTTTTGATTCTATCAGATCAAGTTTTGTTACCTTAATAAATGCTAGCTTGATTTCTGATTGTGTTCTTGCTGCCTTGAAACGGGATGTGGTGCAGAAACGTATTAAAAAAACAAAATAAGGACACTCTAATGTGTCAAGTTTCAGGCCAATTTCTAAACTGCCTTTTTTATCTGAAGTCTTAGAAAAAGTTGTCCTAACTCAAACATTTCTAAATGAAAATAGTATTCTGGAAAAATTCCAACGCAGATACAGATGTTCTTGCATCACTGAAAGAGCCTTGTTAAAGGTTAACAGTGACCTCTTCCCAGTTACTAAATGCTGGAGATTCTGCCATTCTTGTACTGCTAGATCTTACCTCAGCTTTTGATGCAGTGGATCTTATGATTCTTATATCCCGCCTTCAACAGTTTGTCGGTATCCAAGGTAATGCCCTTAAATAGTTTAAATCTTATCTAAGAAATAGGAGCGTTTCTATTCATTTGGGTGAGTTCTCATCCTCTGTAGCTCCTGTTACTTGTGGGGTTCCTCAGGGTTCCATTGTTGGACCAGCTGTCTTTTTGATAGGCATGTTACCTTTAGGCTCCATTGTTAACAAGTACGGCTTCTCTATACTGATGACACTCAAATATATTTGCCAAAAATACAGACCCTCCATGCGTGCTTGAATGATATAAAAACCTGGATGGCAATGCATCTTCTTAAACTAAATGATAATAAAACTGTGATCATGTATAGTGTCCAAAAGTTAATAAAGTTTGAGTGTCTGTGATGTTGCTCTTGGATCCCTTGCCATATACAGTACAGTGTTTATTATAAAGCTTCAGTTAGCCCAGGTGTGATCTACGGCAGCTCATTCAAACTCGACAAACAGATAAATTGTGAAGTTAAATGAAGTTTTTTCCAGCTGAGACTTTAAGGTATAGGCTTTTCTTTCTTTCAGTGATCATGAAAAGGCCATCCAAGCTTTCACAACATCTCATTTGGACTATTGCAGTTCTTTGTATGTAGGTGTTGGTCAGGCCCTGTTATGACACCTACAACTATTCCACAACTTTGCTGTTCGCTTATTGAGTGGCTCTTGTAAGTGTGGCCATATTTCACCAATACTGACCGCGCTTCATTGGCTTCTGGTCCGTTTCAGAGTTGATTTTAAAATTCTATTTCATGTTTTCAAATGTTTGAATGGATCAGCCCCATCTTGCCTCTTGGAACCTCTTCACTTGTATGTGCCAACAAGAGCCCAGCGGTCTACTAGCCCGATGCTCTTAGTTGTGCCGAGGTCGAGGCTGAAACAAAGGAGGAATCGGGTGTTTGCAGTGGCTGCTCCTTTTCTCTGGAATGGCTCCCCTTATTATGTTAGGTCTGCTCCAGCACAGGCCATTTTTAAGTCATCATTAAAGTCTTATTTCTTCTTGCTGCCATTTGACCCTGCAAGAGGTTGACATTGTTTGTATATGTTGGCTCACGTACATTCATGATTAGAAATATGGATGTATGGGTATTTTAAGTGTGGAAAGCGTACCCCCAGACACAGACAGACCGACACCAGGATTTCCAAAACACACTCCCTTATTGAGTTTTTAAGCACCACAATGTCTACCAACACCAACTCTCTTTTCCTTTGTCTTTGTCATTGTCTTCTCTTTCTTTCTCTCTCTCTTTCTTTTTTGACCTCCTCTCTCCTCCTCACAAGCTTCGTCTCTTTCCTCCCAACTCTGGCTCGTCTACTGGAAGGAGGCAGCCCCTTTTATTATGACCCAGATGAGCCCCAGGTGCTCCCCTGACGTCACTTCCTGGTGTGGCAAAAGTGTCAGGAAAGCACCTGGAAGCACTCCGGGTCTTCTTGGAATTACTTCCGGCAGCACTTCCTGGTGTGGCGGAAGTGCTGCCATCCAGGATTCCCCAACTGTCCGGGCGCCCCCTGGCGGTGGCCACGTCCTGTCACGGGCATCCCAGCTCCGTCCTTGTGGCCCCCAAATAGACCCGGGCGGCTGCCCTCTCGTGGCCGAGGAGAAGTATTGTCCAACTTGGGGACTGTCAAGGCGTCCCGGCCGGGCAGTGTCCCCGCTCATCAGTGACATAAGTTTATCACTTATGTCATGGTTGGTTATTCTTGCAGTTTTGTGATGTGTACATACAGTATATTTCAACTGCTTCTTTTACCCTTCTTGTGCAGCACTTTGGTTCAGTTCTGGCTGCTGTTGTAAATGTGGTTTATAAATAAAAATTGCTTTGCCCTGCTTTATAAAACATTATTTTAATACATAACACTAAGAAGTGCAGATCTGAGATAATGGACTGTAAAGATGAAGTTGGTTCGCAACATTTATTACAAAAAAGCTAAAAAATATATAAAATATAGAACAAGAATTGTAGGTTGTAACTGAACAATGAGGGACATGTATGTTGGTTACATTTTCTCACAAAACAGTAATTTTCCTTTTTCCTCTCACATTATCTAAAAACAGATGCATGTCTTATATATGTGAAAAAAATATGTCTAAAGACATGTCCCCTCTCCTCTTCTTCTGGAAATTCAGCTAGCAAATCAAATTTCTGAAGGGCCTCCTCAATGTCGTCTTTGTCCTTTGACAGTAATGAAGGGAGTGAGACTCGCCTCCTGAACACAGAAATGTTCTCAGCACACCACTTCTCTGCCTCGGTAAGATGCTGAAGGATTCTGTGTTGCTGTAATATGTTTTATTAAAAAAAAGAAAGAAAGAAAATTCTTTAAAATGGTCATCATAAAGCTTTAATAATAATAGCCTTTTCCTCCACATTTACAAGGAACGTAAGGAAAGTAAAAAAAAAAATGTACAGTATATTTAATTTGTTATACATTATTAACATTACTGCTTTTGATCACAGATTCTACAAGTTTTCAATGTTTCTTATCTTACACTATTATTAACACAGCACGTAATGTATTTCAAATGTTTTAAGGTCTTTAAGAGTTGTACTAGCACTCCAGTTTGTCAGAAGATGTAAAATAGGCTGTTAGTCTTTTGGGCTTTGACTTCTACTGGTTAATGATTAACAGTAGGCATCTGAGACAAGCATTAAGTCTTTTTATACATTGTATTCACTACACCACAGGCATTGTAAGCCAGCATCAACAACATGCAATTCATCTTTCTTATGGAAGTTTATAAAATGATGCGTCTGTACCTGCTCATCGGTGCCCTGTGCTGGATGTTGGAGAAGGGAGGCTGACGTTTCTTCTAAAAGAAAAGATCTGAAACCTGCAAAACGCAGTGCTATGGAACAGAATAGCAAGACATTTTTTTTTTCATTTCAGATGTAGTGCAAGTCTTTACCCTTCTCATTAATGGCTCAATAAAGTCTAAACCTGAAAACAGAGAAAATAATATTTACCTAAGGAAATGTTAAAAAGAACCAAAAGAATAAGCACAATAAATGACCCTGTCCTGGCTGTCCATTATTTCTGTATCTTCTAATTTTTTGTTTGGTTCTTGGCCTTTATTTAGGAAGGCGTTTTCTCGTTCAGTCCGATGTGAGCAGTTACTTCAGTGATTTCAAAAAGAAGCACTAAGTTTATAATGAGAAACATTTTGACTATTTGTCTTTGATTTACAATATGGCTAAGTACAGTGGGTACGGAAAGTATTCAGACCCCCTTCAATTTTTCACTCTTTGTTATATTGCAGCCATTTGCTAAAATCATTTAAAGTAATTTTTTCCCTCATTAATGTACACACAGCACCCCATATTGACAGACAAAAAAAAAGAATTTTTGAAATTGTTGCAGATTTATTAAAAAAGAAAAACTGAAACATCACATGGTCCTAAGTATTCAGACCCTTTGCTCAGTATTTAGTAGAAGAGACCAAGATAGAACTTTTTGGCCTTAATTCTAAGCGGTATGTGTGGAGACAACCAGGCACTGCTCATCACTTGTCCAATACAGTCCCCACAGTGAAGCATGGCGGTGGCAGCATCATGCTGTGGGGGTGTTTTTCAGCTGCAGGGACAGGACGACTGGTTGCAATCGAGGGAAAGATGAATGCGGCCAAGTACAGGGATATCCTGGACAAAAACCTTCTCCAGAGTGCTAAGGACCTCAGACTGGGCCGAAGGTTTACCTTCCAACAAGACAATGACCCTAAGCACACAGCTAAAATAACGAAGGAGTGGCTTCACAACAACTCTGTGACTGTTCTTGAATGGCCCAGCCAGAGCCCTGACTTAAACCCAATTGAGCATCTCTGGAGAGACCTAAAAATGGCTGTCCACCAACATTTACCATCCAACCTGACAGAACTGGACAGGATCTGCAAGGAGGAATGGCAGAGGATCCCCAAATCCAGGTGTGAAAAACTTGTTGCATCTTTCCCAAGAAGACTCATGGCTGTATTAGCTCAAAAGGGTGCTTCTACTAAATACTGAGCAAAAGGTCTGAATACTTAGGACCATGTGATATTTCAGTTTTTCTTTTTTAATAAATCTGCAACAATTTCAAAAATTCTTTTTTGTCTGTCAATATGGGGTGCTGTGTGTACATTAATGAGGGAAAAAAATAATTTAAATGATTTTAGCAAATGGCTACAATATAACAAAGAGTGAAAAATTGAAGGGGGTCTGAATACTTTCCGTACCCACTGTATATTTGCCACATTACCGCAGAAGTGAATAAAAGTTATTAAAGGAAATTTAAATGTCATTTACCCCTTGGGGCCGAGTTCTCAAGTAACATTCTACACCAGCATTCAAAGCTGGCATGTCATTCTAAAGAGGACTGAGCAGAGTCACGTTGTTAAAAGGAGTTTTAATGCTACAAAAATATTTATGCAAACCATTATAAACATACATTTAAAATATCTGGATTTTGAAAGGTAGGCGTTTCTGGAACTTCAAAACCACTATGGACAGTATGCTGAAATAAAAAAAAAAAACAAATATAATAGAATAAATTAAACATAACACAAATATCCAACACAAATTGTAGAAGGTGACAAAAATGGGAACCAGTAACCAGATATAATCATCCCTCTACAAATACTACAATGAAAGAAGAGAGGACTAAAGTTGAGACACACCTCATTAAAACTGAAGGGAGCCTCGAGGATGAAATACAGAGACACCACAAAATGGTCCTTTGGAAACCTGGACACAACATTAAATACAGACGTACAAAAAAAGACAGTTACAATATGAAATGGTCATACCATCAACATGGAAATTTCACAGTAATGGCTAATCATCTGACTTGGAAGGCCCTAATACATCCATTATCCAACCCACTATATCCTAACTGCAGGGTCACAGGGGTCTGCTGGAGCCAATCCCAGCCAACACAGGGTGCAAGGCAGGAAACAAATCCCAGGCAGGGTGCCAGCCCACTGCAGGGCGCACACACACACCAAGCACACACTAGGGAGGCCCTAATACAAGGGGTAAAAAAAATTAATCAAAGAAAAATATTAAATTACATCTGTTACATCTGTAAATAGTAAAACATGCCAAACAACGGAAAATGCTCATCTTTTTAAACTGTATTTTAAAAAGTTCAGGTTCAGAAATCTAAACGTCAGTATTGTTTGCAAGCGCACACTCCTGGCATACATACAGTACACTACCTGCATACTTGACAATGTGGCCTTCATGACTCTGAGGGCAGGCAGCAGGATGCTGTAGTCTCTTTGCTTTTTACAAAGAGGGCACTTGGATTCATTTGGATATTTAATCAATGTAATCAAAGTTGGTTTTATATTCTCTGCCTTTATGGAGAAATGTGACTGTGGAAATCAAGACAAAAATAATATGTAATACTAATTTGGCAGAAAGCGCTAACGTGCTTTTATAAATAGATAACTACAGAAACATCAAGTTAAATAAGATATTAAACAAACGTTAATGACGACGATAAACATAAATACCTTTCATATTGTACACTAATATTGCAGATTCTCTACATAACATCTCATAAATAAGTGAAAACGTTAATATAGATGAAATAATATGGCAAATATTAAAAAGAAATAATATGAGGTAAAAAATAATTAAAACGATATGCTTAAAAATAGGATATGTCAGTAATGACGATAAACAGAGAACACTTGGATTCGCTATACAGTATATAATCATACATCTCATTAGTTTTGTTTAATGGATCTAAAGTTTCTTTAAATATACTGAGCTTTTTATTCTGTGAGTTCATACCTGGTTCTGTTGTGCCATTGTTCCGTGTCGGAAAACGTTTTCAGCTCCTTTTCTTTTTCGAAATGGAAAAACTGTACAGCAGCTCTTCTCCTTCTCTTTCTACGGATTGTGGGCGGTTGTGGGGCGGACTGTGTAAGGCAGGAGGCGTGGAAGGCCAAGTCTGCGACCTGCAGCCGGACCCTTCCCGACCCTTCCAATTGCGCGTATTTGGATGCTATGGGCGGTGTGTAAGTGACGTCGTAGATACTGCGGGCCGCTGTTACAGTCCGGTGGTGATCTCATACCCTCAACACGGTGTTATTGTACGGTTCCTCGTTGCCGGTAGAGGTCTGTACTCAGTGCATACAGATTTTTTTTTTTTTGTTTATTTCGAACGTGGAACCTTTTGAAGATCAACACGCTTTGGTTCATTTTCTGGTATTGTACTTCTGCGGCAGCGTTAGAGATTTTTTCGTAATATGTATGTGGCAGCTGCGTTGATTATTTTAAAGCGGAGCAACTAGAGAAACGTTGATGGATACACCCAGTTAGTGTGTATGCGTGTGTGTGTGTTTAATCGAAAAAAACATACAGAGTAACGAAGTTGAAAAATAAACGTTTTTTTTAGATATTTGTTTCTACCCGCTAGAACTTACGTTTGCTAAGGACTGTTTGAGTATACGTTTTGGACAAAACCCTCGAAAGGACCTACTCATAAGATAAGCCTAACAATATCCTCCATTACATTGTGAAGACGGATAGGATGGAGGAGTTACACATTGAAGAGGAGGAGCCCTGGCAAAATCACCGCGACCTGGAACGAGGTATTTTCTTGGTTTAATAAACTTATTCCCAAATGCGCGCACTGCTTATGACCTTAAAGCCACTATTTATAATATTAGACTTAACTAATATTACCCCAAACTCTTGTATTGTATATTAGTCGTCTGACACTAATTCGCCTTGGAGCATTTGGCAGTTTGGTGGAATTTCCAGATGTCCTCCGTTTCAGCAGGTGTGACGTTTAGCCAAGTCCTCGGACCTGGGGCCGGTAATGGCCGGAAACGTTCGCATCCTCCTTTCACAAGGCGGCTCCTTTACCGAGGAAAAGTTAGCTTGCTGTTCAAAATTCGCTTGACATTTGCACTTTGAAGTTCTATATTTCTGAAACACAAATTGTAATATTGTCATTGAGAGAAGCTGTAAATAAATTGATATCTTGCAATATTAAGCTTAATTCTCAAGAGTTATTTTCGTCTGAAGGTGCCCTTAATTTTTATAACAATGAAAAGAACCTTTCAACACGCAATCCTCTTCTTTCAGCAGCTCCCGTTAGGGGTTGCCGCAGCGGATCATCTTTTTCCGTATCTTCTTGTCCTCTGCATCCTTGTCCTTTATGTGCAAAATACACATAAAAAGTTACACCATTGTATACTACACAGTTTTCTACTAAATTGTTTACCATAGGTTATTCACGGCCTTTATAATTTTTGTGATCATTAGTAATTATTTTTATACGTTTAAAATACGTTAAATATTAATAAATCCATTAAAAGCACAGTGAAGCAATGGCAAGACAGCTGCCTCGTTGTAAGAAGTGGGGGGGGGGGGGGGTTCATACCCCCATATACTGCATGCCAAGAGTTTACATGTTGATCCATGTGGGCTTGCACAAAGATATGTGGGGCTAGGGCTGCCAACCATCCTAATTTTTAACGCGCCATAGACTGTCCTTGAGGCTTGTATACAATTTTTACAATTTCCAGAATTTTGGCTTCTAATATTTGAAAATTTTCGTATCCTTATCATTGTTAAAAAACTGAAAGCCAACCAGCATTTGCGAAAGTAGTGTGCCCACTTTTTCCCCCAGAATCTTCACTTCTATTCCAGTAATGACACAGATGTTGATGAGAAGAGTCAATGTCTTTCCAACTTGGCTTTTTCACTTCATCTTTTGAATTCCACTTGATCTTCTTGACGTGTAGACAGTTCATTATAAATGTTGTTCCTTTTCTTAATTATTTGTATTCCTGATTCACTGTAACTAAGTGAATTTATTCAAAATAGAAAACGTGAAATTAGAATTTCAATGTGAGATCTTATTTTCGATTCCTCTTTCAGCAGCTTGGTTAAACAAGAACTTTCATGCATCCAGGTACAGTCTGTCATATGTAAGTGTGAGTAAGTACTGCTCTGTAATATTTTAATGGAAAATATTGTTATTACCACTGTTGTTCCAAAATGGATTCAATTCCAGTACTATGGTATGTAAAGATTTATATACATATTTATCCAAGAACCCAGATTTACTGAGGAAAATAGCTTCAGCAGAAAAATATAAAAGAATGTAGAAAAATTCAATCGGTCATTCTCCAACCCGCTATAGCTTAACACAGGGTCACGGGGATCTGCTGGAGCCAATCCCAGTCAGGAAAGGGCGCAAGGCAGGAACAAACCTAGGGCAAGGCTCCAGCCCACCGCAGGTAGAAAAATACAAATAACTAAATTTAAAAAGAGTAAAATTATTTTTATTTTACTAGAAGTGAATTTACCATGTGTATCATTTTTTTTTACAGGTTTACGACAGTTAAGCTATCCAAATAAGAATGGAAGGAATGAAGTCTGTTAATTTAAGAGACTTGACATATTCAAAATATTTAGTGGGTTATTAGTATGCCGGTTACTGTGATTGTAGCAGTCATATCATAATTATAGTGAGAAACTACTTCTAAAGGTTTATATCATTTTAAAAATCCATAAGACAGTATAAAGGATGTATTGTGGCAGTTGAATCGTTGATGCTAAATTGTCCCCTGATGAATTTGCAGATGTGTATGTGTTCACCCTCTGATGGACTGGCACTCTATTCAAGTGTTGCCTGTGTCCATTTCCTGTTAGGATAGTGTTAGATAGTTATGTTAAATTTCTTCAGTTATTTGTTTTATGTTTTGCAGCCTTACTTGTGTATCTACTGGTGGTGTTAGGCAGAGTTTTTGATTTGGGTGTTTTGAGTACTTAAATCTGAATCACTTGTGGCTGTTCAGTATCAGCTCTGTTAACGGCAATCATTTTGAATGGAGTGTGACACACTGTTTTTACTTCATATTCATATTTTGCAGTTTATACTTTCATAAATATGACTGCCTGTTCTTTCAAGCTTACATCGACTCCTGCTCTATTGTCTTAACACTGAACAACAGAGAGCACACAAAGCACCTGTAACAATATATCTTTTATCACTCATCCACTGATTTCTTCGAATGTAAGTGTTTAATCTGAAGATACAGAAAAGTTTTTTCCCTTGTATCAGATTCTTTGTTTTTAAAACACACTGTGTTTCTTTTTAAAATGTGCGGTGTGCTTTCTGCACACGCGAGACACATATGTCTAATAGAGTTTTTTAGGAGACCTTTTAACTGAAGACAGTTCATCGTAAGCAGAAACTTGCACTTTGTTGGACCAGGTTAACAAGAGCACCTCTGATCCTTGCATTTCAAAATCACTGCCCTTACTTTGAGTGCTGCCTTCACGAGGTGTTGGATTGGTTAAAAAAATGAGACACTCGGTGAGCTATCTAATTGTTCCCACCCAGTTTTAATCAAAATTCACTCATGGTCGTCTCCAGATATTGTATATATTATACTGCATGTCTGGCATCAGTGAGACTAGTTTAATGAAGCAAATAAATAACAGAAAATGCTCAAAATTTCAGATCAGTTCCCTAAGTCGCACCCAATATTATGCTATGTGTACATTTTCTTTCTTCTTAAAATAAAAAAGTGCACAATTAAAATACATTGACAAACAAACTTAAAAGCATGTTTTCTGTCGTTTAAATACAGTTAATGGATTTTGTTTTTTTATTTTTTTTTTTGTTATGATGACTGACTTATAAGCCAACTTTCAGTGTCCTCCATAATGTTCGGGACAAATACACATTGTTCCTGTGTACATGGGGGACCACATAGAAAAAGTGTAATTTCTGCATGGTGTGGCTGAAATGTATGAAAATACCCTTAAATGAAATCCTGGGATGTGCACTTTAATCACATCTGAATTGTTTCATTTGTAATTGTAAACTGTGTAACAGATGGGTAAATCAAGGAAAAATGTGTCTTTGTCCAAAATATTATGGAGGGCACTGTAGCTGTCCTCTTGGACTCGTGTGCTGAATTGGAGCCTACAGAGACAGCAATGCAGAAATCATGCTGAATTGATGGATAATTGAACAGACATCAGAGTGTTTCTTAAACATCTTTGAAATTTGCAATGAAACAAGATTTTCTGTTCACTTCATTGTCCTGCTGCCTCAAATCATTAAAATACCAACACCAAAAAAAGTCTGCATAAGATTTATGGATGGTCAAAACTTTTAAGCCAGTTTTGTACTTTATAAAGCCCAACTTTTGCCTAAGAAATGACTTGCACATGTTTCTGAGCATAATCGAGTGTCATACATGAGGTCTCTGATCTTCAGTTAACAATCTTCATTTATTTAGTGAATGTTTTGTCTTTTTTTTTTTTTTTTTAACTTGTCAAATGTCACAATTCTGTGCTTTCTTATGAAGGCACAGGGACTGTGATTTTAAGATATCGTATTTATCCAGATGTTACATTTTATGCTAGTTTGTTTTTATGAAGTTACTTTAGTGCCTACATTTGAATTCACAGTCCGAAATAAATTGATGAAAGTTTTATTTCATTTTAACACTAGTCAAAGTCTTCATAACTGTTCTTTTTTTGTAAAAAGTGAATACAGACTGAAGATTTAAAATGGAGTGAAGTTACTGAGAACAGATATATCATTCCATTTTCTTTTAAAATAGTAACGTCAGTGTCAAAGCTTATAGTCACAGCCTGTATTTAATTTGTGAATTTTAATTTCACTTTTCACAACTTGTCAAAGGGCGGCATGGTGGCGCAGTGGTTGCACTGCTGCCTTACAGTAAAGAGACCAGGATTTTTGTCTTGGGTCCTCCCTGCATGAATTTTGCATAAGCTATAAAGAATGAAGTAAAAGATTCACAAATTAAGTACAGATTGTCAATTAAAACTCTGGCACAGAAGTTACTGTTTTAAAATTAATTAGCGGGTTAGGTGCGTTGGCGATCCTAAATTGTCCCTAGTGTGTGCTTGGTGTGTGTGTGTGCGCCCTGCAGTGGGCTAGCGCCCCGCCTGGGGTTTGTTTCCTGCCTTGCACCCTATGTTGGCTGGGATTGGCTCCAGCAGACCCCCGTGACCCTGTAGTTGGGATATAGCGGGTTGGATAATAGATGGATGGATAGAATTATATATTTTTCTTTCTCAATTTCATTTCATTTTTTAAATCTTCTGTGTACTCCTTGTGAGGTATGTTTAAGAAAGCTATATTTATGCAAATTAACAAACACATAAAGATCATTGCCTCAGCTATGGATGAGCAGGCATATGTCTGTCACATGGGATGTCAGAATCTCAACTCACAGGCAGTCATGAATGCAAACTGTGCTGTAGTTGCAAGCATATTACCCTGAAGACAAATGGGGCTGGATGGACGATTGGTCTCACAGGTATGCTGAGCTGTGCATTCCACACACCCCTGGAATATTCAATTTACACCTTACAAATCGGGAAGGTTCAAGAAGGCAGGCAGAGGCTTTTTGGGGGCATTAAATAAATAGAGCCTTTCAGAAGATAAGGGGGAAATCACAGAGAGAGACACAACTTGCGACTCTGGAAGATGATCTGGAACAATGAAAGAGTGAGTGCAACTTCAGTAACAATGTGAAATAACTATGGCAAGTTTCAGTAACTGTTGCTTTACGAGGCATTTCCCATGGCCATAATAGTGGGAAGGTGATTCTTCTGGAAATATGGCTGTGGATCGATCATTGTTTAATAAATGTGCAAGTTATCAAGTTTAACTCGCAATCACCTCCAAGACACTGACCCTTCAGTCTGCCTTCCAGTACATAGATCTACCATTCTACATCAAGATTGGCAACAAGAGACTAGGGAACACACAATTCTTCCCCTTCCTCGGTAACATAATATCTAGTGATGCTTCTCCCACTAGTCACCTCTGCATTCAGCTGCCTACACAAGTGTGTCTTCTGTAACTAAAATCTCTGCATGGCATCCAAGGTTATAGTCTGTCACATGGTATTTATATCAACAGTCTTTTATGGATGCAAGTCCTGGACTCCCAACCACGAGCAAATCCACACACAAGAAGCATTCCACAACTGTTGCCTCCAGAAAATCCTGAGCGTCAGTTGGGAGGACAGGTGCCGTTCTGCTCAGCCGTGTCTTCTGCTGGATGGGGCAAGTTACCTGCATGGGTGAGTCTATGATTTCCCAGATGGTCCTGTGTGGTGAACTTGCTGAAGGATCCTGACATCAAGGTAGGCAAAAGAAATCCTGGTAGGACATCTGGGGATCACACGCTTTGGAGATGGACCATAATTGAAGGAGTCTATCACTTTGAACAATAATGGACCCATCAACAAAATGAGAAGTGAATGGCAAGACATCACCACCAAAATCCACTGCGCCAGGAGGCAATTCCCTTGCTCATTGTTCCCTCTGGTCTGCCTTCCCTGAACTGGCCTGCTCTCCCACTAGCATACACACAGGAGGGGGAATGACAGAGGTGGATAAATGGATGGACAGTGTCATTGTTGGATCAATGAACAACCACGACAACTCTCATTTGGTGAGTGTGTCTCAATTTTTCCTTCTCAGTGTTTGTTACAGTATTATTCATGGAGTTACAAACATCAAGGCAACAATTAAGAGCAGCTCAGAGCAATATCCTACCTTATTATGTTTTCCATCTTCTTCTAGTTCCACTTTGAATATTATTTCTACTTTTACTTTTAGAATGTTTGTGGTGAAACGTCATCGTTAGTAACAGAAAACTACAAAATGAGTGTTATTTTGTGGAAAGGGATGCTATAAAATCGTGGTGTCATTCATTGTCAGATGAGGCCTCCTATTCCTTATTGAGAGTGCAAGTAGGATGCATTGTAACTTCTCATGTCCTACACTGAAGTCTGACAAATTATTTTCTTATTCAGACTTTAATACTAGAATCCCTGAAGCCTACGAAAAAAGTTGTAATCCCGGGCCCCCTTAAATTTCTTAGCACCTTTCCATCAGTGTCTTTATTTTGCAAATGTGTCAATTGGCACAAGCTTCAAGCAGCCTGCTATCCCATCCCCCACTGACGCAGCTGATGTTCTCCCAGCTTATGTTTATGTTTATTGTGGTTGCAAGGACAAGACAAAACCTTTTGTTCTGCTGAAATCCAGGCACTTCCAGGCAGATGGCGCAAGTGCATTGAGAAATTACTTTATCAGTTTTGATAAGGTTCGTTTTCTAACTGTAGCTTGATTCCCTTTCGTATTTTGTTTCATTCTTTAAGTTTGCTCATACAGTTGAACCATTTCTAAATGGTCGGAAAACTGTATGCCTATCCTATTTACAAACTGTAAATGAGTCTTTCAGTCCATGCTAGCAATGTGACTATTCCAAACACACACTGACTTAATTAACACACTGTATTACAGATATACTGTACTTAAGAAAGTTCTATCTCATATTAACTTACAGGAGGTGAAAGGCTGTACTATAATCTATAGCTAAGAAATAAATTTATTCTATACAAATTAAGCAAGCTCTAATATGAGTTTAACCTAAAGCATTAACGTTCTAAGATTGGCTGTTTCATTTCTGGCCTGTAATTGTTTATGCAGGAGCAAAGACAATTGCTATATTTTACTTCAGCAAGAGCCACAAACTTTACTTTTACTCTCACTAGTTTTCAAATCACTAGCAATAAAACTACAAACACACATTTAAAAATTTCTTATTTCAAACATTGGCTGAGCCTGTTGCTAACTGTTACTGTAGGAAAAATTCCATTTTCAGTTATACTAGTTTTTGTCAGTTGCCATTTCTTCTTCATGTAAACCACTCACACGAACTTAGTTGTGCATGTGAACTAAAAGAAAACATGGTTCATCAGACCAGGCCACCTTCATCAATTGTTCTATAGTCCAGTTCTGGCACTCACGTGCCTATTGTAGGTGCTTTTTGTAGTGGACGGGGGTTAGCATGGGCACTCTGACTGTCAACAACTGTCAGTCCCGTACACGGGAAGATGCAAAGCACTGTGTGTTCCAACACATTTCTTTAATGGCCTGCATTAATGAGCATTGGATGTCCATAACTCTGTCACCAGTTCACTGGTTGTCCTTCATTGGAGCACTTTTGATACGAACCACTGCAAACCAAGAATACCTCACAAGTCCTGACATTTTGAAAATGCTCTGACCCAGTCATCTAGCCATCACAGTTTGGCCTTTGTTAGAGCTGCTGAGATCCTTATGCTTGCCTGTTTTTCCTACTCCGAACACGTCACCTTCAGGAACTGTCTGTCCACTTGCTGCCTACAATATCCCACCCTTGGCACATGCCATTGTAACGAGATAGTCAATGTTATTCACTTCACCTCTCAGTGATTTTAATGTTGTAGCAGATTGATGTTAGGAGATTGCCTAAAAATCGACAGTTTTTGTACAGCACTTGAGTTTTTATTTCTAAAATGTTGTTTCATCATCATCATCATCTTTCAGCTGCTCCCATTAGGTGTTGCCACAACGGATCATCTTTTTCCATTATCTTCCTGTCCACTGCATTTTCCTGTATGTCCTCTCTTACCATGTCCATGAACCTTCTCTTAGGCCTTCCTCTTTTCCTTTTGCCTGGCTGCTCTATCCTTAGCATCCTTTTCCCAATATACTCAGCATCTCTCCTCCGCACATATCCAGACCAGCACAATCTCGCCTTTCTGACTGTGTCTCCAAACAGTCCAACCTGAGCTGATACTTGTTTCTAATCCTAGCCATCCTGTCACACCCAATGCAAATCTTAGCACCTTTAACTCTGCCATCTCCTGCTCTGTCTCCTGTTTTTTGGTCAGTGCCACCATCTCCAACCCATATAACATAGCTGGTTTCACTACCATTTTGTAGACCTTCCGTTTCACTCTTGCATCTTATGTAAGCGTTAGAACTAGAATGTGGTACTAGACAAGGATGCCCCTTATCATCACTGCTTTTTGCAATTACCATTGAGCCACTGGCATCTCACTGTCAAAATGCTTATGAGATAAAGGAGATTATCAGATAAGAACGTGAACAGAAAATTTCTCCATATACTGATGATATGGTACTGTATATATCCAATCCACAAAATACTGTGCTTACAGTCCTAACACCACTAACAGAATTTCAAAAGATTTCTGGTCTCAGAATTAATTAGAACAAAAGTGTGCTCTTTCCAGTGAATTCTCAAGCATATAATATTAGATTGGAGACCTTCCCTTTTATCATTGCAGATCAGTTTAAATACTTAGGGGTAAACATTACATATAAACATAAAGCTCTTTATCAACAAAATTTTGCTGTCTGCATGGAAAAAAGTAAGCAAGACTTGCATAGATGGTCAACCCTTCATCTCACTTTAGCTGGAAGAATTAACATTGTCAAGATGAGTATCCTCCCTAAGCTGCTTTTTCTATTTCATAGCATTCCAATATAAATAAATAAATAATTTAAGAAATTCGATTCAACCATAACCTAATTTATTTGGAATTCAAAACATCCATATATCCAAAGGGCAACCCTACAAAGAACTAAGGAAGAAGATGGCATGGCTCTACCTTTCAGTTTTATTACTGGGCAGCAAATATACAAGCTATAAAAACCTGGACATTGACACAAATAGATGAACAGACACAGGCTTGGTCCGCAATAGAAATAAAGTCCTGCAGTACTTCTTTATATTCCTTGCTTTGTACCCCAATAAGTACAAGTCATCTCCGATATACTAACAATCCAAGTGTGCTTCACTCGCTCAGAATATGGAACTAATGTATTTTAAGATAGAGAAGCTTTTATCTGTGGCACTTCTGCACGAGACCCACCTTTTTCCACCCTCTGAAACGTATATAGTTTTTAATGTCTGGAAAACTTTCGGAATAAAATCACTTAGATATCTGTACATGGACAACGTCTTCACATCCAATGAACAATTAACACTCCAAATTTAACTTTCCAGCAACACATTTCTTTCGCTATCTTCAAATAAACTTTGTTAAACAAAACCTGCCCAATTTCCCTATCTCTCACCTACCTCTGTTCCAGAAAAAATATTGATCAGTCTTGAGGACTCAGACAGCATTTCCCTAAACATATAAACATATTTTAAAGTCCCTGCCTTTCAAAGTTCCCAGAGTACAGTGGGAAAAGGATCTCTCACTCAGCATCTCAGAAAAGGAGTGGAAGGTAGCAATGCACAGAATTCACTCAAGCTCCATATGCGCAAAGCATACAATTATTCAGCTTAAAATTATATATTGAGCACATCTGTCTTGTTTAAAATTGTTCAAAATGTTTCCAGGGCAAGATCCAACCTGTGAATGTTGCAGTCAAGTTCCTGCATCATTTGGCCTTATGTTTTGGGCGTGCATCAAATTAACATCATTTTGGACCAAAATCTTTAAATGCCTTTCAGACAGCCTTGGTGACACCAGCTCTCCTATTCTACTAACAGCTCTGTTTGGTGTACTTCCAGATGGGCTTAAAGTGGAGAAGGATAAACAAACTGTAATTGCCTTCACTACACTATTGACACATAGACTTATCGTGGTCAACTGGAAGAATCCTAACTCACTTCTTTTACGTCAGTGGGTAACTGATGTTCTGTATTATCTAAAATTGGAAAAAAATCAAATTCTCACTTAGAAGATCTGTACAAAACTTTTTCAGAACTTGGCAGGATCTAATCAATAACATTTTAGAATAAGCATTTAAATTGAGGAAGCGGATTCTCTCCCCCCTTTTTTATTCTGTTTATTTTGATTTATTTATTTATATATTTTTACTATTATTAAAGTTTTATTCTGCTGGCCTAGCTGTCAGGCTCATGGGTAGGGGTTGATTTGAACATAGTTTTGTTAACATTCCATGCAAGCAAGTCAAGTTTATTTGATTTTAATAAAATGTTTATAAAAAAAACAGAATACAACCCGTGCTGTGTGCTGTTCAAAAACTGAAAAATCAGGGAAGAAAATCAGTAAAGAGACACACCACTATTGTCCTGACTGTGACATTGGATTGTGTCTTTCACCGTGCTTTAAAATTTACCACACAAAGGACTCATTTTGAAATTATATACTGTTTTGACATAATTAGTTGTATTATTATTACTGTTTTTATTATTTGTGTTATTATTGTTCATTTCATATTATTATTTTTATTCATTACTATTATTATGTGTATTGTTGTTATACTTTTGAGATTTAATAAAAATGTATTTTTTTCATCCCAAAAAAAATGCAACGCTGTTTGCATGTTTTTTTGGAATAAAATGCAATACTAAGGAGTTTAAATCATTGCACATGCTTTTGGCAAATGTGGCACCATACAGTAACACCGGGTCATCCATCCCAGTGTAAATTTCAAATCAGTGTCTTAATGGATCTAACTTCTACTTCCAGCGCTTGAAAGTTTTGAAGATATCGCTGCCTACCCTAATATGTTGCAGTTTGAGTACTTTATTGGTTTAATTTTACTGCAGCCTGATCAGTAGCTGAATCTTGTTTTTCTTGGTATTGGCAACTGCAGTGATTTTTTTTTTTTTTTTTTTTTTTCCATTCATAACTGGGTTGCAAAGCCCAAATGAAGATGGTTCTTAGAACAGCTAATGTTGGGTGCATGCGTAAAGATATGTAGAGCACCAAGTACCTGAAGCATCCAGTTTTATTTGGGTGTATATGATCAAGGTGGTTTTGAAATTGAGTGCCAGTTTAAACATAAATAATAGTGGCAAAAAACTGATCACATTTGTCAGATGTATTCTTCAGCAGCAATGCTGTTTATAGAGAAAGTTAAGTTGGGGAGCCTGCACTGGTACAGTGCGTTGCTGCACCCACTACTCGACGAAACAACTCAGGATCCCGGTTGGCAACCCCCCAGGCAGACACGCGGTCCAGTCCCACCCTCCAGAAATGACCCTCCATCTACCGCAGCCAGGTGTTACATGGAGCGACCCCTTGGCCTGGTCCAGCCACTTGGGTCTTGAGGATCTTACCAGCCGGATCACCCTCAGGAAAACACGCCACACGGGCAGAGTGTCGTAACTGATGCTCCCTCACAATGCAGGTAATGTGCCTCATTCGGGACTCCATGAACAACCACTCATTCGATACAAAGTCAAACCAACGGTACCCAAGGATTTTCCAGAGAGATACAGTACCAAAGGAGTCCAGTCTTTGTCTCGGGTCACTGGATAGCGTCCATGTCTCGCAACCATATAGCAAGACAGGAAACACCAGGACTCTACAAGCATTGAACAAAGTAGGAGCAAAAACACACCCCTGACAAACCCCAGAATCAACTGGGAAAAACGCAAAGGTCCTGCCTCCACTCTGCACAGCACTCACAGTACCAATGTACAGGCCGGCCATGATATCCAGCAGCCTCAAAGGGATCCCGCAAACCCTCAAGATGTCCCACAGGGCAGCTCTATCAACTGAGTTGAACACTTTATGAAAATCGACAAAGGCTGCAAAGAAACTCTGCCGATATTCGTGTTTGTGCTCCATGAGAACCCTCAGTGCCAGGATGCGGTCGATGGTAGACTTCTTAGGCGTAAAACTAGACTGTTCCGGTCGCTGGTAGGTGAGGAAGTGATCACGGATCCTATTGAGGACGACCCTAGCAAGGACTCTACCCGGCACAGAGAGCAGTGTTATCCCCCTGTAGTTGCTGCAATCCAGGCGATCACCTTTCCCTTTCCAGATAGGAACAACAAGTCCCGTTTTCCAGTCAGTTGGGATGATGCCAGTCTCCCAAAATTTAAGCAAAGATTGCTTGCAATGCCAGGAGGGCAGCCTTACCACCAGCCTGGAGAAGTTCACCCGGGATACCACCTGTGCAGTCTCGGTGAGATTTGGTGGTTCACATCTAATTGGAGGATCAGCCCCAAGAATCGTGGACCCAGAGATATCCAACATCCTAGCCAGAGGATCAGCTTTGAACAATTGCTCAAAGTAGCCAGCCCAGCGGGTTTTATTGTGGTCATTAATAACAACAGATAATATCTTCAGTACCTGCTGCAGCAGAAAAGCAAGAAACATTTATAAAAATTCAACCCACCCCAGCCATGGCATTTTTACACCTCTGCCATCTAGCAGGTGCTTCAGAGCCCTGCATGCCCTCTCTACCAGGCTGAAGAACAGCTTTTACTCCAAAGCAATCAGCCTTTTAAATGCACAGCTATCACTGCCCCTTCCTATAACAGAAACAACCACTGATTGAAGTGAACATCTGCATCATCCACACATAGTCACACACTTATACATGACCCATGTGGAACTCATGACCATTACATTGATTGTAATCTTCACTGTGACTTCATTTATTTGTCTATATATAATTGTATATCTATTTATGCTTACATGTTTACCTTTACTTTTATGCTGTGTATATTTGGAACTGTTAATAGTAACTGCGTTGCTTGTAGTTTAATGTCTACTTACTTTATTGTCTGCTCTTATATACTTTTATCTAAGGCATCTATAGGCTTGCTCCAACTGATACTTAATTCTATTGTACAGTGACAATAAAGGTGTCTTGTATTTTGCATCTTGTGGGTGCGGTTGTTTTACTTAAAAGATGAATTTCAGACATAACTGTAAAAAAAAAAAAAAAAAAATGCACTTGTCAACGGACTCAAAATATACATTCATGTTATTCAACAAATTGATGAAGCAATCTTAACTAAATATTTATGTTTAAAATTGGGTAGAATTTGGTTTTCACTTTTCTTGAATTTTCTATAGGTGTGTGCATATTTAATTTTAATGTACATAATGTAAGTATTGATTAGTACAGTAATTAGTAATCATATTACTCACTAATCATGATGCCCAGGGTAGTGGTGTATAGCATCTGGATTAGTACATGCAGGTTTCACTGCACTCTGCATATGTTACATTAATGGCCCTATAAACCTACAGTGTTCACAGTAGATGTTAATTGTGTGTACAGTACAGTATACAGTAGATGCTAATTTTATATACTTTACCAGCAATATTTAATTAGACACCTCCCTAAAAGTTCACCAGCCACAATTGATTTTTATATTTATCTGTTACAAATCAGATTCTGTGCCTTACATTTCTGAAGTAATGTTTTAAAAAAAAATGTTAACAGTAATCATCAGAGTAGAGAAAGCCTGACAGATGTACGGATCCAAACATAGATATCTAGCGCATTACTTTACCCTGATTGTACAGAACACATGGACAACGCATCTACACTGTGTCAAATGAAACACTAATATTTTATAAAGTTCAGGTTATTTACTTTTGGTAGGATATTTGCATTTTGATCAGTGCTATATGCAAAATGCTATGCACCAGCACTTTTTAATAACAAGTTTCACATTTTCTGTTTTTGATCTGATTGAGGGAAGTTGATTTTCTGTGTGCCTTTCACAACATGCAAGTAGCTGGTTTACTGTTGGGAGGAGATTTTTGGAAGCATAGCATAAGTCTTTCTGTTTTTTGCTTTGGTGCTGTGTGCTCTGTATGCATTGGATAGATATTAAAATGTTTACTTTGATATTAATACCAGCTTTTACACCTCAACACGAGTACCAAAACAATACAGAAGAAAATAACAGATAACTTAGGGGGAGAGGCAGATCTTCATTTCAAAAGTGCATTATTATGAGAGTGCATTTATTGTTGTGATGTGAGCTGATAATTCTGGAGGTATCTATTTAAGAATATTTCTGCAAATAATGCATGTGTTTTGCACATTTGCAGCATACTTGACAAGAGTCAGCCTAGAGATCATAACATGCATGTCTCTGGGATGTGGCTGAAAATCGCAGTATATGCAGTATATGAACAAGTCACTTTTGAACACTGAAATCTACAAGTGGTCAGTTGCTGTGTGACTGCAGTGCTAAACACTGTGACACCATCATAATCACAAAATCTAGACTCAAAGTAATATTCAATATTCACTCTTCATCAATAATAGGCATCAAGTCTAAATCATTAAGAAAAAATATCGTCTGGAAAATAAATAATTCACACCATTTTAAGGAATAGAGTGGAAATGTCCTCACGTTCTACAACAAAAAGTACAATGATAATAAATGTTTAACATTTTGAAGTTCTGTTTAAAACTATATTTTTGTTAAAGATGCTCAAGCAAAATTAATCTATTAGAAAAGTGAGCATGAAAATGAAAGGGTGGTCAGTGCTGTTAACATTAAGAACTCAGTTGCAAAAATATTCATATTTAATTATGTTTTCAAGTAAGTTTAGTCTTTTTAAATTATTCATTCATAATGTGTCACCACATATTACTTTTTTTAATCAGATTTACATCTGGCTGCTGAACTTGGAAAGACGCTTCTCGAAAGAAACAAAGAACTTGAAGTTTCTTTGCACCAGATGTATGTGACCAACGAGGACCAAGTCCATGAAATTGAGGTAAGAAGATTCTGATAAACTTTTCAGATCTTTTTCTTTGACTATTAATGTATCTTACCAGTCTTAATTTTAGTCTGAAGAATTACCTTCATTCTTTATTTTACACTACATAAAATAATACACCAAATTTAAAAGCCTGAATATATCCATCATATATTTCAATCTGTGGATTGAAACCCATAGCAAAAATAAAGAAAGAATGTCTTGTACAAAGATGCTTTGCTAAATGGATTATTTTATGTTGTGGATAATTTTATATTGTGGCCCTTGCTAATTAAAAGGCAACACAAGGTGAGATTACTCAAACACAGGAAAAATAACACATATTGATATTTAGTAGATGCTATTTTAACTTCTGAAAATAAACATCTATAATGGCACTGAAAAATAAGGAGCCTTTGAAATCCCTAAAAGTTTTTTTTAAACTAGTGGGGAAAAAAGTTATTATTTTGTGCATACAAAATATTGTCTAATTCGAGCATAATCCATATAGTTTTGCAAAAAGTACTGGCATGTGGGTGTAAGAGACACAGGTTGTGTTGTGTGAACAAAATCAGTACCTTGTGAACTGAAGTTAACATGAGTATACAAGATACTGAAGGCATAAATCATCAGACACAGCATTAGCAGCGGCAGGAAGCATTGAAGTGGATGATATTAATCAATCAATGAACATTGCAATCGCAAGATACAAATTGCACAGAGTGCTTTAATGTAAGAGCATTTATGCATTTATATATAGAATGTACCTAAACAAACACTTTTATATTTACTTTTTGTGTATGATCTATGAAGTTGTTTAGTCAGAAAACAGACCTGAAGTAGCACCCGTTCAAGCGATTGCATTTCATGTGGTCTAAATTGATCTATTTTTTGCCTCTAGCCACTGGAGATTTTTGAAGATATTATACTAATGCCTATGATAGCTTGATTTAGTTTGTTTGTGTATTTTGATAACTGCTTTTTCCTCATCCTAGCTGGGCAGCAAAACTCGCATTAAGCTGGTTCTTGGTTTTTTTTATTTTCTTTTGTTTTACAACAGCAATGTTCTGGGCATTACTGAAAATACCTACAGAAAAGCTTAAATTAGTTATAACTTGAAGGTGAAGCATCCATTGTTACTAATGCATGTATATAATCAAAGTGGTTTTGAACTTGAGTGACAGGTTTTAATATAGATATGAAGAGGAATTACTAATCACTCCTGTCAGTGGTATCAACCATTACAAATCAACTGATTCACACAAGTTAAATATGATCAATATGAAACGGTATCAGAAGCAACTTCTCAACTTAAAGCAATTTAAAATTATTATTTATTATAAAAGATGTGGGCTTCCATTACAAAATGTAATTCAATAGTGGTGTTTTGTTGTTGTTGATTTTTTTTTTTTTCCTTCCCTCACCGCTGACTAGAGTTGTAGTCAAATCCACCATTTCGAGCCCAAGACAGCAACTAGTCAAGATCAAATCAGGACTGGTCCGGGGGGGGTCGAGACTAAGTCTAAAATCAAGCATTAAATATTATTTAACTAGTTCTGTCCCAAATTTGCCAATTCTGTGATGGTGCACATGAGCCATTCTGAACCCCTTCAGATTCACTTTAGACAATTGATTAAACCATGGAAAATAGCCTCATCAGTCACTGAGTACACAATAGAACACTGAAATATGGTAGAGGACATTTAGCTCTGATCCCGCATAAAATTGGATTGTTTATCAAATTCTATATATTAACCGATACAAATGTTCTTAACAGTTAATGATTTTTGATTATTTTTAGATTTTGATGTATGAGGTTAAAACATTTTTGCTCATTTTAGATGATAATTTTGCACTTTTATTTAATAAAAAACAGTTAAACAACAGTCAGCTCTAATGGATCACACATACCTATGTCATCTATAGTGTACCACCAACATTTTCTGTGTTGGTAAATCCCAAGTCACGGGCTAAATAAGATTGTGCAAAACATCTCACTCATGTTATCAAAAAAAAACATGGTGTTAGTCACTTAAAATATGGAGACTACATCAGCTCAGCTTTATGAAATCATCTGGCTTTTGATGCTGGTATTACTTTCTGCATCCTTTCTAAATAATTCAGTTACTCTTCTCTAATAAAGATGTGTTTGTGCACATTAGTCATAAAATGCTGTTGGTGTCCTATACAGAACTATAAAAGTCCATTGTTGCACTTGAGAAACAGGAGGACAGGACTTCTTTCATTTTAATTTTCAATATACTTGAGTAAAGGTAGAGATACCCTTTCTAGAAAATGACTCAAGTAAAATTTTTTCCATGAGAAAGCTACTTAAGTTTTAAAGTATGCAATATAAGTTTACTTAAGTCTCAGAAGTGCAAGTAAATATAGGATCGTTTCTTGTTTTATATATAGCTAAAAAAAGTTCTTACACACTTAAAATAATCTCAGCTGCGTGCTTTTTTGCCAAACATTGTATCAAAATTAAAAAAAAAAACAAAACACCAACAACAGTATGCTTTTGTAATACAACTGAGTTAACAAAGCTGTTAATCCTTTCCTCCCACCGTTCGGCCCTTTAAGGCACACGCAGAATAGACAGATCATACATGTCACCCAGGGGACAGATAAAGTTCTTTTTTAAGAAAAGCTATTATACAGTAGAGAGGTGCTTAGGGCAGAATGCATTTAATTATCATATTCATACATATTTACATTAGATGCAGTCTTAGAAACATTTGTTAGAAAAAATACATCTTATTTGAGATTTATTTTTGTAACATAGTGTGTCCGTTAGGATGGGCCAGGTTCTACCAGCCACCTGCTTAACTCTGCTTATGTAGCAGGCTGCGTCCGAGATCACATCCTACAATACCAAATACAATGTCAAAATCTATCCTTGAGATTTCTCTAATTAACTCGGACATCTTCTTGGTTTCCAATTTATTTTTGTGGGAGAGAGACGAATAATCTTGTCCTCATTAAAAAGGCCTTCAGAGTTTCCCAGAGTATTCCTACAGAGATCTCTGAGGATGCATTTGTCTCTAAAAAATAATCGGTTTGCTTGTAGATGAATTCTGTACAATGCTCATCAGCTAATGAGAGGGGGAGAGTGATTTAAGCTCCATGATCAAATGGGTAAGGCCAGAGATAACAACAGTATCATACTTGCAAGATTTGATAGTGGGCAATAAATTATTATCAACAACGAAATAATCAATTCTTGAGTAACTGTGATGTACTGGTGAGAAGAAAGAACATGCTCTTGAGTTTTGGATTTGAAAATCTCTGTGGGTCTGATACATTATCATCCAATGCAAACTGTGTCATTATTTTTGCAGTATTAGATGTTATCGTCATTGTAGTTGAAGACTTTAAAACATTGGATTGAAAACACAATTAAAGTCTCTGGCCATTATAATTTTATGAGTGTTCATATCAGGAATAGATGCAAGTACATTTTGAATGAAGTCTCTATTATCCACTTTAAGTGCATAGATATTTATCAGAATTACTTTAGTTTTATGTAGATTACCACTCGCCATGGCATAACACCCAGCAGGATCAGATACTACGTCTGATGCTACAAAATAGATTGTATTAAGATTCTTGCACCTCTTGTTTTATTTGTATAGTAAGAGTGAAAGATTTTGCCAATCACTTTGCAATTTAAATTGGTCCTTACTAAGTAAGCGAGTCTCTAGTAAAAGTACAATCTATGCATTTAGACTGGGGAATCCATTCCCGGGAATTTTGGGAATCCCGGGCTCCCGGGGATGACGCAGTGCACGGACATCTCACATGTTAACAGTTTTAGAACGACCGACACTTATTTTTAATAAAACTACTGCAATATGTTGATACCAATAAAAAACGAACCTTATCTGCAAGCAGTTCATGCTGTCATATAAGTACATGTATCTAATTCAGGGGTGCCCACACTTTTTCGGCTTGCGGGCACTTTTAAAATGACCAGGTCTACATGATCTACCTACATTAAAAATGCTATATATATAAAGAGATCTCAGACTGGCCGCCCTGTATGTCAATCAAGTGGCAAATGCCATAAGGAGGATATATGCTAGACTAATGTTTAAAAAAAAAATATATATTTTTTTTTTGAATGCAACGCGATCTACCTGATCAGATACTGATACACTTGTTCTAAACAATGCCCGCGCTAGCTGTTGCTGATACATCCAGTTTCTTGTCATCATTCTGTGATGGCAAGTTTCTTGGCACAGATAATGCGGATGCAACAGACTGATGCATTGCAATTTCAAGTTGCTGTTCAAAGCTGTTGTCTGACAGATGTCAATGAAGTCTGTCCTGGCATTTGTGAGCTGCCGAGTGCAGACTCCTCCCAGTCCACTATACTCAGTCTTAGTTGGAGCCAGAAGACTGACGACTGCTGCTGGTTGACTGAATTAATCTGCAAAACACAACACCGTGGGCCAAAAAACCGTGCCACTTAATTATTTTCAACTATAACTCTGTTATTTCTTGATCGATTTTTACACTTTTACACGCTATATATGCGAGCTTGGCCGTTCACGGTTTCCCGGGAATTACAGCAGTTTAATTCCCGGGAATGCGGGAATGAAAAATGTTCGGGAATCGCGAGAGCCCGGGAATGGATTCCCTTATTTAGACCTGTTATGTGAGAAAATATATATTTTCTCTTTAGATCATGATTTAGACCTCTGACATTCCAGCTGACAAATTTCACTGTTCAGTCTGAGAGATGCCACATATGAACCTTTGAGGACAGTACAATACAATTTGCATGGCCCAAAATCACACAAGAAATGCTGCAATTCAGAATCTTCACTCTCTAAGAAGACAAGGAAAAAACTCCCAAAAAACCCTTGTAGGGAAAAAAAAATGGAAGAAACCTTGGGAATGGCAGTTTAAAGAGAGACCCCTTTCAAGGTACTGTAGGTTGGGCAAGCACTGGGTGTCATAAAAAGGGAGAAAATGCAATACAATACACAGAACAGAACACAAGTAATCCTCAATACAATATAACTGTGCAATAGAAATATTACAAGTACAAAGCAGAATTCAACAGTAGATGATATCACATAATACAATTTGGATTTGTTCATAGTTCTGGAGAGCTCGGCCATCAAGCTGCCTCCCCCTATTGGCCATTCCACAGCTGAGACAGTGCTGGGCCAGCCAGTCTGATGAAAGGACCCCTCTACCCGACGATTCCTGCAATCCTCCATCAGAGATGACTTTACCTTAGGCAGGCAAAACAACTTGGCAGTAGGGCAGTGGCATCAAGTGCCACATTTGAGTACCGAGAAGAGAAACAGAATAGCTGAGGGTTAGTAACAAATTATAACTATCATGTTATGCACAGTTAATCAGCAGCTTTAGTCAGGATATGCTAAACTTATGTAGTGAGCCTTGAAAGCTGAGACCAAAGGGGCAACTCTTATAATAGCAGGCAGACAATTTCACCGTTTAGGGGCCTGTAACTAAAAGCATGACCTCCCACTGTTTTTTCATTAATCCTTGGAATCGTAAGCAGAATCCTAAGAATCATAAGCAGACCGGGATCTTGAGATATTCTGGTTCTGGGTTGTAAGTCATGATAAGTTCAGATAAGTAGGCTGGACCTTGGCCATTTAAGGCTTTATATGTTAAAAGGAGGATTTTGAAATCTGCTGTAAACTTAACCAGGAGCCAGTGTAAGAATTTAAGAACTGGAGTTATGTGTTCGTAATTTCTTATTCTTGTAAAAATTCTTGCAGCAGCATTTTGGATTAACTGGAAGATGTATAAAGAATAGTTTGAACATCCATTGCAGTAGTCAGCCTAGTAGAAATTAATGCATGAATTAATTTCTCTGAATACCACTTATTTAGAAAACTCCTTTCCCAACATTTATAAGATGGAAGAAACATGATTTAGACAACTTTGTAATGTGCTCTTTAAATGACATACTAGAATCAAAGATAACTCCTAGATTGTGGGCTGATTCAGTAAAATTAATGGTGATTCCAACTTGGTTAAATGATGACAAAATATTATTGCGATCAGTATCATTCCCTCCAATAATTAACATCTCTGTTTTATCTGTGTTTAAAGACAAGTAGTTCTCATCCATCCATTCCTTTAATTCACTAACACAACTAATTAAAGGCAACATTGGTGAAACTTCATTTGGTCTAAAAGAAAGGTATAACTGGGTGTCATCTGCGTATGAGTGAAATTAACATTATGTTTTTTAATGATAGATCCCAGTGGAAGCATGTAAAGTGAAACAGTAAAGGTCCCAGTACTGAGCTTTGTGGGACACCAAATCTCGTTTCTGTGTATAATGATGGAGTACTGAAGCACACCTAGGAAATAATAAGTAGGTTTTATTTTAGAAATTAAAGTCAAGACTTCCTACTCTGTTATAGGATTAAAGATTCTAAAGTGTGGAATGCAATGTGAGACAGGGTCTGCCAAGCTAGTGTGCGATTTGCACTGTGATGTAAAGATCTGGGATCTTATATTTTTAATTTTCTCATTAAAGAAGTTCATAAAGTCTGTGCTGCTAATGTCTGTTATTATTTTGCACTGCAGATCTGAATTCTCTTTTGTTAAATTAGCCACTGTTCTAAGTAGTACACGAGGATTATTATTATTTTGTGGAAGATCAGCCTGTACACAGACAGAGGCGCAGACTCAAGTCCCAAAGCACGTGTTTATTGCTCCAAAGTCTTTTTGCACAACACACACAGTGCACCAATCAAATGCTCACAGTCCTTTTCTTTCTTTTCTTCTCCTTTCTTTTCTGCCGCCTCCGGTCCTCTCCTGCAAGCTCTGTCCTCTGACTCTGGCTCCTCGAATGTGTTGTGAGTGAGGTGGCCCCTTTTATGTTGCACCCAGATGTGTTCCAGGTGCTCCCTGACAATATTCCTGAAGTACTTCCTGGTGTGGCAGAAGTGCTGCAGTCCAGGGTTCTGGTATTGTCCAGATGCCCCCGGCGGTGGCCACGGGCCCCCACAGGGTTGAGCTTCTAAGCTCTGCTCCCATGGCCCTAATGCCAACCAAGGAGACTGCCCTCTCGTGTCCCAGGGGAGATATTGTTTCTGTCCCGATCCTACCACTCTCCAGACGTCCCGGCTAGGCAAGGGTCCCAGCCATCCACCACAATTGTTATTTATTATTTTAAAATAGTAGTCTGAGCAAGCTTTATAGAGAGCTTTTTTATATTTTTTAACACTCTCTGTCCATGCAATTTGAAAGACCTGCAGCTTTGTTGTTTTCCATCTGTGCTTCAGCTTTTAACACTCTAATTTAAGAGCTTGTGTGCTCATTAAACCAGAGAGAGTTTCTATGTGCTTTATTTACTTTTGTTTTAAGGGGAGCTGCTGTGTCCAGAGCATCTCTCAAGGTCACATTATAATGTGATGTTAGCTGATCTAAATTGTTTTCTGCATTTATATTTGATGTTAATCAAATCATTAAATGGTTTTCCAAAATTACACTCGACTTACAAAGCAGAATTACAGTCTAGATGACGCACTGTCTTTGTTTTAATTTGTGGGTGTATTGGTAAGGGCAGAACCAACTCAAATGTAATTAAGTAGTGATTGGGGGGGAAAAAAAATTGATTACCATTGACTGGCCCCCACGCTCGCCTGACCTAAACCCAGTAAAACACCTCTGGGATATTATGTTTCGGTCCATCTGACGCCACCAGGTTGCACCTCAGACTGTACAGGAGCTCAGTGATGCCCTGTTCCAGATCTGGGAGGAGATCCTCCAGGACACCATCCGTCGTCTCATTAGGAGTCTGCCCTGATGTTGTCAGGCATGCATACAAACTACTCATTGCGATTTTTTAATTGCTGGAATATAATTTTGGCAAAGTTGACTAGCCTGCCGCATCATTTTTTCACTTTGATTTTTGGGGTGTCTTTGAATTCATCCCTCTCTATGTAGGCTGATAATTTTAATTTCCATCAAATGATGTGTCTTGCTTTCATTCCTAACATATTACCCAGTCCATATCAGTATAGATATCCAGCATGATTTTTTTACCCATTGAGATCTGATGTGTTTTAAAGTGTTCCTTTAATTTTTTTTGAGCAGTTTACAATGGGAGGTCTGAAACTTTGAAAGTACCCCTTATGAGAAAGACCTAGGAGCCATAGTAAACTCAGCACTATCTGCATCCGGACAGTGTTCAGAAGCCATTAAGAAGTCAAATAGAATGTTAAGTTATATGGCATGATATGTGCAAGTCAAAAGATTTTATGCTTAACCTTTATATCGTGCTAATGAGGCTGGACTAATTCATGCAGTGTTTGGTTTCCAGGTTATAAGAAAGACACAGCAGCGCTAGAAAAAGTCCAGAGAACAGTGACTGGGCTTATTTTGGGACTGCAGGGTATGCATTGTGAGGAAAAAATGAAGGAGTTGAACCTTTTCAGAGATTAAGAGTTGACATGAAAGGAAGTAGTACAGTGAGACAACACTTAATTGAAAATGAGTTCAACAAGAACCCAGGAGCACAGTTATAATATTGTTAAGGGTAAATTTCACACAAACGTTAGGAAGTTTTTCTTCACACAGAGAGCTATAGACACATGAGCAAGTTACCAAATAGTGTGGTGGACACTAGGGCTCTAGGGACTTTCAGTACCCAACTTGATGTTGTTTTGGAGAAATTTTGTGGATGGGGTTGTCGAACATTATTATTTTGCGAATGCCATGTTGTCTAAAGTTTTTCTAATTTCCTAATGTTTGTTTTCCGTATATTCATGCAAAACTCTGACATTTTGACAAATTGCGTTCCCTGTGCTTCTTTTTATGTATCAAAATTAATAACATTGAACACTGCAGTAAAACAATTTTAGCCTCTGTGTAACAGCAATATGATTAAACTCTTGGAAGTAAGGATACCATTTGTTAAGATGTTTTAGTATTTAACAACCTGTTTCTTTTTGAAAAAGGGATTTTCAGTGTGTGTCCAGCTCCCTGAGTATTTTCTGATTAAAATATAAAATTGGTGCAAAAGGCCTATCATAATCACTTCCTTTAAAGAATCTAAAAAATTCCTAATTTATAGGGATTTAACATACCTCTCGGCAGAATCTTGTTCAAGATGATTCAAGCAAAAATCTTTGCTGTTACATTTTGGTAACAGACTTGTAACTAATTCTGACTCTTTTGGCTTTTTGTTTGTTTATTTGTTTTTAGTACTTGTCCAAACAGTTAGATATGCTGCGGCAAATGAATGAGCAACATGCTAAGGTATATGAACAACTGGATGAAACTTCCCGAGATCTGGAAATGACAAACCAAAAGCTAGTTTTGGAAAGTAAGGCATCCCATCAGAAAATTCAAAGGTGAGGAGTAATACATTTTATGACAATTGTAATGTTTGTATGTGCATGTTTCTGTCATTTTATGAATGACTGTGGCAAAATTTACAGATGTATTTATTATTGAGGTTTTGATTTTTATTTTATTTTTTATAATGAAGGATATTCTGCTGCATTCATATGCTAACGATCACAGAATATGAAGTAACTGCTTCTGCCATCTTTACCTAGGTCTGCTTTTTTAATTGAGTCTTTTTGAAAAACAAACAGTGGTGCTCTTATTATACTCTTAAACTAATTAAGTGGCCTACTTTGGCAGTCAGAAACCCAATTCAGTGTGACATTTTTGTTATTTCTGTTGAGTTCACTAAACAGGAGTGTATTTTTCATTTTATTTTTTATTTCCCTTTTTTGTAGAGTTTGAACTATCATTTGTATCCAAATAATAACAACTGAAAAACAGATGGCATAGGCACTAAATATTAATGAGAAACACTTAATTCAAAAGCATTTCACCCTGTGAAATTGGCATACCATATCCCACTGCAAAATGTTTTGACCTGGAAAATGTAATTGTATTTTAAAATTTATTGTAGCCGCCGAAGCATAAGGTGAAGTCAAGCATGGGTAAAACGCGTGTCGAAAGAAATCTCAGTCCAAAAGTTCGTTTTAAAAATATTTAGTGAAAGTTAAAAGCAAATAATCCACACAAGAATAAAATAAAGAATATTTATTACACACATAGAATAAAAGGCAAAAAAAAAAGAAACATGTACCTTGCCTGAACTTAGCTTTTCTTGAGGAATTTTAGTTGTTTCTATACTTAAACGTTCTTCTGTACGCTACAAGCATACGGCTTCGTGCTTAAATTAGCGCGTTATCTTCACGTGTTACTTCACACACACTCAAAGAGCCTGTAGGCCATCAAGCACGGTCACGTGCATGACCACAGTTTAAAACCGTATGCCTCTACACCTTACTCACGGTAAGGCTGTCACTAACTGAAGAATAATATTTACTCAAAGCTGTTAGAAATGGCAAGAATATACCAATACAATTCTACTTATGGGGGGTTATAGGAACCTCCCATAGATTATACATTGTCATCTAGTAAAATATTCATGAATCTCATAGAACTAGGAAAATGGCTCTTACACATCTGGCCCCTAATTGTTTATGCTAGGGCAGAAATCAATTACTTTAACATTACTCAATAAGAGCCTTCACTACTTTACTTAACTTAAACCAAACTTAAGAAATTTAAAACTTAAATTATACTGTAAAAACACAAACACTAAACTTAAGAAACTTAAATTCTACTGTAAAAACACAAACACAATTAAAATTAGGCATGCAAAAAGAAAAATTAATCTCTTCAATCATTTGGTGCTTCGTGGAGCAGGCACAGTTTGTTCACAGGTCTGTTAAGTGTGCTGGTCTTGGTCTGCTCACAAACTCTTCTGACTGCCCCTTTTGCATCTGGCATTTTCTTGATGACTTGATCCTTTACCCAGGAGTTACAGGGTGTAATGTAGCATCTTGCAATTACGCCCACAATGTCCAATTTCTTTATGAGCTTGTTGCATAATGACAGTAGCAATATGTGAATTCTTCTGAATGATTGCAGGGTGTTTTGCCTCTTGTGGCATAGCTGATTTACTGAGTCTTCCTCCAACTCTCCATATTCTTTCTGGCAGGACTGAGTCCAGTTTGTTTGTTTTTACCTTTCTTTACAAGCTGATCTTTGTGCAAGGCTTTAACCTCCTCTGGGTAAGCATGTAGTTGACTGAGGCGAATAAGTTCATCTTCTGCTTTAGAAAAGTCATTTAGAGACAATGGCTTTTGTCTCATTGTTGATTTATATTCCTTCATATGTTCTGAGATTAGTGTCTTTTGTCTTTCTGGGCTGTGTCCAGATTGATTGACTGTATATTGAATTGCCTTTCTCTCTTCTTTCAGATTCAGTAGCACTTCTTTGAAACTAAGGAACCAAGCTATTGCTTTCTTTAAATTGTACCATTCTGAGTAGTACTCCACAAGTCTTTTAACTGGTTCAGTTTTTTCTTTTACACTTGCAAAATTTACTACACACCTTTTGATTTCCGGATCGTCGCTAGTAGACAGGTCCACTTTGTCCGGTCTCTTAGGCCATTCATGCTCTGTTTGTAGCAGGAAGTTTGGGCTTTGTATCCAAATCTTGCTTATAATGAAGCTTTCTATTGTCGAACCTCTTGATTCCTAATCTGCAGGATTTTGTGCAGATGTGACCTACCTCCATTGCGAGGGTCGTGTGTGCTCTCTTATCACAGCGATTCTGTTGGCAACAAAAGTTTTGTAGCGTGCACTTTCATTTGCAATGTATCTTAGTACTGTAGTGCTGTCAGTCCAAAAGATTAATTCTTGCAGGGGAATCTGTAGTTCTTGTTTTAACATTTTGTCCATTTTGGCTGCAACCACTGCTGCTTTAAGTTCTAACCTTGGTATAGTGACAGATTTTAGTGGTGCCACTCTTGATTGACCCATTATAAATGAAAAATGTCTCTCATTTTCTTTGTTAGTCAGAATGAGGTATGAAACAGTGCCATAGCCCGTTTTCTGAAGCATCTCCAAAATGATGCATTTGTGCGGTCATTATTTGACCAAACACAGGCGGTTTAATGCACCTGTTTACATTGTAATCTACAAGTAGCTTCAAATTGTCCATCCATTTTTTCTATTGCCAAACATACTTAACCTTCACTTTTTGATCCCATGCATATTTCTCTTTACACAGTTCTCTTAAAGTAAGCTTAGCAGGCAATATAACTTTTGCTAAAAATCCAAGTGGGTCATATATTGAACTGACCACTGACAGAATACCACATCTTGTAGCAGGCTTATCTTGCAGCTTTACCTGAAACTTGAAACTGTCAGTTTGTGTGCACCATTGAATGCCCAAGGCTCTTTCAACTGGTAACAAATCATGTCTTAAGTCCAAGTCTGTTTGATCTATTGCCCTGTCTTCTTCAGGAATGGACAACAAGGTTTCTCTGTTATTACTTATCCATTTTGTAAGATAAAGTCCTCCCTATAAGCACAGGGTTTGAAGATCTTTGGCCAATTTTATGGCTTGTTCTTCTGTAACAACTGACTTTAACACTAGAATTATCAGAGCCTATGAGAAAACTTGTAAATCTGGCCCACCTTAAATCTGTTCGCATCTCTCCGCCAGTGTCTTTTGTCCTGTAAATGTGCAGATTAAGACAAGCAGCAAGCAGCCTGCTATTCCATCCCCCACCGTCACAGAACGTTCACCAAGTTCTCCCAGCTCATGCCTTGACTGATTATCTGGGAGTGAACTGCTGGAGTTTTAGAGTAGAAATAATAGATTGTTATTTGGAACACATGCAAATTCCTCCTCCAGTTCAGCAGCCCTAAAAAAATAATAAAAACTACAGCAGTTATTTAACACCTTCTTTCCATTTAAGCTCCTGTAATGCTTTCCCCCTCGGCTACTTGCTGTTTGTCTTTCTTTGAAATCACAAATTTACTTCTCCCATGTCTGTTTTCTTAAATTTGTTTTTGGATTGACTTCTAGCCAGTGCTTTCTGGACTGACAAATCTAATTTCTTCTCCTTTATTCTCTCTGTTAATATTCCCCTGTTGCCTCATATATTTTTTTTTCTCCTGGAATTGTCTTCTCTTACCCTACCTTCTACCCAGCAGAGGTTATTCTGTCTGAGTGGTATATCTGCAAAACTAATCATAGCCGTGAATCAATGGACCATCTGGCTCCAATACAGAAAAGCGGCAAGCTGCAGTGCATTTTGGCAGGAGCTGGTTGTGTGGGGGTCCACATCTTGCTACCAATCTTAATCCTTAATTCTTCCATTTTGTTATTATTCTCTCTCTCTCCTCTCATTGTGTCTGCCAGGCCTCACTTGCTGGTCAACACTAGCATCAATAACTTGTAATTGTAGGGAGGGGTAGGGCAGTCAGGGTTGTTCTGTTGGTGCCTACTATCACCATTTGTTTTTCTAAAGTTGTTAATTGTCATTTTTGCCTATAGATCTCAAAATTAAATATTTCATCACAAAATAAATTTAGCCTGTGGAGACCCATTTTCAAAATGTACAAAATGGAAAAACTGTACAATTACTTATTTTTCATGCCTGAGACTCACTGGCCTTGATTCATTTTATGCAATGAACAAGTAAAAAAACATGCTTCCACTGAGTACATGCTATATAAGACCCATAAGTGATAAAAGGTAGGTTAATAGTAGGTAAACCATTGTAAAATGAAGTTTCACTGTGCATGTTCTTTCTTGACTGACTCAAATTGTGCTCCTTATGCGTAGCTTCACCCAGAAGCTGACTGAAACAATGGTGTACACATTGACTTTGAGCCTGGGTGATCAGAGTGAGGTGAGACAGACTTTCGCTGCTTAGTGGAAGTAGTTGCTTAAACAATGAAGTAAGCTTCCATATAGTGAAAGAATGTAAGCAATTGGAAGTGTATCTTTTACAGTCATTATTGCCTAATTGTCTACAGAACACAGACAGTAATTCAAAACATGATATGAACATTCTGTGTCAATAAACACTTGGCTGAAGCTCACAATAATGGTTTATTTTTTACCTTCATAAAACAACATGGATATGCTGTTTTGCAATATGTGTGCAATCGCAGGATGTGGAGCAATACTCAATAACATTTTTGGCTTTAACATTCAAATCCCTGAAGCCCACGAAAAACTTGTAGTCCCGGGCCACCTTAAATTCCTTCGCGCTTCTCCTCATTAGCGTCTTTGTTTTGCAAATGTATCGATCAGCACAAGCAGCAAGTAGCTTACTATTCCATCCACCCCACCACCGTAGCTCAACTCGGGCAAAAAATTCTGTGTGTGAGGTGCCTGGAGTTGTATAGTGTAAACAATATATTGTTATTTGGAATACATTAGTTTCATGTGTGTTCCATGTCTACAATGATCTGTGTAAGTGTAAGATGAAAGGAAATGTGAGACAAGAGATGCTGAACACATACCTTTAGGTATGCTGAATACATACCTAAAGCAGAAACCTTTTCCATGTTATGCTAATAACTAGCAAAATACCCGCGCTTCGCAGCGGAGAAGTAGTGTGTTAATGAAGTAATGAAAAAGAAAAGGAAACATTTTGAAAATAACGTAACATGATTGTCAATGTAATTGTTTTGTCACTGTTGTGAGTGATGAGTGTTGCTGTCATATATATATATATATATATATATATATATATATTTACACACACACATATAAACATATATATATACATATCTATAAATATACACATATATATATACACACACACACATATATATATCTACATATATACACATACATATACATACACACAAATACATATATATATATATATATATACATACACACACACATATATAAACATATATATACATATACATACATGTCTACATATATACACACACAGCTATTTCGTATCAGTGCAATACGCTGCTTGTTAAAACGGATAACTCCCGCTCTTACGTGCAAGTCTGCGTGGATATTATGAACAATCGTATCTGTTCAAGTTCTATTTAAATTTTAAATAGAAGGAATTTTTATTTAGTCGACAGAAATATCTTTGGTAGGAATGGTAAAAACAGACAGGAATATTATTCCTGAATAAATCAACTCAAACCTTAAACAACTTATAATATTTTGCTCTCCATAAAAATATATCCTGTCTAAATTATACAAGTTAGAAATAAAGTAAACGTTAAAAGAACAAACATTCAAATTTCTTTACTCTTATGTAATTTTATATAAAAAATAAACTTAGATTTTAAATATCCCAAAAGATTTTGCTCTCCATAAAAATATATCCTGTCAAAATTATACAAATTCAAATATGAACATGCTGCATAACAAAACCTGGAAATATAAATAAAATGTGTTCTTTTCAGCAATAACAAATCAAATCATTCAGTTGTCTTTGCTCATATGTCATTTTATCAGAGCTGGACGCCTGGCATCTTTTTTTGGCAACAAGTTCGTTTATGTTTGGTGTGAGGTTCTGTGTTGTGGAGATTCTCAGGATGGACTGCAGGTGCTCATCAGTGAGGCGACTCCTGTGTGCTGTTTTGTTAGTCTTCATCACTGAGAAGAGCTTCTCACACAGATATGTGCTACCAAACATGCACAAGGTTCGAGCCGCATGTAGACGGACTTTTTTTGTTCTTCAAAGTCACCAAAGCGCCGTGCAAACTCAGTGCGCTCAGTTTATCAGCAAATTGCGTATTTGGGAACACCGTAGTGACGACTTGGTTCAACATTACTTGGCAACAGGGAAAGTGGGGCAAGTTGCACTGGTGCATTTGTGTCTCCCATAAAAGCAGCTTCACTTGAAATCACTTTGTGATTGTGCACGGGTAAAAACGTCCGCTGAAGTGTCAGATTCTTATTTAATTCTTCTGCTTTCTGTATCTTCTGCATTGCATTCAGGTCTTTCAGGTTACCCTGATGTTTTGTCTCATAGTGCCGTCTTAGATTAAATTCTGTAATTACAGCCACATTAGCTCCACAAATGAGACTCACGGGTTTACCGGCAATGTCAGTAAACATATACTCAGCCTCCCATCGGTTTTTAAAGTCTCTATGTTCAGAATCACCTTTTCTCTTCGGCATCGTGTGGGCTAGCTTCGCAATAACTTGCAGCATCATAAGCTAGACTTGATTAACGCGGTAAGTGTTCGGCAAGGCAGCTGAAGCGCTGCATTATGGGATCTGTAGTTTATTGTGTTACCAGCGCTTCATATACCCGGGCCATTAATAACAATAATACAGTATATAAAATGATCTCGCGGGCCGGATATAATTACACGCCGGGCCGGATGTGGCCCGCGGCCCTTGAGTTTGACACATATGGACTAAATAGAACTTGAAAACATCACATTATATTTTTTCAAATGTGATCTCGCAATTCAGATAGAGTTGACGCGCACTACAGCCTGCATGCCTCAATAAGTCATCCTCCCCTCGCTCTTACTTTTTTACCGTTCATCTAATGAATACACTGAGTATGGCTTTACCAAAACAATCATTGATGGCGAATAAAGTATCCATTATTCGAGTATGTAGATTGGGGTATATATATACATATATATATATATATATATATATATACCCGCGTATCGCAGCGGAGAAGTAGTGTGTTAAAAAAGCTATGAAAAAGAAAAGGGAACATTTTAAAAATAACGTAACATGACTGTCAATATACAGTATTTGTTTTGTGAGTGTTACTGAGTGTTGCTGTCATCAAGGATTTGATTATCATTATTTCTTTCAATCAGGTTCGTATTTGTAGGATGTGTTGTGTTCAAGTTACATTCCGTGTTTGTCAATCGTTGTAAAGATGACAGGTTTCATTCATCGATTCGTTTCTTACTGCATCAATAAACAGCTCGTCGTCTTCTTTATCTGAGACCTGACACACTGCATGCACGGGTTTTGTTTTTTTTTTACACTGTCTTCCTTTAGCGGGACATTGGCTTTTTCCACCGTGTGCTTTGTTTCCGCAGTAGTTGCATTTATGAATATGCTTGTATGTATCAGACGCTTCATATTTTTTGCTGCCTTTTCAATTGTGTAATTCGGTTTTTGTTCAGCGCTCTTTGGAACTGTTGCTTTTTGTCTGTGCACTGCGTCAGTTCACGTGAGCCGCTCGGTGTACATGCATCGAAGGTTCCCAGCTGTGCTGGTGCCATCTCGTGCGATGTCCATGGCTGTATTTAATGTTACCGAAGTCCTGGCACTTAAAACTTTCTCTCGCAGTTTCGCTGAGTTTGTGCCAAACACCACCCTGACCATCTCATCTTCCTCTGCATAAGCACAGTCCTTCACCCGTGAATATTTAGTGGCAGTTTGCTATTGGATTGCCGCTGACGGACGGCTTTATATGGGCAGGCACTAAATTACAAACGCCAGTGGCAGCCTGTCTATGAACTTAATTTAAAGTTTAGGTTTACATCGTGCTTTGTTTCCGAAGTAGCAGAACTCATGAATATGGTTGTATATGTCACTCGCTCGCTTCTTATTGTTTCGCTGCCTTCTCAATTATATAATGCATGTTTTCTTCAGCGCTTTTTGGAGGTCTTCCTGGTTTTCTATGTACTGCGTGATTACGTGGGAGGCATGATGATGTCACACGAAACTCCGCCCCCATGGCGTTCAAGCTCATCTCCATTACAGTAAATGGAGAAAAACAGCTTCCAGTTATGACCATTACGCGTAGAATTTCGAAATGAAACCTGCCCAACTTTTGTAAGGAAGCTATAAGGAATGAACCTGCCAAATTTCAGCCTTCCACCCACATGGGAAGTTGGAGAATTAGTGGTGAGTCAGTGAGTGAGTGAGTGAGTGAGGGCTTTGCCTTTTATTAGTATAGATGATGTGAAGTGCAATAATGTTTGAAGCCTTTAATCCAAATATCAAATAAACGTGTGCTTTTATTCAAGAATATAACAACCAAAGTAAAAAAAAATCATTCAATGTCCATGTTGCTGTCTTGCTCAAATGTCAACCGACAGAAAGTTTGCGGGTTCAAGTCCAGGTGCTTCTCGTTTTGAGTAGTGAGCTGCTATTATTATTACTATAATAAAAATATACATTTTGATTTGAGTCCATAACACCCAGTGTAAATTTTGACTACTTGTAAATTATATCACTAAACAGATAAAAACAGACACACAAAGACTGGTGAATCATGTCTTCTTAGTATCTTGTTGTCATTTGAATTTTTTGTTGTTCAGTTTAATTCTTGAATAAAAGCACACTTGATTCATTATACCTTTGTGAAAGTGTTTATTTTATATTCCAGTAATCACTTAAATGAGATCAAATCTGTCTCTGCCTCTCTCGTGCATGCACACACACAAATTCATACTTGAAAACGTCACTGTTTGAAAATGCTATGCTATTTGAACACATATATATAAATTTTTTTTTTTCCCTCGATCTTTCTCATACTCCACTTTATGGTGCATGGTACTAAGAATGCAGACAGGCTTCTTCTTTTTAGGAGCATACACTATCGGCATGGCATTGCCGAATCTAAACACTAGTGTGGAGAATGCTCATGTACTAAAGTAACTTTAGCTGCAGGTGGAAGTTCCCGTCCCATTGTACTTATAGTGCCAAGCAGAGTTGTGTTGCGGTGCAGCAGTCTATTAGCCAGTGAAAGCGACGTGAAGAAGCTGTTGTTACAGTTCTGCCTTTGTCCAGCAACGGTTCTATAGACTTTATGACCACAGTCTTGCAAAGTCTTTCTCCCGTGGGATGACTGGGATCTTTTCCTAAATAAGGAGTGGCATTGCACACTTTGTCTCCAAATCTGCCGTAGTCCAAAGCGTTATGCCAAATTTGTCAGGATTGGTTGAGATGTATTGCAAGAAAGGACAGCGGACCTTCGTTGGAAACAGTTGCCCATCAACAGTAGTATGTTACCCTGGGTTGTAACTCAAAACACAGTTCTCAACAAAATATTGTCAAAGTGCAAATGCCGTATGATAGTCTGATAGAGGTCACAGGGTGTCGTATCTTTGATTGCCATTACAAATAGTTCTGAGCAGGCATCAACCACGGCACCAACTGAGGTAATTCCTGCTCTTATGAAAAGAATGGAGATAAAGGCCATCAACTCAGAGAGGGAGAGGCAAGTTCGTTGTACCAGGTGAATGTCACTGACAGAACAAAATTGAATAATAAAAAAAAGCACTAATTTTTATAAGTAACCAAAATTTACACTGGGTGTTACATACTCAAATTAAAATGTATGTTTTTATTATATTATCGTAATAATAATAGCAGCTCACTACTCAAAATTAGAAGCACCTGGAGTCGAACCTGCAACCTTTTGGTTATAAGTCAGCAGTTCTTACCTCTGCAGCAGCCATATTCACTTTCTGTCGATTGACATATAAGCTTGGGTTTTTAACTCATTGACGGCAACATGTACATTGAATAATTTTTTTTCTTTGCTTATATTCTTGAATAAAAGCCTACATTTATTTGATATTTGAACTAAACTCTTCACACATTATACACTTCACGTCATTATTACTATAACATGGAAAAAGTTTCTGTTTTAGGTATGTATTTGGCATTTCTTGCCTTGCATTTCCTGTCATCCTACATTTACCCAGATCATTATAGACACGGATTACACAAATGAAAAGTATGTACCGTATTCCAAATAACATTAAATTATTTACCCTACACAACTCCAGGCACCTCACACCCTGATAAATAGACTTGAGCTGGGAGAACTTCAGCTGCATTGGTGGGCGTGATGGGATAACTGGCTGCTTGCCAGCTAGTGATAATTGACACATTTGCAAAATAAAGATGCTGATGTGGAGGTATGAAGGAATTTAAGGTGGCCCAGCATTATGACTTTTTTAATAGGCTTCAGGGATTCTAGTGTTAAGAGTAAATTTTGCACAAAGATTAGGAAGTTTTTCTTCACGCTGAGAATTATAGACACATGGACTCAGTTACTAAGTAGTGTGGTGGACAGCTGGACTTTCAAAAATAGGCTATAATATTATTTTGAAAATATTAAATGGATAGTACTGGTGATTTTTGTTGGACTGAATGGCCTGTTCATGTCTAGATTGTTCTAATAATGTAATTTTTTTTTCTTTTAAGGTTTTACTTGATTACTGTCTTATGTAGCCCACTTAGCATAATGTTTATCCCAGGAAATACAAGCCAAAAAGTGTGATTTTGTTTTTTCAATAAGAACATTTTATCAGAGCATTTAACAGAAATATGTAGATACCAAAATGCTAACTTCTGAACTGATGCAGATTTAGTACACATGCTTTACTGTATGTGATATGTTTTGAAGCAGTCACCAAGACGCTGCCTGATATTGCATTCGAGACAACAGAAGCTTCATGTTTTTCTTGTATTTTTTCTGCTACTTGGGTGGAATGTCAGTGCCTGACCTGCACGGTTGATGTGTCCTTTGTGTCATTGCAGGCTTTCACAACACACGATTTACTGACATCCACATTTATACTGACACAAGTGACAGTAGTTACATTGTGATCAGTGCTTAGAGGGCTAATGTCTTGATTGTCCGTTCACTTGATCGCAGTTACTTTGCTTATTTGTCAAGTGGCTATTGTCACACCACAGTGAAGCTTCACATAACCAAATTCACCATGCATATCACAGAGGTTCAGTCAAATAGTGCCATATCATGCATCAGTTTCACTTTCCTTATTAACATCTGCTTAACATCTCATCATTACTATTGCTCGATTTGAGCAATAGTTCAGTTTCAGTTCATTCAAAAATTGCCTTTGCAATTGTTTCCTTTGTGTTTTTCATTTAATGGCTCTGCCCCACTCCTGAATGTACATCAGTTTTATTTATTTATTTTGGCAGCCTGATGTTGTTTCATCCACCGGATGGCAGGTGAATACTGTAATCGAGAGTTATTGGGGCTTAACACTGTAAAGCATATCATTACACATCACCCCAAGCCTGACTCTGGGTTAGCTGTTATTGCATAGAATTCTCAGCCTGAATCACGTTCTGGGTTAACGCCAAAAGGTTAACAAAAGAAAAGGTTAATTTTCAATATACAGTGCCTTCAGACACCTTTATGTTTTACATGTTTTTTTAATGTTGCAGTTTTAGGCTAGAATGATTTATGTTTACTTTTCCCCCTCTTTAAGCAACACTGAATAACACTGAATTTTTAATGCAAATGCATTCAAAATACAAAACTTTGTCTCACACTAACACAAATATTTAGACCCTTTAACTAGTACTTCATTGAAGCACCTTTGGTAGTAATTGCAGCCTGGAGTCTTCTTCGGTATGACGTGACAAGCATTGTGCCCCTGGATTTGGGGATTTTCTGCCACTCTTCTCTGCATATCCTTTCACGCTCTGTCAGGTTGGATGTAGACCATAAGTTAACAGCTATTTTAGGTCTCTCCAGAAATGTACCGCCTGGTTCAAGTTTGATCTCTGTCTGGACCACTCAAGAACATTCCTAGAGTTGACCCAAAGGCACTCCTGGTTTTTTTTTTTTGTTTTGTACTTCGGGTCATTGTCCTGTTGGAAAGTAAATCTTCAGCCCAGTCTTGGGTCCAGAGCATTAGGAGCAGGTTTTCATTAAGGGTGTCTCTGTACTTTGCTCCGTTTGGCTTTCTCTCAGTCCTGACTAGTCTGGCGGTCACAGCATGATGCTACCACCACAATGCTTCACCTTTGGAATGGTATTACACAGATGAGCAGTGTCTGGTTTCCTCCAGACACTCATTGAATTAAGACTATGTAGTTCAACCTTGGTTTTTAACAGACCAGAGATTTTTGTTTCTCATAGTCTAGGAGTACTTTAGGTACCCTTTTGTTAAGTCCAGGTATGCTTTAATATGTTGTCCAGTGTGACAGCAGGGGTCGCTGTCGCCCCGTGAAACCCACAGACAACACGTCCAGACACCAGGTAAAATAAATAAATTAATTTAATATTTATAATAATGTGCACAAAGCACCTCCACTATACTCAGTAAACACTTCAAATAACGATAATCAATGATACAATAATAATACTCCTCTCCACCCAGCAGCTCTGTCACAGTTTCTCCCAATTCTGGCTCAGTCTGCTGGGGTTTCCCAGAGTCCTTTTATATTCCTTGACCTGGAAGTGCTTCTGTCCGTCAGTCCAAGTGATTTCATAGTACTTCCGGGTCAGATGGAAACTCTCCTTTTTCTTCAGCCCGGAAGTACTTTAGTTCTTTCATCCCTGTGATTTGTAAGTACTTCTGGGCTATAATAGAAACAATGTTCATATTTCCCTGTGGCATCCCCTGGCGGCCCCTACGGTATCCAGCAGGGCTGTGAAGCCGAACTCCATTGTCCATGATGCTCTGCTGGAATTCAGGGCCCCTCCATGTTGCAGGGAGGACTCCATCTAGTGGTGTGGGGGTGTTGGCCGGGATAAACTGCCGGCCATATCTCACACCCGCCACTCTGCCGTAAACCCAGTTTAGTGGAGTGTTTGCAGTGGTGGATGTTACGTTTCTCTGATTTACACACAGGTTCTCTTACCAAGGCCCTTCTCCCCTAATTGCTCAGTTTGCCTGGACAGCCAGTTATAGGAAGAGTTTGTTTCATACTACTTCCATTCATGGGTTATGGAGGCCTGTCATCTTGAGAAACTTTAGTGATGCAGAAATATTTTGTAGCTTTCCCCAGATTTGTGCTTCAGCATAGTCCAGTCTCTGAATTCTGAAGGTGGCTCCTTTTGACTTCATGGCTTGGTTTTTTTATTGTCAGCTGGGGGACCTTATATAGACAGGTGTGCACCTTTCTTAATCATTTGCAATCAATTGATTTGACCAAAGCTGCACTCCAAACAAGGTGTAGGAACATGATAATTTATCATAGAATAGGGTCTGAATATTTGTGTCAATGTGATATTTTGCTTTTTTGTTGTTAATAGTGTAAAAATTCTTAAGTTCTGTTTTCACTTTATCATACTGGAGTATTGAATGTTGTTGTTGAGGGAAAAGTACATTTAAATGATTTTAGCACAAGACTGCATATTAATAAATGTTTTTTCAATTTTTTTTCTGAAAACTGTATGAAGGCACTGTATAAACTCAATATAGTCAGAACATACACTACAAAATGTTTTTCTAAAATGACCTAGTAGCTTTAAAATTCTCTATTAAATTAGTTTAAATGTCTACAGTAAGAGATTGATTCAGTTAATCTCATCACTAACAAATAATGCATCCTTCAGTAGTTTGCATGTGAAATACTCTGCACAGAGGTCACACCACAGATTTTCCATGGTTGCATCTGTATGTTGGTTGCTAAGAGAAAGAGTTTCTGTTTATTAATAGACTTGGGACTTGACTAGGCCATTTAGATTTGCAAATATTCAACTTGTCATGAAGACTGACACTATCCTCACACATCAGAAGATTCTGAAGAAAAAAGCAGAGAGGAAAATAAGACTGTAGGCTAGAAAATGAGATTAGTGAACTTCACAGAAGAAGCAGCATTTGATCACTTTTTAATAACATAAAATAAGGGCACCAATCTTCATATATCCTAATATTGGAAAATTATATTGTAATTTAAAAAGGTATTTGTCCTTAATAAAAGCGGTGGTGTCAACAAGTTAGGCTTTTGCACATAAACTGAGCAAAATAGCCTTGATTCACTGAAAAGAGTTGGTTATTCTGCTTGTATAAATTTCATTAGCTCAACAAGCCCAAACAGAGGCCTCGCATAACTGGTTTGACAGCTTTTCTCAGCTTATAAATGGCTACTAGGGAAGAAGCAGTATACAAAAGGTGTGAGAAACACTAAAAACAATAAAAATATTAGGACTCTTCACTGTTTCTATTTGAGATACTGAGATATCTGTGGACAGAGAGAGTGAAACCTGCTGAAATTCCCTGAAGGATGTTGGATCAGTATGGAAGTTAAAACAGCATGACTTCTGTGAAATGTTTATGAAGGGGTAGATAGGTTTAAAGGAGCAGGAAAAAATGTAAGTAACGAAGCTTGATTTGGCTGACCACCAGCATCAAACACACAAGCACACATTGACAAGGTGAATGTCTTCATCAGAGAAGACTGAATTTCAGCAGGTTTCACTCCCACTGTCCAAAGAAATGTCACTATGGGATATTTGCTCAACAGTGGTGCATTACCAGAGCGGAACGTCCGTGTTCATTTGACCTTGGCTTCAATTAGACAAATTGCAGAGCACTGCACTGTACATGTTCAAAGTGCCCATAAGCCATCACAAATGTGTTGTATTGCATCAGCTTATATCTCTTGTGGTCACAGTGTGATTTTCAAATTGCATTTACTTTTTGATTTACTCTCATATATTTTATTGAGTTTGGTGATTGCAAAGTAAGTGCAAAATTATATTTGACTGTTTCATTCAATCTTCATGTTTCCCTAAAATCCTTGATAGTTTGAAACTCTGTCCTGTAAGAAGAAAACCTCTTCCTTTTTTAAATAAACACACACAATTAAAACTTGAGATATTTGACTGACACATTAATAGCATTCCAAAAATTAACAAAATTTAAGAACATGACTTAAACAAACATTTACACAACTCCTGGAAAAGCAAGCTTCCCAGAGCATCAGAATTGCCTTTGCAACTACCCACTCTGTGCCTCATCCTCAGAGCCCATCTGTGGAATGGCAGGTCCATGGCTGGGAAATTACTGGGCTATTTTTAAATAAATAAATAATTTAATGTTAGTCTTGAGCTCCCTGGTGTGCATTGCTCACGCAGTTGTGGGAGGTTGGTGAGGTAATTGGAGGTAATCAGGATGCACCTGTACAAGAGGTTGTGGCCTGTTTCAGTTGCTTCATCAGCTTTCTGCGCTGCGTGATTGAGACACTATCGCACATGGAGGCATATAAGGAGGCACGGAGAAAGGAGAATCATAAACAAGAAAAACGAAAGGAAAAAGAATGGAGGTTAAAGAGTGAGCTGAGAGGAATGGGCAGGAGTGAGGGAGAGCCGGTGCAAGACGGGAGGAGCCAGGTATTGGCAGAGGTGCGAGCGGAGCAGGGCTCAGTGGCTCCCCGTGGAATGTTGCAGGATTGGCAGAACTTGGGCCAAGATAAAGGTTGTCTGTACCTGTTGGATGAACGTCTCTCCGTGCTGTGGAGCCTGAACAGGATAAGATGGAGAGATGTCAGTTTTAAAAGGAATGCAACAGTGATCAGAATTGTAAAGGACAGCTTCCTGTCGGTGTTTTTAACCTCGTTTTAATAGATTCTTCTTCTTTTTCTTTTTTTTTTTTTTACCTCCACAGAGATACTAATTTTTATCAGATTACTTATTTATGGACATTTGAACACTGTACTGTTTTGGACACTGTTTGGTTTTGATTGTTTTAATAAAAGCAATGGCATTGTTTTACTTATCCCTTGCTATGTTTGTGTGTTGTGTCCTCATCCACTGGCTCATCCCTCGGGTACATTATCAGCAGTAACGGGTTCAAGTGGCTCCCTAGAGCTCCCTACGGCAATAGCTGTAGCACGGAATTTTCAAAAAGGGAGCTAGGCATCAAAAATAAGCCAAATCCAGATCAGAAGCTCTCGTTTATAAAACTCTGTATATTCAAGCGTGAAAATATGTGTATTGGAGGTAATCAAGATGCACCTGTATGTGAGGGTGCGGCCTGTTTTAGTTGCTTCATCAGCTCAAAACAAAATCTGATTTATAAACGCTTGCTTATGCACATTTGTGTGCAATTTATCTTTAGAAATCACAGTCTTCTTGTAAATGTTTATATGTGAACATGCCTCCTAGTTGCCATCCTGAAGCAACTATATAATGGGCTATGCTAAATAACATTTTATATATATATATATATATATATATATATATAATATATAATATATATATGCAATCACAATGCTGCAAATCTACATTGGCTGGTAGAGCAGTCTTGCACATGATGCATCGAGGCACCCCTACCTTACATCTATGTTGTGCTTAGAATCGCATTGAAGTGTGTGTTTAGGGAAAGGTGTAACCTCCAGTGTTGAGTATGGATGGCTCGGAGTTGCCATTAATATGTACGTTTTTCTCTCTACTTTGCATGTAAAATTGCAATTAAAAAATAGAATAATAGGAAAATTAATGGATTTAATAAATAGAAAAAAAAAAAAATTTATGAATATTGCTTAGTCATAGTTTTGAATATTTTTCACATTTATGTGAAAATTCAAGTCATCCATGAAGAATATTTTTGTACTAATGGGGAAAGATCATTAACCTCAGCTAAGAATGAGGATTATGGTCTAACAGATTGGTAAACTTGCAATACGGTATAAGTTTATTTGATTAGTTTTAATGTAACATTTGCAGGGTGTGAATCACAAATAGTTTTAAGACAGACTTGAAATGTGTGCAGAGGCTAAATTGCTCAGTGTTCTTTTTTGTGACAGTACTGTATCTTGTTTTTCATATCCCAGTCTTACAGGTTCAATTGAGACTATGCTGTCTCAGGTAGATTTACTACAGACTCAAATGGAGAGACTGCACAGTTTGGCCAATATTAGGAGAAAAAGAAGGGAACGACGCAAGACCATCCATACCTTTCCCTGCCTGAAGGAAATCTCATCTTTTAGGTACAGCTAATATTGTCTTTGTAAAACATGTTATGTAATATATTAACAATTACTGATTTGCTACACCATACTGTAGTAATGATTTCTGCCTAATGTGGAAAAGCACATTTTTAACATTTGCAAAAAACAATTCCCTTAGCATAAAATTGTGAATTTTAATTGTAAGACTTTTGTGTTATTTATTGATTTTTTCATTTGCTCAGAATGACTATAATTATCTGCTTCAGTATCTGTTAGCTTACATTCCAATAACTCTGATTTTATTCTTTTTGTTATATCTTACGTGTAAATGCACTATTCAAATTAAAAATGAAAACTATACTGTTTGAACAAGTTTTCTTTGCTACACAGAGTATGCATTTCACACAAAGAGGATGGAAACACTAACTTTATCAAGACTTTTTGATGCATTTTGTGGTGGTGCACTGTATGAATATTTGTACAGTTTACATTTCTGTTTGTAAATAAGATTTTATTGTCAGGAATGATCTACTAAAGGTGTGTTGCCAAAAGCTTGTGATTGGGTTTCCAGACTAGAAGGAGGAGAAAAAAATATCATGGACTGTAATCAGTTTACAGAAGACAGATTTCTAGAATGGGCCCGTAGCTTGGTGTGTTACAGAAGGCCAGACAAGGTTGCACCTGGAATTGGTAGTGTTATACGTAGTAGTCTGAGAATGCAGTTTAAAAATCACTGCCTGGTTGTGGACATGTTGGAGATGTTAAACTATACTCCACAAAGTGTAATTTCATTATTTCTCATACCTTTCTCTGTATAATACAATTAAGCCATGTCTGACCAAGAATGTTTGCTTGTGCCGATCAAATTTTACTAATCTTCACAAATTAAATCTTAATCACTCCTGGTAGTTGATTACATGAATCTGGTTTCTTGGTTCTTTGGTGGGTTATAATTGTTTACATAAATTACTGTTCAGGCACAGATGAGTTCAGTTACTTGGGTATCATCACAAAGAATGTCTAGTATGGAGATTGAACTGGCACCCTTCTGGTTTAAAGGCTTTATCCACTAGACCACATATGCTATTTACAGTATTTCAATAAACAAACTAAATTATGTAAGAACAACATGAAAGAATTGACCTTGGAACAATATTTAACCAGGATAGAAAAGGGGAAACCTGGTGCTGCTGATAAAATTAAAGCAGGAAACAATATACTTTTTAGTAATGGTGAGTAAACTACTGAGAGAGACAGAAACAAGACACCAGACTAGGGTGAAAAAATTCCGTTAAGCTGTTAAAATGCAGTGGTAATTAGAAACATGCATGCAATGGTACTTAAATATATACGTAATTCTCACTGGGATGGATAGTATAAAAAAGAACTACTGACAAAGGCTGTTTAAGGAGAAAAGGTCAAATTTAGACCAATTCATTTTAGGAACATGTATTGCCTCATGACAAGTAGAACATTCAGGACAAGGGGTTGAATCCGAGTGAGTCAATTCCCAAATGAAGGAGTAATTTTCAATACTTAAAATATAAGTAATTATTCCCTTTTTAATTTGAGAACAGTAGATTTAAACTAAGACAAATATATTTTTTTTAAATTATGTATTGAATCTCCTCTACCACATGAATGTCACTGAGAGAATAAAACTGATTAATTAAAAATAGCGCTAAATTTTACAAATAGCCAAAATTTACACTGGGTGTTACAGACTCAAATCAAATGTATGTTTTTATTATATTATAGTAATAATAATAATAGCAGCTCACTACTCAAAACAAGGAGTACCGGGACTCGAACCTGCAACCTTTCAGTTATAAGGCAGCAGCTCATACCTCTGCACCATCCAGGAATACATATTAGCTTTTTGTTGATTGACATTTGAGCTTGGGTTTGTAACTCATTGACAGCAACATGTAAATTAAATGATTTTTTTTTTCTTTGCTTATATTCTTCAATCAAAGCTCACATGTTTATTTGATATTTGCACTAAAATTTTCACAAGTTATACACTTCACATTATTATTAGTATAACATGGAAAAAGTTTCTGCTTTAGGTATGTGTTCAGCATTCTTGCCTCGCATTTCCTTTCATCCTACTTTTACCCAGATCGTTGTAGACATGGAACACACAATTCCAAATAACGGATGATGAGGTGCAAAGGAATTTAAGGTGGCCTGGGATTACGAGTTTTTTCGTAGGCTTTAGGCATTCTAGTGTTCAACAAAACTAGTGTGGTCTTTATAAGCACAATGCATTCACAAAAAAACACTCATAAGGCATTTCTCATAATTTGAGTTCTACTCACTGTTAGTTTTACTAAGGTGAAAAAAATCTCATTCCTTAGTCCCATAATTAATGTCCATTTTTTCCTAAAATAATAACTAATGCTATTAAACTGAAGTTATTGTGAACACAGTAACTCAATTAGTTAATAGTGGTTAATTAAACATACTCTGAAGAGACATTTTCCCTTCATTATAAACTCAATAAAACAACTGTTTCTTGGCTTCCTGTAACTATGCTGCTCAAAACATTAAGCAAGCACTTAAACATCACAGTCTAACATTAAGTCAGTTAAGCTTCAGGGATACCAATCTGTCCAGTTAGGAAGCATAAGTGATTGTGAATGAACATCACTTGCTTTGGTTCAAATGAAAGTGAGAACAGCTGCATGGGGAGCAAGACAACCCCCCAAAAGGGAATGGTGTTGCTGGTGTTGGCCACAGACAATTGCTGTAGTCTTATTCTTCGTTACTGATTCTTCTCTAGTTTTGCATTTTGCTACTGTCCTTGTCACTACTGGTACTATAAGGCAGTTACTGCAGCCGATTCAGGTTGCACAGGTAATCTAGCTCCTCTAGGATGGCACATCCATACGTGCCATTGATGTTGGAGTGAAATCCTCAGAGCCATTGTCAGACCTTACGCTGGTGCAGTGGGCACTGGGTTCCTTTTGGTGAAGGATAGTGCCCAACCTCATATGGCCAGAGTGTGCAGGCAGTTCCTGAATGACAAAGGCATTGATGCCATTAACTGGCCTGCACATTCCCATGAATCCAATTGAGAACCTCTGGGAAGTTATGTATTGGTGCATCTGACACGGCAAGTAGTACCACAGACTGCCCTGGAGCTCACTGATGCCCTTAAGCACTTTGAGCTACATTATTTGTATGAAAATGCGCTATATAAATAAATGTTGTTGTTATCCAGGAGATGTCCCAGGACACCATTTGCCGTCTCATCCAGGAGCATGTCTAGATGTTGTCAGGAGTGAAACAGGCACATAGGGGGGATACACACTACTGGGTCACATTATGAGTTGACTTAATGAAATTCACATAATTTGGATAAGCCTGTGATTTCAATTTTAGATTTAAATTTTCGATATAATGTTGAATCCAGTCCTCAATGTGTTGGTTATTTTGGTTTCCATTGACCATTGTTACATCATTTTTTCTCAGTGAATTACACAGTATTACTCAGCAAAGGGTTTTCACTTGAGTATTTTGTTCATCAAGATCCTGTTTGTGATTTAAGTGTTCCCTTAATTTTTTGAGCAATGTAATTTGTGTAAGTGTAACACTACATTCATTTATATTTGTATCTTATTCTAGCAAAGTGCTGCTGGAGAAGGAATAGATTGAAATGAATAGGAGGAGTCATTTGTGCCTTCCTGTTCCATTGCAGTTGTTTGATGAGAGAAGCCAGTAGTGGTTGTATTGCCCAAATTAATATATCAGTGGTGGCAAAATGATAATGGCATACTGTACAGTATACAATATGTACAGTATGCAATATGCTGAATGAGAATGGAAGTGCACTGCATCCAAAACAGAATAATGATGTGCAAATATGCCATATTTTCCTAATTCCAAAAAAGCTGACTCATAACATAATACCAATAGCAATAACCGAAACCTGGCTAAATAACAAAGATAGTGATGAATATAACATAGATGGTTATGCATTTTTAGGAAGGATAGACATAACATGAAAGGAGTAGGAGTCGCTATTTATGTCAAACAGAATTTAAATGGAAGTCGTCTTCTGTTGGATGAGCTATCATATCTTGGCAAGGACATCTGGATTCGCCTGAAAAGCATTAGGACAGCAATTGTGGCAGATACAATTTAATGTGAGTAAATGTAAAGTATTACATGTAGGAAACAAGAAACGGTTAAATAGACAATGGGGGAGTCTAAAAATTAAAAGTACACCTTAAGTGAAAGATTTTGGAGTCAAAGTGGACTTGTTACTATCCTCTTACATAAGCCGTTAAGAAGGCTAACAGTGTAGCCGCCGAAGTATAATAGGTAAAACGCGTGCCAAAAGAAATCTTAGTCCAAAATTTCTTTTTAAAAATATTTAGTGAAAACTAAAAGCAAATAATCCACACAAGAATAAAGAAAAAAGTAGTTATGCACATAGAATAAAAGGCAATAATAAAGGAAAAATGTATCTTCTCTAAACTTAGCTTTTCTTGAGAAACTTTAGTTAATTCTATACTTAAAAGTTCTTAATTTCTTCTTCTGTACGCCTTAAGCGTACGGCTCTATGCTTAAATAAGTGTGTTTTCTTACAAGTCACTTCACACACTCAAAAAACCCGTAGGCACAGTTTAAAACCATATGCCCTCTACACCTTACACATGGCAAGGCTGGTCACTAACTGAAGAATATGGTTTAATCAAAGCAGATTGAAAAAGCTAGAATATACCAATCTTACTCAACTTATGGGGGTTATAGGAACCTCCCATAGATTATGCATTGTCATCTAGTAAAATATTTATGAATCTTGTGTAACTAGAAAATGGCTCTTACAAACAGAATTGACTTTAGCTGCAGGTGGAAGCTCCCCACAACTGTTGTTACGGTTTTGCCTTTGTCCAGAAACAGTTTCATAAGCTTTATGAACGTAGTCTGGGAAATTCTTTCTCCCGTGGGGCGACTGGCATCTTTTTCTGAATAAGATCAAACACAGTTGAGTAGGGTATGGCAGGAGCTTCCACCTAGAGCTAAAGTCACTTCAGTACACATGTACTTTGTCAGCATGCCAGTGTCGATCAGACAGAGGAAGCTCTGTAGTTTACTTGTGACTTTACACTGTAGGAAGGTAAGTAAATAAATCAAGGTAAATAACATTTGATCTGGCTTTTATATAAGCAACATATAATTGTTTTTAAATAAAGACCATCACAAAACATAACAAACTGGGCTTTGCACGATACCTTGGCGAACTCTGTAAGCCGTACTTTTTCTTTGAAGGACAGGTGTGAGGCAGACTGACTGACAGTATTACGCCAAACCTCTTGCTGCATCCAAATGGTGCCATCTTTTGCCTTTATGAATGGTGCAGCTGTGCTGTTCTTATGTGTGATTGGACATTTCTTGTGGGGAGGTCTTCTGTTCTCTTTCTCCAATGTAGAACCCTCATCCTCATCTGAGTTCACCTCTGTTAAAGCACATCTTTATTTGAAAACAGCAGTGTCAGATTGGGGCAAACGTGAATTCGACTGGCCACAACCCTGCCTGATTGCCGTGTCTATGTATTGGAGAGTGGTAGATCCCGCTACAATAAATAACCATGCTGTTACCGTTCCTGTTTTGAGCTGACTAAAAGCTGATTTGCTAAAGTACCGAGACTCAGCCTCGTGTTTTGGGGTGCAAGACAGGGACTCGCATGTCGCAATGTATATCAGTGATACGGTTTTTCATATTTATAGCTGGAAATCCACAAAAGGAGCAAATGAATCACATATCTTAAAATAGTTTTTTATTCCTAAGCTTTTGATTCCTACCAGAAATCATCATCAGAGGAAAATGATTAGACTTACAGGAACCCATGGCAATATATAGCAAATAAGCAGGGGAGGATAGGTGGACCTTGTCAATCCCAACCCCCACATAAAAATAAATAAATAAAATGATCTGGACAAGAATGTGATCAATAAGCTGGTAAAGTTGGCAGATGATGCCAAAGTAGGCAGAATGGCAGATCATATAGAATCAGCTAAATTGTTACATGATAGTTACGACAAATGTTAGGGAAAAGCACTAGTGAAAGGTAAACCTTATTACAGCAACAGACCATTATGGATATTGGGTGCTTGTGGCACTCTGATGGTAAATTATAGGATGACCTCATTTTCAGAGTCCCAAATTAGGACACAAGCCCATTCTTATTTGTTTAATGGCTGCTTCATCTTATCATCAACACTGTGGGTTCAGGGCAATGGCAAAATTTAAAAAAAGACACTTTCATGAATGAACATCTATTATTCAACACAGTGCTTTAAGTGGAAACAAAACAATGACAGCATTGTCTGCTGATTTTTGGTCATCTTGGCAATGCTGTTCAAATTTAACACAAGTTCTTAATTAAGCTTTCCCCATCTGAGTTTTGACTACACAGATGGGCAGCCTGTTAATGCAGGAATATTTTGATATTCTTCAGTTATTTATCTGGACATGTATCCTGAAAATCAGGACTGTCCCTGTCTCCTGGATGTCTGTCCACCCTAGTAAATTATAAATACTGAATCATTATAATTTAAACATAATAGTGCTGTGAGCTTGGTTTAGTGTAAGGTAAATAGTATTGATTAAATGTTTATTTGCTCTGTGCACAACAGCTTGTAGATAACCCTTTGTTTTCCTTGCCTGCATTTTATACTTTTACGGTTAGTAAGATTATTTAACTTACCTTTTATTAATTAAAGCATTGGAAGACGGAAGATACATGCAGCAGTGAAAGCTACTTCCTGCCTGCATACGTAGTCTTCTGTTTTTTCATTAACTTGTTTTGAGGTTTTGTTTGCTGTATGTAGTATTTATTGGAGGTGAAAAAGATTAAAATATACAAGTTGGTGTAACCACTCTGAAGGTTAAACTGAAACTGTGCATTAATTCATAGTTGCACAAAATGTTTCTTTGTTTTAAGAAAGACAAGCTTGCAAATTTGCCAGTGCTTTTCAATGGGAGATTTTGAAATTTTGAACTGTATAGTGCAATCTGTTCAAAATATCTCAAGAAAAATGGAATTGTCTCAACGAATTTCCATTAAAAATAAGTGTGCCGCATTTAATAAAATTGGTCCATGGGGGGCCAAGTTGTTTCATGTAGACAGAGAGACAGAAAGACAGACATAACCATCTTTATATATTATTTATTATATGTGAATGCACATAAAAAGACATAGCAGAGGAAGAGAAAGTCCAGAGAACAGTTACTAGGCTGACCAAGACCGAGAGTTATGAGCTTTTGAGGTATTTTTGAATGAGGTGAACCTTTTCCGATTAAGTAGCCATAATTTAAGCAATGATATGATTGCCTTTTTAAACTCATGGAGGGTATTACTACAGTGGATCCCAGCTGACACTTTAAAATGTTAAGGGCAAGTTTTGCACATGTTAGAAACTTTCTTGTTTTTGTTTTCTTTTTCAAGTAAAAACCATTGTGGCATGGTTAGTGTGGTAGAGACTGGTATTTTAGAAACCTTCAGAACACAATGTGATGCTATTTTGGAGAAATTAGGTGAATAGGATTGCTGTTTTTTTGGGTGAATGGCCTGTTCTCAATAAATTTGTTACAATCTCTAATGTTCTAATGTGTCCTTAGTGTAATATAATGCCTAACTCTGTTGTAATGAAGTTATGAAGCAAATTTGCAAGACAGATGTAAGTTAAAACACAAAATGATTTCCGTGTCATATATCAAATTATTCATGTTATTTAAAGAAAAATAATGCATTGTTTGATTTTCAGATACCAGCATGATTTTGCTATGGACACATGGATGACAAAGTTGACCACGCAGTCCCTGGAAAAGGAGAACAGCAGCTTAAATGAGACAGTGAATTCTCTGCGCTTACAAATCCAGCAGGAGCGGCAGCACAAAGAAGTGGCAAAGCATAAATATGCCTCAGTACTCAACAAATATTCAGAATTGGAGCAGCGCCTCCAGCAGGCAGTGGGCTATGAGTCAAGTATCCATGAACTGGAAGCACAGCTTCTGGAGTTGCAGCAAATGAAGTATAACAGTAACTTCCAACAAGTTAGACAGAATAAGCAGAGAGAAAACATCCTAAAGCCTTTAAATAACATTTCAGAGTCCAACAGTATCAAGCAGCCTGAGCTGAGTGAAAGACAGAAAATTAAACAAGCTCCAGACACATCTAGCTCAGTGTGGAAAAGCTCCAGTGATACTGCACTCAACATTATTGTTGGTGTATGTCCCAAGTCAAATTACATGCTTCACACGGGCAGTGTTCATAAACATGGCATGTCTATTTTAAGGGAGGTAGATGAACAATACCATGGCTTATTAGAAAAATATGAGGAGCTTCTGACCAAATGTCGCAGTCATGAAAAAAGTCAGAGACACATGGGAGTTCAGACATCACAACCTGTCTCTCGAGACACCTCTGTTTGTGACTTCCGTCTTACTGATATTAGCCAGGAGAAGGAAGAATGTGATGTTGCAGATAAAATTAGCAGACAGGTGGAAGCAGTAGACAAAAGGCTTAGTCACAGCACTCCAGAGTATAAGGCTCTTTTCAAGGAAATCTTTGCACGTATTCAGAAGACCAAGGCTATTGTTAATACCAATAAAGAAAATTAATTAAAAAAAAAAATAGCTTTTTATTTTTTCCAGCATCAAGATAAAGAAATTAAAATGGCAAAAATATAATAGTGTGGCTTTTTATCATCTAAGTTCTACTTTATTCTAGATCTGCATAAAACCTCTTTAAGCTTTCGTAGCAATTAGTCCGTCAGTTCTTCTGAGCCTAGTTTTACCATTGAGGAGTTACAGGAATGAGAAAACGTTTTATGGCAACATTATGATAAAGGAAGGAATCAACTATAAGTTGGGACTCCAGCCCATCACATACTATTATATCCATACTCTCTAATACATTTTGAATTTAGAGTCACCTATCACTGTGTCGAGGGGAAAAAAAAAAGATACTTTCAGAAAACCTGTATAGATAGGTGTGAACCATTCAGACTCCACCCAAGTAGTGTAGTAAGCATAACAACATTCTAAAACGTTTCTTAATCCAAGTTCTGTACTATTAAATAATAATAATAGTGAATTGACAAAAAGGCTTGTATATTCTTAATTATGTATTTAGCTTTTATTCAAAATAATGAATGGGTCAATAACCATATAGATCGCTTAATTTCATCCATCATAATTCACAATTGTGTAAAAAACGTACAGTCGTGTGAGTATCTATTATGCCTGTTTCACTTCATTCTTCATCGCAATATCATGTGTCACATTTGCTGATTTCAGTGAGAATAATCTTGTTAAATGTATATTTAGAAAATAAAAATGTATATCTTGCAATACTTTCAAAATGACATTGTTAAATGGCACTATAAAATATTATTAAAAACACTAAATAGTAAGTAAACTATAAGTATGTTAAGGTAAGAAAACCTAGAAACTGAGAATGGTAAAAACAGTGCAAGTCTACCAAGTTCCACAGAAAGTAGACTTCATTTTTTTAAAACGTATTTGTCCTTCTTCATCTGTCAACACAGCCTTTCTCTTTAGTATCCTTTGTTTTACACTGCAGGTTGAGCTGATAATTTTCATGAAATATGTCAAAGCTTTGTCATTAAACCTGTTAGTGGTGTTGCTGTTTTACATCCACTTTAACCACTTATGCATGAGGACACTGCCATATTTCAAAGTTGTTTGTGTAAATCAATCACAAGACAATCCAAAGCAATGATAGTATTTATAAATACCCACAGATTTCTTCTTTTAAACAAATCATAAGTTCCCATGTTGTCTGCGCTCTTTTTCATTATTAAAGTAAATGATTTACAGAGCAAGTGCAAAAACATGCTTGATTAAAGTCACCAGCATTGTTATGAACTCCATTCCAAATTCTGAAGAGAAACAAAAGAACAGTGTGTGAAATAAGATGTCTTGAAAACAAGTTGAGCCATCATCACAAAAGAAGTGTCATTTGAATGCTTTTTAATAATCTGAACAACATAAGGGCGCCAATTAAAAGTCATTATATTGGAACATTTTTTTGAAATTTAAAAATGCTATTTGTAGTGAATACAAAGGTGTTTTTGAGCTCCGCCAATAAGCTGGTTCACTGAAAAGAGCTGGAATGTCCATCTGTGGCTTTAACTTTGTTTTTTACTTTTGCTGTTGTCTACTTGTATAAATTTCATTAACCATAAAACATTTAGGCAGATAAGTCACTTAACTGGTTTTACAGCTTATAGAGGTCCAGTAAGAAACATCTCATACACAAAGGGTGTAACTTTAAGAAAAGAACGATGTCTTTTTCTCACAATAGCTCTGTGTAAAGCATCCCTGCTTTCTAAGGGTGTGTATAATATTAAGAATTCTTTGATGTGAGCTTAAACTTCTTATTATTTTTTAAGAATGTGTGTGTCACTCGTGTTGTTGCTGTGTCACTCTGTTCAAGAAGTAGGCTGTTTTCTTTGGCAGCAGTAGAAATTTTAAGCTTTGGATCAAACATATTACATATAAAAATGAAATAAACGTTAGGGCTTGACTGATGGCAGACATTGAAATTGATGGATTTGTTTGTGTACGTCAAGACAGAAACTCAGCTTCTGGTAAGCAGTTGGGAGTGAGGTCTTCCTCTCACTGTGAGAGATCATATCTACACACTGAATTTGTCCATTTTATCAACTGTGAGTTTAATCAGGTCTTTGTGACAGCAATTAATGTACTGCAGCATGCTGATGTGGGAGCTGCAGTTGAAATGATTATTGAAACTGTTGCAGAAACAGGAAACTAAATCTCCTGGTTCTTTGAAACTCATGCTGGGTGATTTCAATTTATTTTAACTGGAATATGTATTGCCAAACTACCATTAGTATGTGAATAATAACATTAGAGGGGATAACACACTGGACAAGTGTTATGGGAAAATCTCTGGTGCCTACATATCCTACTGTAGGGTGCATCTGACCACGCCGTGATTTATTTACTGCCAGAATTGTTTTCCCCCGGGTAAAGCAGTGCACTGGGCCCCCTACCTACAGTACACAACATACGTAGATTGGCATGGTGCCCTCAGGCAACTGCTTAGCGTGCCCATGCATTACGATGGCCCTGTTTACTACCCAAGTACAAATAGAAACTGAAACAAGAAAAAACTGTCATGTGGAAAACGCAAAAGAGGAGGATTTCTCCTGAAATGATGGGATTTGCTGACATCCTTAGTAACACTGAATGAGGCCACTTACACAGTCAGTCTTCTTCTTTCGGCTGCTCCCATTAGGGGTTGCCACAGCAGATCATCTTCTTCCATATCTTTCTGTCCTCTGCATCTTGTTCTGTTACACCCATCACCTGCATGTCCTTTCTCACCACATCCATAAACCTTCTCTTAGGCCTTCTTCTTTTCCTCTTGCCTGGCAGCTCTATCCTTAGCACCCGTTTCCTAATATACCCAGCAGGTCTCCTCTGCACACGTCCAAAACAACGCAATCTTGCCTCTCTGACTTTGTCTCCAAACTATCCAACCTGAGAGGCAGTGAATATATGAAATTCTGAGAGTCTATGATCATTGAGGAGAGAACAGTGAAGGTATACCCAAATAGTAAACCATGGATCACTAAAGAGATTAAAGCACTACTTTTGAATAAACAACATGCTTTGTAGAAATATTGCTGGGATAGAGTTCAGTTTAACTGAAGTGGAGAAAGGTAAAAACCCAGCAGGGTAGTGGGACCAGATGGCATATCGCGTCTTCTCCTAAAGTCCTGTTTTAAGCAGCTGCTTCTTAACTGGTCCCAGACCTGTGGTGTTGTACCTGAGGTGTGGAAATAGTCATTCATTACACCAGTTCCTATGGTCTCCAAGCCAAAGCAGTCTGAATGGTTACAGACCTGTAACATTCACCTCAATTCTTTGGACACTTATTGAAAAATATTTTAATAACAGAGGCAAATTTATTTCAAGATAACCACCAACTTGCTTTATGTGGAATATGCTCTTTGGGTTATCTTACATCAAATATGCACTTTTTTTTGATTAGTCCGTTTCATATTTCTGGATTTTTCTTCAGTGTTCAATAACATCCAGCCTAACATACTGATTGAGAAACTGAATATTTTGAAAGTTAAGCTATTTATTGCATTATGGATTCAAGACTTTATTTTAAATCGTTTACAGGCCGTCAAATTACAGAACACTTTTTCATAAACCGTTCATTCAAACGGATTTGTCTCATCTCCTTTACTTTTTACTCTGAACTCAAGTTATCTAAGACCTAACAATGACCGCTATTCTATTATCAAGTATGCTGATGCATATCTGGAAAGGATGAAAGCCATTACTTAAATGAAGTGGACTGTTTTGATAAATAAGTGCAATAAGAACCATCTTAATCTGAATATCAAAAACACTAAAGAAATTATATTTCACTTTAAGAGACAGAAATCTGCATGCTCACTTATCTTTGTTCTGGAAGAAGAGGTGGAAATAGTGACTGAATATTAATACTTAGGGACTACCATAGATAACAATCTTAACAGGGATACAAATACAAAAAATAAAATCTTTAAATACAATCAGTGGTTATTTCTCCTCCATAAACTCAAATTTTTTAAAGTGGACAAGGACCTCATGTTTTTTTACCGTAGTGTGATTCAGTCAGTCATCCCTTTCAGCTTCATTGCCTGGTTTAGTTGTCTGATGAACCAAAATTTAAAAAAGCTTAACAACGGCATTTATTTCTATAGCACATTTTCATACAAATGATGTAGCTCAAAGTGCTTTACATAATGACGAAAGAGAAAAAAGACAAAATAAATAAGAAAATAGAATGAGGGAACACTAATTAACATAGAATAAAAGTAAGGTCTGACGGACGAGACCGCCCGGCCCCCCCTAGGCATTCTACCTAACATCAGTGACCTCAATCAGTCCTCATTGCATTCAGGTTTCACATGGAAGAACTTGATGATGGCAGTCATGTGGACTTCTGGCCTTTAATCCATCAATGTAGGGACATCATGGTGCTTTGGTCGGGTGGTGGTGGTGCAGATCGCCACCACAGAAAACCGGAAAAAGAACAGCAGAGAAAGTAGGGGTTAGTATGGATTATGGAGCCACCATGAATGATAATGATAATTAAATGCATATACAGAGTGTTAGGACTAAACTAAAATAAAGCTATGAGAAACCCATGTTAAAATAATGAGTTTTTAGCAGTTTTTCAAAGTGTTCCACCGTATTAGCCTGGTGAATTCCTATTGGTAAGCTTAAGCAGCTGACCAAACATGCAGCTAAAGTGATTTGGGCCGATGTAGGCAATTTGGTAAGTGTGTGCCAGAGGACAATGTTTTAAAAAACTGGATATCATCTCAACTGATGATAGACATCCATTACATGCAGAACTTAACGTCAGTAAATCAGGAAGGATAGTCGCCTTGAAAACCTTCACAAATCGCTTCAGGAATTCTCTGCAGTGCCATATGTTTTTTTAATACAAAATACAAGAGATGTCAATTTAATAAAATTTTTAAAAATCCAGAGGTATAGAGTTTTTTTTCTTATGTATCATGTTTGCATTTTATGTAAAATGTACTATCAAATTGAAGTAGGGTTTAACAAAACAAATCTATTTTCTTTTTTTCAAAATGTTGCAAACAATTTTTTATCCGTGTAAGATTTAAACTTGTCTTTCTTTTCTTTCTTTCAATTATTGGATGCAACTGAGAAGGCAAGTTGCATGTGTTTTTTTTGTTTAAACATGACTAAATTAAAAAAAGATCCTTCCGCTAAGATGGTCTGGTCCTGGACCTTTTCATTTTCTAAAACTGTTCTCTACATCCTTTTGAACAAAAACAAATTCTCCCTTATCCAAAACCATCAGATTCAAGGTTTGCACTTACTCAGTAAAATTAAACTGCCTAAATCTCAAGGAGCCATCATTTAAACCCATTAGCTAAGTCAGAGCTGAAGCCAGAGACCCTTACATGATTGTTATTTTTTGACTGGGAATGGCCGGCTACGTTTTTAATGCCTGACCACACCAAGCTCAAATTTGGTGTGGACAACTTCTGTTCAATTGTATCGTCACAATTTAAGTTTAGCTTTTTTAATGTGAAGTTCTGATGCTGTCTGTGCACTCCATTCGTCATTAGTATTGCCTTGTGTAAAGCGTAATCAATTGTGAAAAATGTTAATATCTTTTATATCCTGTATACAGTACTCTGAGTTTATCAGTGGAAGGTGAGTTATATAAAAATACATTGAGGTTGCAATTGTTTCTGATAGAAAATATATTGTCAGGTTTCTTTCACTACGTTTAATTTAATAAGGCTTCTGAAAGATGTTTCATATACATCAAGATACACTTTCATTACTGTTACTCATTTAAAGTTATATTCTGATAATAAAATTTTACATTATTCATTATGTTTATCATGCAGTGTTTCTGGATATGTAGTTTTAATTATATATTTTGAGGCAGAAAATAAGCCTTATTTAATTGTAATGGATTAGTTTTACTTTGTCTTGTTTAAGGTATTGCCTTAAAATAGTGTTGTTTTATAAATAATCTTTCCTTATCAAATGGCTTTGCTTTTTTTTTGTTCTGCAATAATGATTATAAACAACTAGAACATTTATTGTATACTGTGTGGTGTTTTTAATAATTAAATATTTGTTAACTGAAGTCTTTCCTCGTGTTACTGTAATTGGTTGTATTTACATTAATACTATACACAAATATGGCAATGCTGTAAGTGAAAAGTTTGAATATTTATTGTTAAAAATTAGTATATTGCATTAAAATAAGCCATATGATGATTTTAATATCATATTTTATAATATCAAACTGTGAATTAAACAATATATATAATAAAACTTGGACTGCAAATGCAAGTCAAAATGTGATCTGTGTGTACCGATTAACCTGCCAGCAATAAGGACGAGGCAGCGGTTAGAAAACCTGTAGCTTTTGCTGCCATCCTTGTTATTTAAATACTGGATTCTAAATCCCATTCTAAACACACTCTTGTGTACATTTTAATGACTGCTATAAACTGATTTTACATTCTGTATCTTTACTGAGTTGAACCTTGTATCTTTTATATCATTCCTTTACAATCTTAAAAATACAGCAGATTGTTACAGATACTTTTTGTCATTTTTTTTAAACCCTGGTTAATTAGGATTTGAATGGACATACAGCCTGAGAAAGGCCAACGCTTATTGATTATTCTTGTAATCCTTGACGTTTGGGGTACATGCTGGCAAATCAGGAAGGCAGAGCAGACCTGGAGAGAGAAAAGCTAAGAGAACAGAGAAGGGAACAACAAAAGAAAAAAGAACCCAAAGGAAGTTAGCAAGACTTCTCCAGGCTGAACTACAACCTGAAACAGCTCTGCACCCAGACTTTAAAAGACTTGTCTTCTATTACCTTTATTTATTTTTTATTTATTTTAGTCGGATTCTTTTTCAAATACATTTCCTAACTTTTTAAGATTCTTTTCACATATATTTCCTAGTTTTGCTACCATCATTTTTCCTGTACTTTTATTAATGTTGCTTTATAATAATATTCATTTTATGCTGTTTGATTGGGTCACAGTATATTGTTAAGTGCACCTGCTGTGGGCGATTGCCATATTTTCACAGGGGTTAGCAGTTGGGTAGAGATGTCGTCAAAAGAAAACAGCACGGTGAGCAGACACCTATTTTGGTGATTGGCACAGGTAAGTCTGAGAAAGCTCAACTGTTAGGTGTGATTGTGCAGAGGCTAGTAAGTCTCTCTGCTTGCGGTAGCTGTCCTCAGGGGATACTATAAAGCACTTCTATCTAACACTATTATAAACTATGTAGTTAACATTAAATATACCATAGGCAAACCAAAATAACAATAATATACTGAAGGTCAGTGATAAGAGCATAGGTTGTAAGTGGGTGATTGCCATATTCCCACAAGGGTTAGAGGCTGAGGGGAATGTCTCCAATAATAAAAGAAGTGCAGTGTGTGGGTGTCTGCTTTGGTATGTGGCTCAGGTGTAGCTTAACCATTTGGTCTGTTTATGCTGAGCTAATACATCTCTTTGTTTAAAGCAGTTGTCAATGTGTAGAGTAGACCGCACACATGGCGTGATGTAAATAAATACATATTAAGACAAAATTCAACAACAAGGCCTTGAAAGTTTGTTCTTGGTTTTGCCTTCAGTCCAACTCACATTAATTGTTTTATTTGTTTGGTACAGTTCACAGAGTCCATGCTGAGAACAATTACATACACTCAGCAAGCAAATTCTTAGGAATAATACATTAGAACAATCTACACGAGAACAGGCCATTCAGACCAATTCAGCTTGACAGCCCTATCCTTTTAATTCTACTAAAGTGACATCAGGTCTAGTTTTGAAAGTCCTACTGTCTACCACACTATTTGGTAACTTATTCCATGTTTCTGGAAAAACTTCTTAATGTTTGTGTAGAATTTACCCTTAACAAGTTTCCAACTGTTTCTGCGTATTCTTGATGAACTCATTTTAAAATAACGGTCTTGATCCACTTTACTATTTCCCTTCAGTCACGTCAACTCTTAATCTTCTTTACTGAAGCTGAAAATTCTCAGCTCTCTTAATTTTCCTCATAATTCATCCCCTGTAGCAGGACTTTTTCCAGTGCTACTACCGTATGTCCTTTTTGTAGCCTTGAGATTAAAAATATTCACAGTACTACAGAAGAAGCCTCACCAGTATGTTGTAAAGCTTCACCATAACCTCCTTGGATTTCTACTCTACACATTGTGCTATATAACTTAAGATTCTTGTAGTCTTATTAATGGCTTCCAAACACTGTCTGGCAGTTGATAGTGTCAAGTCCACTGAGGAGATCGTTCTTCCCCGACACTATGCGACTTTTCAATTCCACCCGGCGGGGGGTAAACGTTAATATTATACAAAATTATTGTCTGTCTGTTATACTTTCATTTTTATCACTCTTTAATTTAGTATTGTTTTTTATCAGTATACTGCTGCTGGAGTATGTGAATGTCCCCTTGGGATTAATAAATTATCTATCTAAGGTGTACATTCAATTTTCAAACCACCCATTAAGTATTCAAACCTAACATTTTTAATTCCTATATGTAATACTTTACATTTACTGACATTAAATGTCATCTGCCCAAGCCTGTATGCTGTGCAAGTCTCTCTGTAATGATTCAACAGATTCCAGATTATCAGCCAATCCTCTTGGCTTGGTATGATCTGCAGGCTTAACCAGCTTGTTACTTATATTCCTATTCCTCTGCCGCTCACGTTGTAAAGAGAGGGGCTGAACGTACCCCAAGGAGACTCGGTCGCTCCTCCGAAACCACCTCTTAAATGGTGATACAATGGAAAACAAATGTAGTTTTTTGTTGGGTTTTTTTTACCTACTCTTTGTTAGATCATCTGCTGGCTTGCTGCCGTGCCGTGTGATCTGCATCTCGCACAGCACACTTTTGTCATATCACCTATGTTCATATATTCAATCTCTTTTCGCTTGTACCTTTACGTCAATATCGCATTGAATTTTGATTCCGTGTTTGGAATTGCATCTTGCCAATGCAACGTATAACTGCCTGCAAGTGAATATTGTTTCTTTCTCTCAACAAGAAATTTGTCAAGACAAATAGCATTCACACAAATGAGAAATGATTTCTTTTGTGGGATTTCACTTTCACCAAACAAAAAATCTTTTAATTCTCGCGGATATGCCTCTTCATTGGGAAGAAACACTACCTTTATTGTTTTCCCTGATGGCAATACGAATTGGACAATCTACAAGTTTCCAACATAAACTTAAATCCAAACGATATGTTCGATCTCTTTTCGCTGTTCCATTATTTCACCAAGTAATAATTTCCGTTTGTTTGCGCTAATGCGATCTTTACTATCCTTTTTTTTTGAGACGTTTGAATCTTTGTACTTCCATTATCTCTAACCTGCTCTGCATTTGTACTGCACCAGCGTTTTTGAATTCTTTACAATGTTCTACTTCATCTACTCTTTGCTTTATTTCCGGCCTTGGCGCATAGACTTGTCTCGCATGATGTAAAAGTGTCTGTGAGAAAATCACGTCTCTTCTCCTTCCGACCTTCCAAGATTTTTTTTTATAACAGAGAGAAATATCAGCAACCTTAGCACTAACCCCTGTGGGACACCACTCTTAATATCAGCCAATTCTGATACGGTTCATCATACCATAACCCTCTGCTTCCTGCATTGAAGCCAACCTCTCATGTGGCACTTTATCAAATGCTTTCTGAAAGTCAAGATAAATAATTTCATATGCTCCACTTTGATCGTATCCTTTTGTTGGTTCCTCATAGAGTCCTAACATGTTGATAAAACTTGCTGCATCTGTTCAAAATTTGCCCAACCAAAGTTAAACTTGCCAGTTTTAATCTGTGCTCCGCGATTTCTAAGGTTTGCCCATAATATTCAGATAGTTCAGAATATTATGTCCCCCATGACTTTAATATCCCCCTGTAAACTTGCCTTTATAATATTATGTGCTTTGACATTACTATCTGCATTGGGTGGTCTTTAACATACTCTGAAACTAAGACCTCTTTCCCTAATCCTTTCCAGGCGAAGCCAAATGTTCTCACTAAGATGGGGCTCATCGTCCAGTTGAAGAGGACTTCCATTTAAATTCTATTTGACATAAACAGCAACCCCATCTCCTTTTCTGTTCTATCCTTTCTAAAAATGCATATCCCTCTATGTTATAATCATCCTCATCCTTGATATTTTGCCATTCATTCATTAAATTTTCACAAACAACAATCGCAAATTGAACAATCTTAGCAGCCACATTTGCAAACAGCTACTGTGGGATCCTGGGGTCTCCAGCTGGTCATACTCCTAAAACCTCCACAGGAAGGTGTCCACGAGACACCTGTATCAAATGCCCAAACCTCGTCAATTGGCTTCTCTCGATACAGAGGGTCAGAGGCCTTTCCTGGATGTCTGCACTTCTCACATTATGTCTGAGGGAGAGCCCAGCCACCCTGCAGAGAAAGCTCATGTCAGCCACTTGTTCCTGCGATCTGATTCTTTCAATCATTACACAAAGCTCATGACCATAGGTCAGGGTAGAGACATAGATTGACCGGTAAATCAAGAGCTTTGCATTCTGACTCTGCTCCTTTTTCACCACTACAGATTTGTACAGTGACCGCATAACTGCACTCGAGGCGCCAATCTGTCTGTCAAACTTGGCATCCCTTTTTCACTTATTCATGAACAAGATCCGATTTACTTAAACTTCTCCACTTGAGGCAGTAACTCGCCTCCCACTTGGAGAGGAGCACAGCCTCAGATTTTGAGGTGCCAGTCCTCATCCTTGCCGCTTTCTACTCAGTCGCAAACCATCGTAATGCATGCTGGAGTTCACGTCCCAATGAAGCCAAAAGGACTTCATCATCTGTAAAAAGAATTCTAAGGCCATATAACTGGAACCCCATCCCTGGCTGTGCCTTGATATCCTGTCCATGAAAATCATAAACAAGATAGGAGATAAGGCACAACCCCGGCGGAGTCCTACATCCACTGTAAATGGTGCTCATATTTTTCCAAGTATGCAGACATGGCTCTCACTGTGATTACACAGGCACCAAATAGATGTTATTAGGGGTCCCAAATATACCCAGCAGCCCCCACAGAAACCCTCGAGGAACACAGTCATACTCCTTCTGTGAGTCCTCAAAACACATGTAGATCAATTGGGCATACTCCTCTGCACCCTCCAGAATCCTCATGAGAATAAAGAGCTGGTCCATTGTTCCACGGCCTGAATGGAATTCACATTGCCCGTCCTGGATCTGAGGTTCCATGACTGGGTGGAGTCTCCTATCTAGTACTGTGTCATAAGCTTTTCAGACAAGACTGAGAGGTGTGATCCCCCAATAGTTGGAGAACACCCTCCTATCCCCAATTTTAAAAATGGGGACATCACAACAGCCTGCAACTCCAGAAACACATCTCCCCATGACCATAACATATTGAAAAGGTATGTCAGCTATGACCGTTCAACAATGCCCTGCCTACAGCATTTCTGGGCCTTGCCACTGCGTACTTGCTTAACTATATCCCTCAGGGAAATGGGCATTGATCCTTTGTCAGCGTCTGTTTCTGCATCCTCCACAGAGGGCATGCCCATTGGGTTCAGGAGTTCCTCAAAGTGTTCCTTCCACTGCCAGACAACATCCTTAGTCCTCGTCAGCACTTCTCCACCCTTGCTGAGAACAGCCTGGGTGCATCCTTGCCTTCCATTTCTGAGTTGCCTGATGGTTTGCCAGAACCTTTTTGAATCCAATCGATAGTTGCTTTCCATTGTCTCTCCAAAGTCCTCACACACCAGGGTTTTTTCTTCCCTGACCACCAAGGCTGCAGCCCTTTTCGACAGTCTCTGCTGCTTCAGGAGTCTCCTGTGCTAACCATACATGGAAGGCCTACTTTTTTCAGCCTGATGACATCCCTCACCTCTGGTGTCCTCTATTGGGTCCTTGGGTTGCCACCTTGACAGGCCTCTATGGCCTTCAAGCCACAGTTCTTTGCAGTCACTTCCACAGTGGAGGCTTTGAACATGGTATATTCAGACTCAATGTCCCCAGCCTCCCCCGATGCTGGTAAAGCTCTTTTGGAGGTTGGAGTTGAAATTAATTTGGGCAGGGGTCTCCTCCTATACATTCCCATTCCATGCTCACCACACACTTGGGCTTTCTAGGTAAGTCCAGGTGCCTGCCCCATCATGTGACACAACTCACCACCAGGTGGTGATCAGTTGGCAGCTCTGCCCATCTTGTTACCTGAGTGTCCAGAACATATGGCTACAAATCTGAAATCAATCACAGATCTTTGGACTAAGGTACTTTGATACCAAATACATTTATGAACCACCTTATGCTTGAATATCCTGCTTGTTATTGACAAACCATGCCTAATGCTACAACATCTTCGCCTACCTTCCCCCTGCCACATTTTTTTTTTTTTACATCTGTCTGGTCGCTCCCGCTGGCTGCCTGGTGGGATCTGGGTCCCTGGGCTCTGTTGGGTCCTCGGCGGGGTGGGTTGCCCTTGGGTCCCGGGCTGCTGGGTTCCGGCCCCGGCCGACTCCGGGGTGGGCGGCTACGGGCGGGCCTGGGGGCTAGCCGTTGATATCCCCCGGGACTCTGCCGGCTGCTGGTTGTGGCCCCCCGGGGTGATCCTCTGCGCCTCTCGAGGGGGGGTTGGGGCTTCTCTGGTGACTGTCTCCCTGGGGTCTCCGCGCTCTGGGGTGACCACTGGATTTCTGGGCTTGGAACTCCCTCCATCTTCTGCACGTTTTTGGGGGCAGGTCTGTGGCCCTTCACACTCACTATTGGACGCTCCTATAGAGAAACCTTACACATACAAGCGTGCGTACACACACAGGTGCTCACATGGTGCTTTCATAGGTATGACTTGGACATCTTCAGCACATGACCTAAGGCTGTGGTTGGCCCTAAATGCCTTAGTAATAATTACTGTGTGATTGTTAGCAAACATTTTTACTTTTATATATCTTCATGTAGCTGATGCAGCAATGTTTTTGTCTTGTGGTTTTGTTTTTTTTTTCCCCCTCTTTTTCTGCAGGTCTAGAAGCGGATTCTGGTTCATTTATTGTTTATTCTATATGAAAATCCCCCCTTCCCCCTTTACCTCCATCTCCTCCTTTTCTCTCTTCTTTTTCTTTCATTTTTGTCTCCGTGTCCAGTTCGAATCTTAAAAACATCTGAAAATATTTCTAATAAAGTTTTGGTATCGGGCGTGACATCAGCAGAAGTTGTAACGCTCCACCTGAGAGAAAAACTGTAAGGCTAGTCGCCAGCATTCAGACATCAATTCTGATTGCTTCACAGCCGAACAGGACACGGTAAAAAGAAAAAAAAAAAAAAAAAAAGACAAACCATGCCTAGCACAGAAGTCCAATAACAATACACCACTTGGCTTTAGATCAGGGATCAGGGATCACTCCTCTCCAGATGTCTCCATCATTACCCTTATGGGCGTTGAAGTCACCCAGCAGAACTATGGATCCAGGAAGAAGGTACTCCAAGAAGTCCTGGTACTCTGAACTGACATTTGGTACATAAGCATATATGGTAGTCAGTGTCTTCCCTTCCATGACCTTCAGCCACATGGGCAGACCTCTCACTCTCAGGACAAACTCCAACATGGTATTGACCAGGCAGGGGCATTTGCCCCTCGGCAACTCCAGAGTAAAGGAGAGTCCAGCCTCTTTTGAGTGGTTTTGTTTCCAGAACCAAGCGTGTGGGTGGATGTTAGCCCAATTGTATCTAGTTGGTAGCTCTCCGCCTCACACAGCAATCCCTGCCCCCCAAAACAGGAGACATTCAAAATCCCAAGATTCAGTTTTTGTGTGTCCAGATTCCAGTCTACCAAGGCCTCTCTCCCTTCGACCTCAGCCCAGGTCACATTTTACCCAGCCCCTATTCCTCATGCGGGTAGTGGGCCCACAGGCGGGCAGTTCCATGTTGTATTTTTGGGCTGTGCCCAACTGGGCCCCGTGGTAGACCTGGCTGCCAGGCACTCACCTGTGGCTCACACTCTTTCTCGTGATGGCTCCAGGAGGTGGCACCACTAATCCCATCCCAGGTGGGATACTCTTTTTAACTTCATAGCGAGGTTATAATAATTATTTAGCCAGATTTCTGTTATTACTATAGTATAAAAAGTATGCTAAGCTACACACAACTCTAACTTACTTATTTTATTTTTGATACTTCTAGCATTAAGGCAAACAATTTTTAATGTGTTACTCATTTTACTTTTGCATATAAACATTAGGTTAGGATTAACATTACTATGCATTTTTATTTTTACACTATTGTTTGTTCCTTCATGTACAGTTCTGATCCTGGCATGTCCTAAACTTCCTGCTCCCCGTACCCTAGTTTAAACAATCCTTGACTAACCTACTTACTAACCTCCCCAACAAATTGGTGCCCCTCCAGCTCAGATCGAGCCCATCATGGTGGAGCAGGCCCCATCTTTTCCAAAAGGAGTCCCCTTACCCCATAAAGCTATACCCTTCTACCCTATACCAAGATTTGACCCACATGTTAAGCCTTCTAATCTCCTCAGACTTGCATGGACTATCATGTGGCATAGGCAGAACTTCAGAGAAGACTACCTTGTCAGTTCTGCTCCCCAGCTTGGCACCTAACTCTTTAAATTTGGATTGCAGAACTGACAGACTGCCCTTATGTATGTCATTTGTTCCAAAATGGACAATGACAACTGGATCCACCCCTGCCCTGGCCAAGAGCCTATCCACCCTTCCAGGGACGTTACCCACCTGTGGACTAGGAAAGCAAGATACTCTCTGTCTCTGGAGCAAACCTTTGCTTCAAACCCCAACTTTCACTACCTCTCAGTATCTGGGAACTCATTTTAAGGAGGCCCATTGGGATTACTCATGCCTGCCTACCAACTCAGAATTTTCAGAGACCCCGTCCAGCTCCACAAGGACCTGAAAATACTTTGACACATCCAGTTCCGGGGCTGAAGCCCCCAAACAGTGGGCACCCTTTACCTTGTGCCACCTTAGGGGTGCACACCAAAGGACCACAAAAAGGGCCAGGTCTGGCAATTTTCTACTACGACACAGGCCAGTCAATTCATCCTCCAGTTCAGAGACCAGCTGGCATCTCCTGCAAATGTAGCTCTCATAGAAGACTGGTTCCTCCATGCCATCCTCTAAAAAGTCCAGCATCCAACAGGACTTGCATGCCACTGGTCTTATTATTAAAATTTGAATTTGGATTGCTAAAACCGCTTAACTTTTTATTTATTTGCCTCCTTCTAGCCCCTTAAGCTCCTGTAATATTATCCCCTTTGACTGCCTGCAGTTTGTTTCTTTATAAGGTTTACTTTTCTCTGTCTATTCTCCTAACTTTGCACCCCTCTTATTCCCTTACTTAAAAGCTCTCCACTCGCAGCACTTGTATTCTTTCGTGTTAATCACACTCTTAACTGCTCCACTTTCCTGACTGCTAAGAGCTGCTTAATCTAGTCATCTTTTTTACACACTTTTTCCATCTTAATAAGAACAACTCACTTGCTGAATATCCACTGCTACTGTCTTGTCTGCTCCTACGGCTGCCTGTGTCTGATCAGTGCCTTAACATTAGTTGCCTGAGTACCGCGAAGGCCTTCTTTTTAGCACTTTCAAGTCAGCCTCCTGCCTGTACTTAAAATAAATGCTTACCTAATTATGAAGTGTGTGCCCTAGCTTTGTACTAGCATTAATGTTTGACTGTACAAGTGCTATATGGTGCCTGCATACAGTTATTCTTTAATATGCCGCTTTATTTTTTTCCACTCAGGAATTATTGTTTCTGTTAATTTTAACTATTCAATGCTACAATGCCAGTTATACGTATACTTACGGAGATGCCGGTGTGAACTACTGCTGCTTACTGCCTTCCCTCGCTGATACTGGTTTGAATACAAATAACAAAAACAAGTTAAAGTACAAATAACTTTCCCTACCACTCATTCAGACACTCAGCTGGTTTTGCTCCTGAGAGGGTGAAAAAAAAGCAAAAAAATCTCTTCTGTAGGAAAAAATATTTAAAAATTCACACACAGCTCCTTAGTAGCCACCAAAATACAACATTTTTAGGAGCAAAATATTTATTTTTAATCAACTCTTACACCTCAGGACACAAAACTCTCAGCAGCTTTTCTTCCGCTCACATGGATGACAAGGATGTCCGCTTGTCTCAGCACTGACGTGTATGCCGGTCTCAAAACAGCCTCAGTTCTTTCCACGAGATGTTGAAAACATTACTTTGAGATTCTGGTCCATGTTGACATGACTGCATCACACAATTTCTGCACTTTTGTCAGCTGCACATCTACTGTATACTGGAAGTTTCACGTTCTACCACATCCTAAAGGTGTTCTAGTGGATTCAGATCCTGTGATAGGGGAGGCCACTGAAGAGCATTGAACTCATTGTTATGTTCATTAAACCAGGTTTAATTTTTTAATTTTAATTAATTAATTTTTAATTTTTTAAGGCTGTGGCATTCAAGCAATGATGGATTGGTATTAATAGGCCCAAAGTATGCCAAGGAACAATTCTCCACACCATTACACCACAACCAGTCGCCTGGAGTTTTGACACAAGTTAGGTTGGGTGCATGGTTTCATACTGTTGGTGTCAAATTCTCACTCTACCTCATCACTTTTCAAGATTTATCAGACTAGATTATGTTTTTCCAGCCTTCAGTTGTCCATTTTAGTGAGCCTGTGCCCCATGCAATCTCAGCTTTCTGTTTTTGGCTAAAAAGAACCCAACATAGTCTTCTGTTGTTGTTGTCCATCTTCCTGAAGATTTGAAGTGTTGTGCATTCTGAGATGCTGTTCTGCTCTCCACAGTTGTACGGAGTGGTTCTCTGAGTTGCAGAAGCCCTTCTGTCAGCACAATCAGTCCTACTATTTTGCTCTGTCAACAAGTACGTATAACTGCCACTCACTGGATGTGTTTTAGTTTCTGAGTAAACTCTAGAGACTATTGCGTTTGAAAATCAAAGGAGATCAGCAACAACAACAACAACATTTATTTATATAGCACATTTTCATACAAAAGAATGTAGCTCAAAGTGCTTAACATAATGAAGAATAGAAAAATAAAAGACACAGTAAGAAAATAAAATAAGTCAACATTAATTAACATAGAATAAGAGTAAGGGCCGATGGCCAGGGTGGACAGAAAAAAACAAAAAAAAAAACTCCAGACGGCTGGAGAAAAAAATAAAATCTGCAGGGATTCCAGACCAAGAGACCGCCCAGTCCCCTCTGGACAATCTACCTAACATAAATGAAACAGTCCTCTTTGTATTTAGGGTTCTCACAGAAGGACTTGATGATGATGGTCACGTAGACTTCTGGCTTTTAGTCCATCAGTGTTGGTGCATCATGATGCTTTGAGTAGGTGGTGGTGGCGCAGGCCGCCACCACAAAGAAACAGGAAAAAGAAACAGAAGAGAGAGTAGGGGTCAGTACGGATTTTGGAGCCACCATGAATAGTTATTATAATGAATTAAAAATACAGAGTATCAGGATTAAATGAAGGTGACGTTATGAGAAGGCATGTTAAAGTAATGTGTTTTCAGCAGTGTTTTAAAATGCTCTACTGTATTAGCCTGGCGAATTCCTATTGGCAGGCTATTCCAGATTTTAGGTGCATAACAGCAGAAGGCCGCCTCACCACTTCTTTTAAGTTTAGCTTTTGGAATTCTAAGGAGACACTCATTTGAGGATCTGAGGTTACGATTTGGAATATAAGATGTCAGACACTCCGATATATAAGATGGAGCGAGATTATTTAAGGCTTTATAATCAATAAGCAGAATTTTAAAGTCAATCCTGAATGACACAGGCAACCAGTGTAGTGACATCAAAACTGGAGAAATGTGTTCGGATTTTCTTTTCCTGGTTAGGATTCTAGCAGCTGCATTCTGCACTCGTTGCAATCGATTGATGTCTTTTTTGGGTAGTCATGAGAGGAGTGCGTTACAGTAATGTAGGCGACTGAAAACAAAAGCGTGAATTAATTTCTCAGCATCTTTCAATGATATAAGAGGTCTAACTTTTGCTATGTTTCTTAAGTGAAAAAATGCCGTCCTAGTGGTCTGATGAATATGCGATTTAAAATTCAGATTACAGTCAACGGTTACCCCTAAGTTTTTTACTTCCATCTTAACTTTTAATCCTAATGCATCAAGTTTATTTCTGATAACCTCATTGAATCCATTATTGCCAATCACTAAAATTTCAGTTTTCTCTTTATTTAGCTTGAGAAAATTACTATTCATCCATTCAGAAATACCAGTAAGACATTGTGTTAGTGAATCGAGAGAGTTGGGGTCATCAGGTGCTATTGATAAGTACAGCTGTGTGTCATCAGCATAGCTGTGGTAACTCACGTTGTAACCTAAGATAATCTGACCTAACGGAAGCATGTAGATTGAGAAGAGCAGCGGACCCAGGATAGAGCCTTGTGGAACACCATATCGGATATCATGTGTCATGTGCAGGTGCAGAAACACTCAAACCTGTCCATCTGAAACCAACAATCATGCCATGGTCAAAATCACAGAGTTCACTTTTTTCCCCATTCTGGTTCTGAACAATAATAGAAGCTCCTGCCCTGTGTCGACATGCTGCTGCTGCCACATAATTGACTGATAAAGATAACTGAACAAATAAGTAGGTGTTCTTAATAAATTGCTCAGCGAGTATATATTTATGACTGCACATTTCGACAGTACTTCTGACTATTATGCACTAACAGTTAATTATTAAATCATGTATACATAGATTTTAACGTGGGGCATTTGTCCCTGAGCCAATCCTAAAGTTGTCTTGGATCATTTACAAGTCATATGAAAGAACAGCACAGTGAGGAAATGATGCTTTCAGAAAATGACTTCAGGAGAGTTTTTAGAAAGTGTATATCAGGAAGGCAGCACGGTAGGTCCAGATGCGATCCCAGGATGTGTTTTCAGGATCTGTACTGATCAGCCAAGCGTTCACGGTAATATTTAATTTCTCCTTAACCCAGTTTATTGTACCAGCATGCCACCATTGTCAGTGTACCTAAAAAAAATCAGATCAATATGCCTGAATAACTATCGTCCAGTCGCACTAACACCTACAGCAGTGAAGAGCTTAGAGAGGTCAGTCAAAAATCACATACTGTATGCTCTTCCCTGCCAAATGAACTGGATCCATTACAGTTTGAATATTGCTCCAGAAGATCCACTGAGGATGGCATCACCCTGATCCTTCATATAACACTGGCCCACCTGCACTATGTGTGAATGCTATTTATAGACTATAGTTCTACATTTAACACAGTAAACCCTTCTAAGATCATCACCAAGCTCAGGGACCTGCAGCTGTGCACTACATTGTGCAGGTGGATGTAAGTCTTCTCACTGTCTGTTTTCAGGTGGTTCAAGTGGGTGGCCACATCTCATCATCCCTCACTCTCATCACTGGTGCTACACTGCTGTACTTCCTCTATCCTTATGACTGCACAACGGGTTGACTTACATGTAGTGTGGAGTCCGTCAGGCCCACAGTCTTCTACTGAACGTCAGTAAGACAAAAGAGCTGATTATGGACTTTGGGAGAAAAGAGCAAAGGGAACTACTGCCCCCTCAGTATTAGAAAGCACTCAGATAGAGAAGGTGGACAGTGGCAGATACCTCAGTATTCACATCACAGAGAGCCTGACCTAGTCCAAGCGTATCGTCGACACCTTGGTGAAGAAGGCACGGCCACACCACCTCAGATTACTCAGGGATTTCAGGCTGCCCTACCAATTACTAATTAACTTCTATACATCACCGTAGAGGCTCTGCAGAGAGAGGTGAGATCCGCTGAACGAGTCACAGGGTGTGCGCTCCCTAACCTCCATGACATCCACATCAAGCAATGTCACGTTCAGAGAGACTGAGGAGGAGCTCTTCAAGCGCTCCATTCACATGGTAGTGAATTAGTAAAGTGTCTAGAAATACATGATGCTCTCACATCAAGATTTTTAAGCCATCTATTTATTATTTTTTACAAATGTATAATTACTGTATATTAATGATTTTTTAATGTAGGAAATTATGTATTAATATCCCTTTATATTCATTTCAGGGCACTGTCATAGGAGTTGAGCAACTAAACATTTCACTGCATATTTTGCTGTATGCATAATTTGTATGAGACAAAATTTGATTTGGTAAAAATAAGTCAAATGTCCATACCTATGTTTCTACAGGCTACTAAGGATACATTTAGTTTGCAGTTAAAGAGTGATTTTTGCCTCTGATCTTTGCATCATAGTTGTTTAGATAGCCGATACAAGGTGTCATTTTGCTTCACTTCTTAGCTCATTATAGAAAATCTTCAAAGATGCTTTGAATTAAGTCGTCACTGTACATAGAAACCTAAGAACAAGAGGTAAGAACCAGGACTGGGAGGATCAAAATGTTGGAATGGGTTTGATCTAAAATTGAGTTTTGATAATTTCAGAATATCGAGGGGGTCATTTGCCTGCAAGAGTGTCATGGAAAATTATATGCTTGAGGTGCACGATTTTTGATAACACTTTATAACTGGACTGAACTGGCAGGCTTACTTTTTTTTTACATTTCACTTTTCTTAGATATCGTAACTGGGCAGTAGTGTAAATCAATTTTCAAACAAGTAGCTGTCTCCTTAATCCAGGTAGCATATGATAATGGTGGAGCAGTAGTATCAGACAGAAACTGCCAGAAAGGGAGCTATGAAAGATTGATTACCTTAAGCCCCGCCCCTAACATATGATTCATCAAAATATGGACTATGAAATTTAGCCCCACCCCCTATGGGTTAGACATCTGTCATAATTGATGCTCTCTAAGCCCCTCCTTTTAGGGGAGAGGCTTCATAAGCCAAACCCTTATCACGCCCCATTACCAGTTCCCAGGAGGTAAGCCTTCATCTCTTCTAGCAGCCTATAGGGTGGGGGGTCGAGTCGCTCTATCCTGCCGCGGCGGAAAGAGAAAAATGCCCCGTACAAATACAGTATCTATCCATTAGTGAAAACGCTATGACATTCAAAACACACAGAATGGATGGCCTTGTGAATACTCCTAAGAGAATGAAAACAAACATGGTTTCCAGAATGTCTGAGCTACGTAACCATCGATTCAGTTCAGCTTGGTATGATTCTAATTGTACTTTGAGACAAATAGAAGTATAAACAAATGCTCTGGGACATTTCACTGTGGCAATTTACAAGAAAGAGCCTGTTCTTCCTGAATATAAAGAGGATAGCCACAAAAAGGAGGAAGAGTATCAAGAAAACGAGTAACTGAAAATAATTTTTCTATAAAAGACTGGACTTTTTAAAATCTCTTATTCTGAAAATTGATGAGGCTATTCATAAAGGAAAACTGTCTGACCAAATGAAAGGAATTAAAAGAAAACTGGAACCAGTGCCTTCAGGAGAAGAGATTTTCATATTGAGTAATTCAGGCTCGGAGGAGGAGGAGGAGGGAGAGAACTGGGAAACACCCACCCCTTAGTAAGTGGCAATAAATACCAGCAGCCAGCTACATGTTTCGGCCTGATGATATCCACAACTCACCTCCCACCAGCTGTCTTGGCCGCACCTTTTTATGCCTTCAACTGACCAGATCTATTGGCCTGATCTTCAGTTACCTGCCCCTGATCGTATGTATTGGTTGGATAGTCTCCTGGAGAACTGTGTAGAATCAGATGTCCTTGTGCCTGATGATGATGATGTTCCAGGGAATCTAACGGGCAGAGGAGATCGCTATTCATGCAATGCGGCAGGAAAAGGCTGTGGACGAACTTGTAGAAGCATTGGCTTTTGAAAAATCTTACCCAAGGAGGGTGATTATGCATGTATGGACCTTGAACAACCGGGTGGAGCCATGGATGAAACATTTCAAAAGGCTCTGCAACTGACAAAATAAATAAGAAAATAGAATTAGGGAACACTAACTAACATAGAATAAAAGTAAGGTCCGATGGCCTTAATTTTAATTTTATTTATTCAAAATGCATTACCTTTTCTAAGCTCAGCATACTATTGCAGATACACAATAGTTAAAATAAATCCCACTAAAAACACAGCAGTGCGACGTGTCAGCTGGAGTGGCACAAAAGACACCACCGTTGGACTCTGGAGCTGAGCAAACCTGCTCTCTGGAATGATGGCTGTGCTTTCCTGTGTAGATTCAGTCGATTGCCTTATTAGCACCGTAGAGGTTGTAATCCGCACCTGTGAATCTGCAGCCCTAGACGGATAAGAAGGAGCCTGAGCAGAGAGATGGAATGAACAATGGGAAGGAAAGACAATGAAAGAAAGATGAGAGGTGAAAGGATCGTAGGTTAACACTAGAATTACCAGAGCCTACGAAGCCCAGTTGTGTTAGATTTGTACCTTCTGTGAAAATATTTCTTTGATATTTGGACTTCAGGCTTCATACATTATATAGTTTATGCCTACATTTTGTCATTTACTACTACAATATGAAAAACGTTTCTGTTTTAAAAATGTGTTTACACGGATTACTGTAGAAACGGAACAGACATGAAATGCGTGTATTCCAAATAATGATCTATTATTTCCACTCTAAAACTCCACTTCACTCCCAGATAATCAATCAAGGCATGAGCTGGGAGAAGTCTGTGCACGTTCTAAGTCGTTGGGGGGATGGAATAGCCGGCTACTTGCAGCTTTTCTTTATCAGCACATTTAGATTAACAAAAGACGCTGGCGGAGAGGTGAGAGCAGTTTTAAGAAGCGATTTAAGGTGGGACGGTTTTACGAGTTTTTTCGTAGGCTCTGGTAATTCTAGTGTTAAAGCAAAAGTAAGAGAAAATGGCAGGATCAGGAGGAGCTGGAGCAATGTGAACTGAAGGCAGGCAGTTGAGAAAATGAGCCCCAGAGGATGAGGGCATGAAGACGCTCAAGATGGTGTCACTTCTGCTGAGTGATCTGGGAGCAGGACTGACCATATGCTCCAAGAGGGCTCCTATGTAAGGACAAGGAGTGGCAGTGGGAAACGAGGGACCAGATCTTGGCTCGGCACCTCATGGATGCTGAAAGACTGGCGGCAAGGACCCGAGCCTAGGATAAGGGTTGACTGTGCCTGTCAGGAACATGTCTCCTCTGTCCGGATAAGAAGAGGAGGCATCGGTTTTAAGAGGGTAGCACTGTGGCTCCTGGTTTCTTAATGGAGGGATTTTCTGCCAGTGGGATTTTTATTTTGTTTTTATGGATTTATTTAATGTATAGCCGCGTCTTTTCCAAGTTCCCAAAATCGAGCACCTCCTGAGTTGGCAAATTAGGATCCAGCATAAATCAAACGCGTAACAAAAGAAATTTTTCAGTCCATTAAACTTTGTTTTAAAAAGGTTTAGTGAAAATTCAAAGCAAAACAGTTCACACAAAATTAGATAAAAGGTTATTACATGTGCAGAATAAAAGGAAAAAATGTTTCTTCTACAAAAAATTTTTTCTTGTTAAACTTCAGTTACTTTCTATACTTAAAGGTTGTGTTATTTGTCTATGGCAAACTTACGTGTGCTTACTTAATGTATTCAGCATGTTCTGTATGTACAGCACATTCAATATGGTCAATATGCTCTGAAACTGTTTGCCCGCCATGCCTTACCGACTGCAAGGCAGATCATAAACTGGGACTAATCTGTAGCCTGAGAATATTCCACTTTAATTTAGCTTGTGGTGGTTATAATAGAACCTCCCATAGACTGTACACTAATATACTGTACAGGCAAACATTTAAACATAACTGTAGGTGCGCTTACCCAAAATTACCAAAGTCCTCCATTGATTCTGTGAAAATCATAGCATCTTTGGCAAAGTCAAGATCAGTGAATCTTTCTTCACCAACAGATGATTTAAATATTAAACAGATTATTTAAATATGTATTTAATGGATTATGCACTGCACTGTTTGCACTTGGGTGCCGACTCCATTAATGCCCATTTTTTTAGAAATAGATGTCCACCAAGCTCATATAGATGTGATAGTCAGGGATCTACAAATGTTTGGCCATACAGCGTAGAACTGGGAAAAGCATCTGTGAATTTTAGGTAGGGAATTGTGTTACTGGATCTTACACTCCCAATGGCGGACTCACTAACCAGCAAATTATTACTGCAGCCCAACCATTATAAAAATGTCCAGTTTTTTAACTTGTTTGGGCCTTAAAATCTACATGATGTCTACCTTTACAGACTGACCCTATAAACTTCTGCATTGGTCAGTTCACTCTTGGAATGGAAAAGTTAAGCTTGTGTTGCACCGTCGAAGTTTAGTCATTTAGTAACCATACCAAATAAGGTTGTGGATTTACTGGATTTGCAAACCTTTTTCTTTTACATAGTATGAATGTTCATCCCAGGAAAATAGTTCAGTTGAAGGGGGAACATACAGGGTTCTCAAGGTAAAAATGAAAATGTGGAGTTCAAAACTGAGGAGATAGTGGAGCATTAGTACAATCAAGGTGGATCACAGACCTGTGTCTGAACTCCATTGCTTTTGCTATTCCACGTTCTTTTGTTTCTGTTTTCAGTTGGATATCTGTCATGTTTCAAGTATTGATGAATCTGTTGAGTGGGTAGATGATGCTCCTTTACTTTATATTCCTCATACATCCTGAGGACATACTGTACATTTTAGTCTAAGGTCTTCATCTTTTCTCACTTCTATGTGGGCTGATGTTTTATAGGTTACAATCTGATTTTTACGTCCTTTCCTGATGCTAACCCTCCACATTTATCTGGGTTTAGGACTGACATCCCTGCATTTGCTATATGTGGGCGAAAGGGTGATGCTGTTTTACTGTCACAGTATTTTACAAGATTTGAAAATGTTGTCTAGAGACTGAAATCACAGTCACAATAGACTTTCATGAAGATTGATTGGTCTGTAGTGTGGTTCTTCAGGGTATGAGCTCAGCTCATGGGCAGTCTAATATATTCATAAATTATTTTATTTTTTGTGTTATAAATTTGGTACTTTGATGGCTTTTACTCTTGATGGGCTCTTTTCAGCTCTCCCTCTTCTACTGCATTTCAAAAAATCAACATTTAAAACAACACGATACAAGACATTGCTCCACATAATGCGTCTTGACTCATAGCTTCTAAACTGTTTCAAGGCAGTGAATAACAAACATAACAACTAACGTCCATCCATTCATTTTATTAACCCTCCTAATCCAAGTTTAGGCCTGAAACAAAATAACTCGAGTCAACAGGTAATGAAGAAACCCCAAATTAGACGGTTAATAAGAAGTATTTTAAAATTCAGTTGTCTGCCATGGACAGTCAGTCTCAAGCCTGGTGGTTGGAGATGGGTCTAGGACCCAGTGCACCAGAAATGTCAATAGAAGCTTAAAAGACCTCAGTTCTAGGAGAAGAAGAATTGTTGTCTAGAAGATGTATGAAGCCATCTGGTGAACCTTCTATCATGCAGGACCAGTGGAACATGGAATATAAATACATGGGTATGAAAAAGGAAAAACAGTATGCAAATTGTTGTTTAAATGAAGAATAACAATCTGTGACTGCACAGAATCAATAAGACAAGATAGACACCATCTGAGCAGAGGCAGGTGATGACAGGTTAAATATTGCTTAATTAATGGCACGGCGAAAGTGGTGCCCCAGACACAAAAGAGGTAGCAGTTGCACTATGCTGTTGAAAGTTGATTGTTTGTTGTGTACTCTGTGCTCTGAAGTGGGGAAACAGAACTGCCCCACGAGGAAATAAACTGTGTGCTGCTAATGGACTTGTGTCTCTGTGCCTGTCTGTGTTCAGGTTTGGGGAGCTGTACGCCCTCGTGGCTTTCACAAGTGACATAGATCAGGTGGGGAGTGTTTACAATTTGTTTACAATTGGTTATACGGGCTTCCCTTTTTTCTCTTGTTTTGGACACGACCCAAACGTATCTCTTGAGGTTTGTCTGGTTGTGGTCCATGACAATCTGGATTCCTCTCTACAAACATCTCATCCGTCATGATCAAACTCTGGAAATCACTCAACTTGTAAGTTGATGACCTTATGTCTCTGTTACACCTTTACTGCTTAATGTTTACTGTCTGCTATGTACTGATTTGTAAGTCACTGTGTCTTATTTATTGGCTTGTTGTTTACCTGTAAATACGTGTATGTTTCCTTTGTATATACAGTATTTCAATTTACAAAGAGGTATATTCAGTAAAATCCTTCAAGAAAGCTCACCTTTGGCATGTTATGTGGATGTGTTGAGTTGTTTAAACTTTCTGCAGCCACACTTTCCAATGAGGGAGTTCCCAGACACGGTGCAGATTGGGTAGAATGCACATCCTTAAAATGTCCTGCACTAACCATTACAGGATGTGTGGAGCATGTGTATGCACAAGGATACCGGCCACAACAGGCAATACCTTTTACATAATAATGCAATACTTTTGTGAAACCTAACAAAATGTGGAAAATTTGAAGTATTTTCTAAATCCACTATTATATGTCTTTTCTATAAGGTGAAGATGTTCTCTGTTTCTGTGCCCCTTGTGTCCCAGACTTAAAGGTTTCCCTCTAGGGTGGGTTAACAATAAATGATCAATACTTTAAAAACCAAACATCTTGATACACACGGGAAATTCACTTCTCATAAAATAAAAACAATTTTAATTACTCTTTTCAATTTAGTTTATTTGCATTTATCGACATTCTTTTATATTTTTCCGCTGAAGCTATTTTCCTCAGTAAATCTGGGTTCTTGGATAAATATGTATAGAAATTTTTGCATTTCGTACTACTGGAATTTAATCTTCTGAGCTTTAGCCCCTCAACTGAATCTGTTCTGCCCTTTCGAAAACAAGGAGATTTGCTGTTCAAGTAGTCTGTGAACTCGCACTTTCTTTTTGGCATAATGGGTATTCCTGAATTTATGTAAATGAAAGAATTATGAAAATATTAAATTACTTGAAGAAGTGACTTATTACTTGATCAATTGATAACTAAAAAGATATTGCATTTATATGGCAGAATAAATGTATGATTTTTTTTTTTAATTAACTAAAAATTTAATAGGTGACTCATTCATTAAAAATTACAAATCTATTTTGGAAAAACGGGTGGTAATAACAATATTTTCCATTAAATTATTACAAAGCAGTACTTACTCAAACTTAAATTTGACGGGCTGTACCTGGATGTATCAAATTTCTTGTTTAGCCAAGCTGCTGAAAGAAGAATCGAAAATAAGATCTCACACAGAAAACGTGAAATTGTAATTTCAATTTTGAATAAATTCACTTAGTTACAGTGAATTCGGATTACAAATAATTAAGAAATGGAACAACATTTATAATGAACTGTCTACTCACCAAGAAGATAAAGTTGAATTCAAAAGATGAAGTGAAAAAGCCAAGTTGGACAAACATTGACTCTTCTCGTCAATATCTGCGTTGTTTATTACCGGAATAGAAGTGAAGATTCTGGGGAAAATGCAAATGCTGATTGACTTTCAATTTCAATTACCAACGATAAGGATCAGGAGACTTTCAAATTTTAGGAGCCAAAATTCTGGACATTTTAAAAAATTTATAAATTCCTCCCTGACAGTCCATGTAGTGTTGAAAAGGAGGACATGTCCGGGAAAATGAGGACGGTTGCCAGCTCTACAAAGATGGCATGACAATACAAGCAGACCAAGATCTTGGTTCTACACGATTTCCATGACATCCATCCTGGATGAGTCTTGACTCATTTTTCTTCCTAGTTAATGATATTTTGGTATCGAGCAAGATCTGTAAGTCTAATTCATCAACATGTCAACTTGACTGTGTACCCTCTGCTTTTGTCAAAACTTCGCCTGTTCCTCTTTTCATTTCTATAATTAACTCTCCCCTTTTCTCTGGAGAAGTCCCCAATGATCTTAAAACTAGTACTGTCACCCCGTTATCAAAAACGCTAGTAGTAATCTCATTGATTTTAACAATTATTGCCATATTTCCATTCTTACCAAAGTTTTACAATTTACTTCCCAACTATTTTAAACCTTTTCAATCACAGCACTGAACAATCTGCTTTGGGCTACTAATGTTGGACTACTAAGCATTGTGTTTCTTCTTGATATTAGTTCATAATTTGACAGTATTTCTCACAGGCTATCACTTGTCTTATTTAGGTTGTGACAGACAGGGGGCGCTGTCGTCCCCTTGAACCCTCAGATCAGACGCCAGACACCAGATAAAAGTCCAAATTATTAATTTATTTGAACTAAACAGTGTACAAAGCACCCTCCTCTCCACAATACTTATAAACAATTTCACAATACAATAATCAATCCTCCAGTCTCCCAGACGCGTTACCACCCTGCCACCCAGCTCAACTTGTTTGTCCTTTATAGTCCTTGACCCGAAAGTGCTTCTGAACCCTCAGTCCAAGTGATTTCCTAGTACTTCCGGGTCAGATCAAAATTCTTCTTTGTCATCCCAGAAGTACATCATTTCCTCTGTCCCTGTGACCAGACTTCCGGGTTATAGGGCAAATACAAGTCTCTGAGCCTCCCTGCAGCGTCTCCTTGCAGCCCCCCTGGTATCCAGCAGGGCTGTGAAGGAAAACTCCAATATCCATGATGCCCTGCTGGAATTCGGGGCACCTCCATGCTGCTGGAAGGGCTCCATCTAGCGGCGTGGGGGTATTGGCCGGGATGAACGGCCGGCCATAGTTCACAAAGTGTAACTGGTATTGCTTATTTGTGGGCTCAAATGTTCTTAACCAACAGATTTTAGTTTAGACAGCTGACTCTTGTCAAAGATTACTTACCAGGTTGATTTCCTTCTGGGCCTCTTGTTGTCCCATTACTCCACCCATCTTCCATGACAGCACTGGAATTTACTCCCTCAAAAATTTCTGGTTTGTATTTCTTTATTCAAAGCCTTCTCAAAACTCGCCTGATTGTTTTAATATATTTTAATAAGTATGCATTTTACTTTATTTATGTTTTTTACATTTTCCTGATGTTTGTTTTTTATCTTGTAATGATTCTTTGAGTGTCCAGAAATGCAACATTAAATAAAATGTATTAATTAATTTATGAGCTGAAAATGTTAAATTACAATATGGGGTTATTAGTAAAATGTTTTAAGATTCAACAAAGTAGATTGTTCAGGTTCACATGGGAAGACTTTAAATTAAAAAAAACAGTCAAGATATTATTAAACTTAAACATTCTAATACATCTGTTTATACAAAATAAGTAGATGTTTGCATTAGTTGTTAATTGTGCTTTGGCATTATTTATTCACATTTATTACACATACAGTACTTTGTTTACCTTTTAAGAATAAGCAAAGCATATTATGACTTTTTAAAAATAACTTTATTCAGATTCATATAGAAGAACATCACTAAAATACTGCCTGGTAGATTCTTTTTACACCTCCATGGATTTGTTCTCAATCTGAAGACGAAGCTTGACAAAGTCCTTCGCCACACGGTCCATTTTTCTGGTTTCCAGCTGCTTCAGAATATTATCTGCTACAAAGAAATATATTTTATTATTTTCTTAGATAATTGAAATTTTTCATAAAATAATCCACTGAAAAAAATGAGCCTGTACATTTTTCAAATAACCATTTTTGTTAAATATTAATAAGGACTGTCTCATAGTGATGTTTAATCTTATTTAGTATGTCTTCTTTTACTGTACATGTTAATACTATAAGTAATTCTTAATATTTACCCTAAACTTTGCTGTCAAACTTTTTTGCTTCTATTAATGTATGATAATTTACAGTTTGTTATTTACAAGTTATCATTGCCCAGAATAATTATTGTTTCCCAATAGTATACATGTAAGTTTTTTTTAACAATACACAAATGTTAGTTTACTTCACTCGTTCTCTTCAAAGGAAGCTAGTGTTCAGAGGGAATGGATCAGAGTGGAGCTGCAGCAGTTTTTAGATCCATTGTCAAAGTACATATATGTGTCATGAACAGTGGCTGTTTTACATGATGTTGGTCACAAAGTAGAAGGGCTTTTGTGTGTAGAGTGAGTATCCATATATGATTTATTTTGTCTACTTGAGACAAACCTACTATATGTTATAGTAAGTAACTGCATTCTCTGTATGAAATTTATTATATTTTCTGTAATAACAGAATAAGATTTCATACTCAGCCCATGCTGGATCACTAATAGGGTACGTTGTGCACTAATTAAGAGTTTATATATAATCATTGGCTTCATTAGACGTGTTTGGCAGCTATTACCTACTCCAGCAATTAATTTGACTGCAACCTTACCTGATGCATTTCTTGACGGGTGTGAAAGATCATTTTTACTGATAAATATAATTTTCACTATTTGATAATATATTGATTATATTGAATGATGTCTGTCCTATTTAACTATTAGCTTTTGACTTTAGCATTAATAGAAAGCATTTTAAATAAAGCCTTGATCTCTGAACCAGTCCCTGCTGCTACTTTAGCATGAGGGCAAGCGTTGATAAGAAAACCAGTATAATCTAGTGTAGCAGAATTCTGACTCCTAGAGTCTTATTTATCACTAACTAGCAAGGACATGAGGAACGAAACTAACTACACATTTCTATAATTGACAAGTGTATTTAAGAAGTGTACCACCATCTGTAAGTCAGTCATATTTTTCCATGTATATAGTGACTCCATGTATGTGTCAGTAAATGTATTCCTCCCAACCTGTGATTTAACACCAGAATCCCTGAAGCCTACAAAAAAACTCGTAATCCTGGGCCACCTTAAATTCCTTCGCACCTCCTCATCAGTGTCACTTGTTTTGCAAATGTGTCGATTGGCACAAGCAGTCAAGCCCCCCACCTCCGCAGCTCAACTCGGACAAAAAGTTCTACCAGCTCGTCTGTTTATCTGAGTGTGAGGTGCCTGGAGTTGCATAGGGTAAATAATATATCGTTATTAGGAACACATGCATTTCATCTGTGTTCCGTGTCTACAACGATCTGTGCAAATGTAGGATGACAGAAAATGAGAGGCAATAAATGTTGAACACATAACTAGAACAGAAACTGTTTTAATGTTATAGTACTAAAGACAAAATTTTGACATGAAGTGTATAATGTGTGAAGACTGAAGTCCAAATATCAAATAAACACTTTCGCAAAAGGTACACGTATTACAAAACAAGTGCACTTTTATTCAAGAATATAACTGAAGAAAAAGAAACTGGGTTACGACACTGACATGACAGCTTGGGTGCTGCTGGGGTAAGAACTGCTGACCCATAATTAAGAGGTTGCAGGATTAGATTCTGGGCGATTCCTAGAATTCCCATTTTGGGTAGTGAGCTGCTCTTATTGTTACTATTATAGAATAAAAACATACATTTGATTTGAGTCTGTAACAGCCAGTGTAAATGTATGGTACTTGTAAAGGTTAGTGTTTTTTTATTTTTTTTTTAATTCACTTTTTTTTTCAGTCACGTTCACACTCCTCCAATCTGTCACTGCTGTTTTCAAATAAAGATATGCTGTAACAGAGGTGAACTCAGATGAGGATGAGGGTTCTACATTGTCCCATCACAGATAAGAATGCAGCTGTTTGGATGCAGCAACAGGTTGGGCGTCATTCTGCCAGTGAATCTGCTACATGCATGTCCTTCAATGAAACAGCAGAACTTACAGGTATTGCGCAAAGTCCTGTTTGTGACTATGTTTTCTGCTTGTCATTATATAAAAAACATTTATATGTTACTTATGTAAAAGTTATTTACCAATTTACTTTGACTTACAGTATAAAGTCACAAGTAGACTGCAGAGCTTCCTGTTTGATCGGGGCCATCACTATTGAAGGACCACTCCAAGCCCTATAAAGCAAAAGAGTCTGCCTACAGACCTCTAGCAGCAGACCCCTCTTTTGGTGCTTCAGCCACCTCTCCCTGTGATGTCATTCAAGGACCTGTGGCTGGAGGAGGAGGTGGCATAAGTCTGGAAGGTCTACCTTTTGTTTGAAGTGGGAGTGTCCAGCAGGTCCAACACCCTCAAACACTATTTCTTCTCTGTTGATAGTAAGCACTTTGATCTTATGTGTATTAAATTGTAGCATTGTTTCATAGAAATGATTACAGTATCTTTAACACAAAAGTGATTATTTGTCACCTCAAATTCCATTCATTTTTATTATAAGGTTTTTCTGCTAAATTACTTATAGAAGGTGTGTACAGAATTCTTTTTTACTGGATTCAGATCCAGCATTCTCCAATTTATATAAGACATGCAGGTTAGGTACATTGGCGATCCTAAATTATCCCTAGTGTGTGCTTGGTGTGTGGGTGTGTGTGTGTGCGTCCTGCGGCGGTGGGCTGACACCCTGCCCAGGGTTTGTTTCATGCCTTGTGCCCTGTGTTGGCTGGGATTGGCTCCAGCGGACCCCCATGACCCTGTAGTTAGGATATAGCGGGTTGGATAATGGATGGATATATAGAACACCTGTCACCAACATATTTCTAAATTACGTTTTCAATGTAAAAGTGTCCGAACAAACTATTACAGTATGTGTAAATTATGGCATTGTTTCAAGAAAATATACAGTGTATAAAAGAATATAGATTTAACTTAAGAATAATACAGATGTATGCCATTTGATATTGTAATTAGGTTTTATACCAGCATTTGCTGGTCTTTTATAGATCGTGTGTTACCAACACATTAAGTCAACAAACTTTACAAGGTAAGTTTCAAAAGATAACATTGTGTGATAGAAATATTATAGTAGGTGGTTAAATAGTAAAACACAGTGCTTTCTAACCACTGAATCTGCATCTGCAATGAGTTTACTGAACTTTCTTTTTCCATTACATAACTTGATGACGTCTCTTTTTTCCTGCCCAGGATATTGCTCTATCATCAGTTGTCCACCTTATTGGTCACTGGTGTAATTTGTCTGGTCAATCAATAACTTCTACTGGGTTCTTCATTTGCTTAAAGCACACTCTCAGTGCAGCACAGAGCATGTAAATTAGTAATAAATAGACAAAAATATTATCAAGAAATAAAAAAAGTGTTGTCTAATTTTCTTTTTTCTTTAGTGTCACCAAATTATAATCAAATTCATCAAGGCATTTTTGAGTATTTAGTTTTTTTGTTGCAGGGGGGTGGGTTACCTCCTCTCCAATTAACATGACCATTATCGTTGTTTATTGCCTTCCAGGTTTGCTTGGAATCTTCCTCGACGAGATGGATGGACTGGTGTCTTCCCTCCTAGATGGTGCAAGCCCACTTGTAATTCTTGGGGACTTGAACATCCACCTGAATAGCCCTCCTGCTGCTGACTTCACTCTTCTTTCCTCATTCAGCATCACACAGCTCCACACCCCACTCACTCACAAAGCTGGTATCTGCTCGACCTTGTTCTGCCACGCAACTGCACCTCCACAAATGCAACTGTTACTCCTCTACAAGTATGACCACTTTTTCATTCAGTTCTCTCTACCGCTTCCCTCTTCTCACTCTACTCCTTTCTACACTGTATCCTTCCACTGATACCTCTGATATCTCTTTCCCACCCATGTCTCTTCCATAGTCTCCTCTCCTCTGCCTCTTCCTGACCACTTCTTCTATTTTGACACCAACACTAACACAGACACCCTATGCTTGACTCTGACTTTCTGTCTTGACGGTGTTTGTCCTCTCTCTTCCAGGCCTGCAAACAAAATACCCTCCTGTCCATGGCTTTCCAAAGCACTCTGGAATCAATGGACCAAACTCAGGACAACCTAAACCTAAAGGAAGAAGTCCAAAACTCGGACACACCTGGCTAAGTATCAATCCCTTCTTGCATCTTTTTCTTCTACCACCATCAGCGCTAAGGTAAGGTTCTACGAGACTAGAATTAACAGCACCACCGACACATGCTCTCTGTTCTCTGCTTTCACTTTCCTTCTTAATCCTCCTCCACCTGCTCCCTCACCTCCTTGTCTGCTAATGACTTTGACACTTTTTTTCCAGATTAGGATGGCTGCAATTAGCAGTCAGTTTTCACCCTTGCTGCCACTCATTATGCCTCCTTCCAAGCAACACCCAACATCCAATACATCCTCCCCACTGTCTGCCAATGATGTTTCCAACCTCCTTTCCAATCACCCCCACTACCTGTCCACTCAATGTTATTCCCTTCCATCTCCTTCAGAACATCTCTCCCTCACTCATTCCTGCAATTACACACATCATTAACATCTCACTCAGCACAGGAACATTCCCTAACATCTTCAAACATGTAATCCTACTTCTCAAAAAACCAACACTCATTCCATCCCAAATTAACAATTACAGGCTTGTCTGTCTCCTGTTTTCTTTCCAAAACACTTCAATACATTGTTTCTAACCAGGTCTCTTCCTTCCTTGTATAGAATTGATTGCTTGATACCCACCAGTCCAGCTTCAAGAATAACAACTCGACTGAGATGGTTCTACTGACTGTGGTCAACCAGCTATGCCGTCATCGGTCTTGATTATCCTAGATCTCTCTTCTGCCTTTGATACATTCAACCACAACATCCTTCTTGCCACCTTCTCTGATCTTGGTATTACTGGGATTGCTCTCAGATGGTTTGAGTCCTACATCTCGGGCAGATCCTACAGTGTGTCCTGTTAAAGGGAGCTGTCAATGGCACACCAGTCATGCACTGGTGTACCCCAAGAATTGGTGCGGTTTCCTCTACTCTTCTTTCTTTACACCACCTCACTGGGCTCCATCATCCATTTGCACAGGTTCTCTTATCAGTGTTATACTGATGATACACAGCTATACTTGTTGTTCCCCCTGGAGGACAATATGGTATCAGCTAGAGTCTTTGCATGTCCTACTGATATCTCAACCTTGATGAATGTCCACCACCAATGGCTCAACCTGGCAAAAATCGAGCTTCTTATGATCCCAGCCAGCCACTCAACTTTCCATCTCAATACAGTTTGGCTCACTGTTGTTAACACCCGCCTCAATGTATTTAAGAAACGACTGAAGGCCCATCTGTTCTGTGAATATCTGTCTAACCTGTCTAATTGAAAAGTGCTGCGATGCTTCATATTCTTGGTCAATTTGTTTAAGTTTAATTGTTGTATTGATTGTAAATGTATGAATTATTTTTTTTTTTTTTTTTTTTTTTTTTTTTTTTTATTAATTTTATTACAATCCATACAAAGCAATCAAGTTTTTACAAAGAGAAAAATTAAGAACAGATCGATCCCCACCCCTGAGAGAGAGAGCAAGCCAAACGGCGTTAAATTTAAGACTTGGAGACATACCTAAATTAATAAATTCTCTGTGCCTTTTGAACTTATTTTAAAATATTACTGATTAGATCCTGCCATGTTTTGAAAAAAGTCTGTACGGATCCTCTAACTGAATATTTGATTTTTTCCAACTTCAAATAATATAACACATCGGTTTCCCACTGACTTAAAAGAGGAGAGTTTGGGTTCTTCCAGTTTATGAGAATAAGTCTACGTGCCAAAAGTGTAGTGAATGCAATCACAATTTGTTTGTCTTCCTCCGCTTTAAACCCATCTGGAAGAACACCAAACACAGCTGTTAATGGGTTTGGAGGGATTGTAAGTCCAAGGCTATCTGAAAGGTAATTAAAAATGTTTGTCCAGAATAATGTTAATTTGGTGCAGGACCAGAACATGTGACCTAGTGAGGCTGGGACTTGGTTACAATGTTCGCAGGTTGGATCATGCCCTGGGAACATTTTGGAGAGTTTTAGTCGAGACAGATGTGCTCGATATATAATTTTGAGTTGTATAATTGTATGCTTTGCGCATATGGAGCTCGAGTGAATTCTCTGCATTGCTACTTTCCACTCCTTTTCTGATATATTAATTGAAAGATCTTTTTCCCAGTGTCCTCTTGGATCTTTAAAAGGGAGGGATTGTAAAATGATTTTATATATTGTAGAGATGGAGTCTAAATCCTTGAGATTGAGCAATATTTTTTCCAGCATGGATGAGGGTGCAAGATGAGGAAAATCTGGAAGGTTTTGTTTAACAAAGTTTCTGATTTGAAGATAGTGAAAGAAATGTGTAGCTGGAATGTTAAATTTGGAATGTAATTGCTCATAGGTTGCAAAGACGTTGTCTATATAAAGATCTCTAAGCAAGTTAATTCCAAATTTTTTCCAAATATTAAAAACTGCATATGTTTGTGAGGGTTGAAAGAGGTGGTTCTCTTGCAGGGGTGCCACAGATAGAAGCTTCTCCGTCTTAAAATGCTTTCTACATTGGTTCCAGATTCTAAGTGAGTGGAGCACAATTGGGTTATTAGTGTATTGCCGATAACGTGTGTTTATTGGAGCACAGAGCAAGGAATACAAAGAAGTACTGCAGGAATTTAATTCTATTGCGGACCAAGCCTGTGTATGTTCTTCTATTTGTGTCCAGGTTCTTATCGCCTGTATATTTGCTGCCCAGTAATAAAACTGGAAGTTAGGTAGAGCCATGCCGCCTTCTGCCTTTTGTCTTTGTAGGGTCGCTCTTTTGATGCGTGGATGTTTTGAATTCCAAATAAATGAGGTTATTGTCGAATCTAATTGCCTAAAAAATGATTTATTAATGTATATTGGGATGTTTTGAAATAAAAAAAGGAGCTTAGGAAGAATATTCATCTTAACAGTGTTAATTCTTCCAGCTAGTGTGAGATGAAGGGTTGACCATCTATGCAAGTCTTGTTTAATTTTTTCCATGCAAACGGCGAAATTTTGTTGATATAGAGCTTTATATTTACTTGTGATGTTTACCCCTAGGTATTTAAACTGTTCTGCAATGATAAATGGTAGGTTATCTAATCTAATATTATATGCTTGAGAGTTCACTGGAAAGAGTACACTTTTATTCAGATTAATTCTGAGACCAGAGATCTTTTGAAATTCTGTGAGTGCTGCTAAGACTGCAGGTACAGAATTTTCTGGGTCTGATATATACAGTACCATGTCATCTGCATATAATGAGATTTTCTGTTCCAGTCCTTCTCTGCTAATCCCCTTTATCTGATCAGTATTTCGACAATGTATTGCCAGTGGTTCAATGGCAATCGCAAACAGCAGCGGTGACAAGGGGCATCCTTGTCTAGTGCCACGTTCTAGTTTAAAGTAGTCTGAGCAAATGTTGTTGATGCAAACTGAAGCTTCTGGGTTAGTATACAGTAATTTAATCCATGCACAGATGTTTGGGCCAAACCCAAACTTCTCCAATATAGTAAAAAGGTATTTCCATTCAATCATGTCGAATGCTTTTTCTGCATCTAATGATAATAATATTTCTGGGGTGTTTGATTTAGTTGGTGAGTATATTACATTAAACAGGCGTCGAAGATTGGAAGATAAGTGCCGGCCCCCAATAAATCCAGTTTGGTCTTGTGATATTACCGAGGGGAGCACTTTCTCCACCCTTCTGGCTAAAATTTTTGAAAGTATTTTAACGTCGTTATTCAGAAGTGAAATTGGTCTGTATGATGCACATTGTAATAAGTCCTTATTTTGTTTTGGAAAGACAGTGATTAGTGCTTGGCGAAAGGTTTGTGGAAGAGATTGGTTATCTCTGGCTTCTGTAAATGTTGCTAAGAGGGGGGCTAGCTGAGCGGAGAATTTCTTGTAAAATTCTGCAGGGTAACCATCAGGGCCTGCTGCTTTCCCGCCTTGGAGTGATTTTATAGCATCTAGTAATTCTGATAACATCAGAGGTTTATCAAGTTCCTCCGCACTACAAGCGTCTATTTGTGGTATCTGTAATGTATCCAGAAATGCATTAGATTGTGTATTGTCTTCCTTAAACTCAGTAGTATATAGGGATTTATAGTAGTCTCTGAAAGTGTGCATTATATTTTGGTGTTCGACGATTTTATCTCCGTTCGTACTAGTGATTACCGAGATTGCGTTGCGCACTTCTTGCTTGTGAATTTGTTGAGCTAAAAGCTTATTAGCTTTCTCCCCATGTTCATAGTAATGATGTCTGGATTTGTAAATTAGTTGTTCAGTTTCTTTAGTTGTCAAGAGGTTTAATTCCGAATGTAGAGCCTGCCTTCTCCTATGTAGAGTCTCGCTTGGTAGTCTGGCATGTTCTTCATCTATTTTAGTAATTTCGCTTTTTATATCTGCTACTTTCTTGGCCTCGGATTTATTTCTGTGGGAAAGATATGAGATAATCTGTCCTCTTAAGAAGGCCTTAAGAGTTTCCCAGAGTATCCCTGCAGAGATCTCGGGGGATGTATTTGTCTCTAGAAAGAATTTGATTTGTTTGGATATAAATTCAGTACAATTCTCATCAGCTAATAGAAGCGGGTTGAGGCGCCATCTGCGGGGTGAGTGCATGGGGCTTAGTAATTTTAGCTCCAAGATCATAGGTGCATGGTCAGAAATAACAATAGCATCGTATTTGCAAGATTTAATCTTAGGCAAGAAGTTATTGTCTATAAAGAAGTAATCGATCCTTGAGTAACAATGATGTACTGGTGAGTAGAAAGAATATGTTCTTGAATTTGGGTTTAAAAACCTCCAGGGGTCTGATAAGTTGTGATCAGTTATAAACTTTGTAATTATTTTTGCAGTGTTAGATGCCGTTCCCCCTGTGGAGGAAGTCCTATCTAAAAGTGGATTCATAACACAATTAAAATCCCCAGCCATTATAACTTTATGAGTGTTCAGATTGGGAGTGGATGCCAACAAATTTTGTATAAATTCCTTATCATCAACATTAGGTGCATAAACATTTATCAAGATCATTTTACAGTTAGATAAGTCTCCCATAACCATTACATATCTCCCTTCAGGATCCAATACTACATCTGATGCTACAAATGGAACAGTTCTATGTATGAGAATTCCCACACCTCTAGTTTTCTTCGTAAAGCTAGAATGGAACATTTGGCCAGTCCAGTCTTTTTGCAGCCGGAACTGATCCTTGCTTATTAAGTGAGTTTCCTGTAAAAATACTATTTTAGCATTTAGACCTGTTAGGTGAGAGAGTACTTTCTTTCTCTTTAATTCGTGATTCAGGCCTTTAACATTCCAGCTTACGAAGTTAACTGTCCCATCATGGAGACACTGATTCTGAGTTTTTGATGTCATTTTATAGTCTTATTATAATTATAAAGACTGAGAGGATAGATTAGGTATAGATCAGGCCTGCTCTCTTTCTCTCCCCCCCTTAACCCCCCACCCTCCCTTTTTGCCTCCCCAAGTGAGGCTAAAACCCACTTCACATAGTCCCAGTCCTCTGACATACCCAGAGACAGAGTACGTCCAAAGCAAAACAAGCTCCAATGCAGTGGCGCTTAAGGGTTAAAAGATAGAGATATCTCTAAGAATAAAATAAAAAAAAAAAGAAAAGAAAAGGAAAAAAAAAGGAGTTTTACACTTAAAATATATATATATAGTCTTTAGCAATTTTAGTGCATTAAGATGATACACCCAGATAATAAACCCAGGGGATGGTATTAAAAATGTGTCCAGAAGAAGCATAACCAGTCTTAATGCAGTAATAGCAATAACAGTAAACCTAGGGTATGATATTGAACAGTCTCGTTTAGGGTAGAGATGAGATAATTAGAAAAGAAAAAGAGAAAAATAAATAAATAGATAAATAAATAAATAATTAAGCACAATAAAACATAAACATATAGCGCCCTAGTAATACTAAGTAATAATGAGAATATATGCTGATAAAAACCCGTATTTTAAAACGAATAGATCAGACAAAAGATTATTAATCTTTCCTTCATCGTTTTAACCGCCATGACTCACTATTATGTATCAGAATAGTCCCGGGATCAGCTTTCTTAATTCTTTTTCTGCCTCTTCCTTGCTAGCGAAGACATAGAATTGACCCTGCCATTCCACTTTCAGTTTTGCTGGATACAGGAGGCTGTATTTCACACTGGCTTGCCGTAGCCGCTGTTTAATATTATAGAAGGATGCGCGTTTAGTAGCTGTTGCTGGAGAGAAGTCAGGGAAGATAAGAATGTGGTTATTTTCAAATATAATATCTTCCTTGTTTCTGAGGAGTGCCATCACCTCTAGCTTAAATGATAATCGTTCAAAACGAACTATAAAAGATCTTGGTCGGGGTCTGACGGTGTTTGGTCCGCGTACGCGGTAAGCCGCTGCTATCTCAGATTCTGCTTTAAAGTCGTCCCCGATTATTTTAGAAAAAAGTTCAGCTGCGAATTTCACAGGGTTTGAACTTTCTCGATTCTCCGGCAGACCTTCAATTCTGACATTATACCTTCTACTGCCATCTTCTAAAGCAGCCAGTCTGTCTCCAAGTTTTTCTCCGAGTTTTTTGCATTCGGAACTGACATTTATTGCTCTTTCTTCGGCACTGGCAACTGAATGTTCGACCATTTCAATCCGATTCGTGAATGTCTCCTTGAGATGCTCCAATTGATCAGTAAGCGTGTTCAGTTTAACCGAGTTTTCCTGAATGCGCTCTTCAATTTTACCCAGCACCTGTCGAAGCTCAAATTGCACCTCTTGACGCAGCCTTTCATTTGCCTGTTGGAATTCCTGTCGCAACCTTTCATTTGCCTGTTGGAATTCCTGTCGCAACCTTTCATTTGCCTGTTGGATTTCCTGTTTCAGTCTCTCATGTGCCTTTGCCCTTGCTATCTCATTAGCCTTCTCGCTTTTCTTTATGTCTTGCGCGAGCTCAACGAGCAACACCTTCAGTTCAGATAGTTCAATTGTGCTTTCTTGTACTGTAGATGAAGCAGCAGACTTTGCTGTAGCCGGCGTCCCCGCTGCTACAGGCTCGCGTAATTGCGCAATTGAAGCCGCGGACTTCGAGGCCCTTTCCAGTTTCATGTGATCTTCTCCAATCGGCGAGCTATCCAGATCTGCACTCACGATCGCACCTTCGCTCCCCTTTTCGCTCTCAGCCGGCGACGATGTAGCGGACCGTGGTCCCGAGGAGTCTGTGCTTTCGCCCATCTGATCCAGGTCTGTCTCTGAAAGGCCGTATCTGGAACCGGGGCTTGCTGATCGCAGCTTGGGTGTAGCTTTAGTTTTCGATTCTTTCGAACCCCCCTTCTTGTTGGCCACGTTTATATGTGCTTACATATACTGTAGCAGTCCCTCTCGGGTTGAATAAATACAGGATATCTCAAGATAATAAGCAAATAATATGAAAAATAACACCACTGCTAGCGGAGCTCCACTTCAGATGTCCATCTCTCGCATCGGACGAGACCAAAAAAAATGTATGAATTATTAAATCTTTTCATTTGTGGCAATCAACTTTTGTTACCTGTCCTATTACACTTGCTAAACATAGAGGCCCAGCCTAATGTTACTCGATTGTTTACCTCTTTTGTAAGTCACTTTGGATAAAAGAGTCTGCTAAGCAAATAAATGTAAATGTAAATATTGGAAATGCATTTTTTAGGGCATTCCATGGGGCATTTTTTTTTAGATCTCAGTTGAAGAAGGTAGGGAAGGTGATTGCCTATCCACATCTGGAAACGTAGAAGAAGGTCCATGCTTTCCTTGGACTCACTGGTTATTACAGACGGTGCATTCTGAATTTTGTACATGGAGCTGCCAGTCTAACTGACCTGATGTGTGCCAGAACGAACCGCATTATTGTCTTGACCTATGATTACAAAAGGTTCTTCTCTGACTTAAAGAACACTTTGTACCTGGTTCTACAGAATCTGCACTTTTCTAAGGAGTTTAATCTGCAAATGGAGGTAAGTGAATTTGGTTTGGGGGCTGTATACTCTCTCAACGTTTTCCATAGGGAAGAACATCCAATTACGTTTCTGAGAAAATTGCTTTCCATGGAGTGTAATTACTTGACCACTGCGTTAGGAATATTTGGCAATTAAAGGGGCGGTGGAGGAACTCTACTATTATTTGTGGGGTAGGCGGTTTACCCTGGTGACTGACCACGCTCTGTTCCAGTGCCTCTACAGGCAGAAGGATACAAATTCCAAAATCACTAGGTGGTTTCCTAAGTTGTAGATGTTTGATTTAGCTGTGCACTAAAACTCCATCAATGCACTGGCTTGTGCAACTGTAACCTGGTCTTGTGCTCACTTTCTGTCTCCTCTCTTGTGCAGGAAGGCTATCTGTTCTTTTGACCTGAGGAGGGAGTGAATGCAGGATGACATCATCGTCACTGCTTACATACTACATGTGTTTAAGTGATAGCTCCCATTTGAATAAATGCTTTGAGAATGTTCCTGACTTCACAACAATAACGCTGATCTTTTTGGAAACCTGGACTTATTCTCACACATCACACCACATATATATCTTATATATAAAAGTCTACATGTGGAAGTGTGTGTTTCTGTCTGTCCAGCCCAGGTGGCGGTGGAGTTGGGGATGGGGTAAGGGCTCCCCATCCCACCATGTTGGGAAGGTGGTGGGGTTGTCGTCAGGGACGGCCTGATAGTTGCTAGGAAAGGGGTGGTTACCTCTCATTCATTCCACATTGCTTGCATCGTGTCAACAAAACTCTCTGCGCTCTAATATTTTATAAGTTTTTCTCCATACAGTCCTTTTTAGTTTCCTGTGTTTTATCTGTATTACTTTTAATCTGGTGTATATGGGTTTTATTTCCCTCTTTTGTGTCTTTTAATTTTTTCCATTAACTTTGTTTAATTTTCTCTGTTATTTTCATTTAGTTTTGCTCCAATGTATGTGCATTTTAGTTTTCCTCCATTGTTTCCCTTTAAATTTGTCTCCATTATCTTTGATTAGATTTAAATCATTGCAAGGTGTCCCCAAATTAACAAGTCAGAAGAAGAAAGAACTGCAAGGCTACAACATGAAACTGAAAGAAACCGACTCCATCACCAAAGTGAAACTATCAATGAAAGAGAAACTCGCTTAGCCGCTAATACACAAGTGAGGTGAGCATGCTGGCAAAACGAAACCGTTGAGGAAAGAGAAACTCGCTTAGCTGCTAATACACAAGTGAGGTGAGCATGCTGGCAAAACGAAACCGTTGAGGAAAGAGAAACTCGCTTAGCCGCTAATGCACTACCAATGCGATTGATTGATTGAACTGTCACAATCCATGATATGCCATTGTTCCATTGTTAATGAAATATTTGGAAACAGAATCTCTAAGGACATGGCCCAGTCCTTTGCCAAGTGAGCCATTTTGTGCCCAAAAAATGATGTCGTTGAACGACTTAACAATCAAGTAATTGACATCATTAATGGTGAATATGTTACTCATCTAAGTGATGACTCCATTGTAACTGATGGCGACCAGGAAAGAGACAACTTTCCTGTGGAGTTTTTGAGCAGCATTACACCATCTGGAATGCTAAATCATAGCCTTGTGTTGAAAGCAGGATATATTATCATGCTTCTTCGAAACCTAAATACAAAGCTTGGACTGTGTAACGGAACTCGCTTGGTTGTTATAGATTTGAACCAAGTGAGAGTTCTTACTAGATCAGCTGAAAGTAATACAGTGCTGATTCCTCAAATCAATTTATATCTATCTGAAAGTGGATTACCTTTTAGATTGAAACAGCAATAATTTCCCATAAACTCAGACTTTGCAATTCCTATTAATAATTTGCAACATCAAACATTGGATCGCGTTGGAATTTATTTCCCGGAACCAGTTTTTGGGCACGGACACTTGTATGTGGAGTTTTCCACAGAGAGACAAATGCAAAGTGTCAAAGTAAAAGTAGAACAATCCTCAATTCAGGACAAGTTGATTAAAGATTGCGACAAGGTTTTCATATGGAATGTCGTTTACCATGAAGTTTTTTAAGGTGTGTGACATCAAACGTAAAGCCTGCGGGGACAATAAAAATAATAGCATGAGTGCCTACTTAACTGGGCCAGTGGGACAACATCAGAAATAGATCTTCATCCCTTGCCCAGAGTTGTTCCTTTCAATTACCTGACATCTGTGCATTTCAATTTATTTTCTGATGATTTCAATAGTGTCTAGGAACACAGCTAATACACACACACACACACACACTGTGTATAGGATGTATGGCAGAGTTAGGAGTAGAGGATGGTGCTACTTTTCAAATTTAACATCAGTTGAGATGAGACTGAAGACTTTGTGATTATTTATAAAGCACTGTGCTAATTGTGATGGTAAGTATAACTAATGTCAGTGTCAAGAGCAGATAATACATTTTATAGTATATAGTGTGGAAGGAAGAAATTTTAAAGGAAGTAATTATTACCAATAGGTTAAGATGATCCCATTGCAGTTAGCATAGAGCAGGAAATTGTTATCAAAGAAATACAAAAGAAACAGAAAATGTTCTGTTGTTTGAAATAATAAAGTTAAACCAAAATCTAATTAAGATATTCTATCAGAAATGACTCTCATATAGTAATTTAAAGTGCGTAATTTGTAAGATTATTGAGAATAAAAGCATATGTCAAATATTTAAAAGAACAGAAATTAAACATCACTTTTAAAGTGGGAAATTAAATCACAAACAAGTTAGCACTGTTGTCCAGCAGATAGCAGTAACAGGTCATGACTGATCCCAAATTTCAATGAAGATGAAGTTCTTTTTCATTTTAGATCTGCACTTGTCAGGAGGGGGCGGCACGGTGGCGCAGTGGGTAGTACTGTTGCTTCGCAGTAAGGAGACCTGGGTCTGCTTCCCGGGTCCTCCCTGCGTGGAGTTTTCATGTTCTCCCCGTGTCTGTGTGGGTTTCCTCCCACAGTCCATAGACATTGGCAATCCTAAATTGTCCCTAGTGTGTGCCTGGTGTGTTTGTGTGTTTGGGTGTGTGCGCACCCTGCGGTGGGCTGGCGCCCTGCCTGAGGTTTGTTTCCTGCCTTGCACCCTGTGTTGGCTGGGATTGGCTCCAGCAGACCCCCGTGACCCTGTAGTTAGGATATAGTGGGTTGGATAATGGATGGATGGATGGACTTGTCAGGAGCATTTAACTTGGATTCCTGACAACGGTTATTGTAAAATATTTTAATTATCTAACATCTAGTTTTACCGCTGGCTATTAAATGAGGAAACCATCTAGTTCCCCGAATCTTCGTATTCTTCCTTTCCTTCTCAAAATACCTAAGAAATGAAAAACGATGGGGAACAGATACTTTCAAGCGGCAATGTCAAGTCTTAATATTTAGTTTTTGGAAGCCACCACTGATTTGCACAGGATTGGAAGTTAGTCAAAATATTATAACTATACTAAAAATGAAAGAGATCATTTTGGCAATTATAGGTCAGCCCCCCAAACTTGTATCTCAAGTAAATTAATAAAAGAGATTATTAAATAAAAACAGCAATCCACTTTGTTAACTGGCAGCTACTACAGGTTTAGAAAAAAACTGGATAATGTTTTATTCATATTCAGTACTTTTAAAGAAAGTAAAAAGGAATTATATTGGTATATAGTATATAATATTAGTATCACACCAAATTACAGAAAGGTTGGTGGAATTAAAGTTGGCCCAAACACAAAAAACAATGCACTGGAGATACAAGGATCATGTTCTGAAATTGAAAATATAAAAAATATAAGTATGAACCAGAAGTCAGAAGGGCAAGCACTAGTGCTTTTTATTCACTGGAGTTCCAATATGCAATACTATGGTAATATAAATCAGACAGAACCTGGAAAAAAATATTTATTTTTTGTAGGGATGCGTCGATCAGTTTTTTTTTTGATGCCAATACTGATCACTGATTTCGTGTTACTAGAACTGGCAGATTACAATACCCATTCTGATTTTTTCTTTATCCTTTTAAATGATTGTTTACATTAAGCACCTCCATAACCAGAGATGAATAAGCTTTGTGCTTATATTAAAGTGTTAGCCTTGGAGTTTATACAATTAAACTGCAGAACACAGGTTTTACTGGTTCATTAATAAAATGAAATTCTGTCAGTAAAATAAATAAAATCCCCTTAAAATACATAATTTGTAAAGTAATAAAAAATGCACACAAAATATTTATCCACAATACGTATGGTATCAAAGAACAAAGTATTTGTCATAATTACAGAATTCTAACAAACAGTTTACAGTGGCCCCCAGGTAAATTTAGGGCAGATTTAAATATCGTTCCTTTAACAGATATACAGTAGCCTTAAATGGCCCTACTTGCTAATCTGAACTTATCATAACTTTTAAACCTGAGGGCACCTTAAGATCTTAAGATGCCAGCCTACTTATGTTTTCATGGATTAATAAAACAGTTTATATACTTAGGGGTAAACATTACAAGTAAATATGAAGATCTTTTTCTACAAAATGTTGCTATTAGCATGGAAACAATTAAGCAAGATGTGAACAGATGGTCTACCGTCCATCTCACATTAGCAGGGAGAATCAATACTGTCAAGGAGAACATCCTTCCCAAGCTTCTTTTTCTATTTCACACCACCCCATTATAAATGAACAAATCATTTTTTAAGAAATCAGACTCAATTGTAACCTCATTTATTTGGAATTCGAGACATCGACACATCCAAAGGGCGACTCTACAAAGACCTAAAGCAGAAGGTGGCATGGCACTACCTAACTTTTAATTTTAATACTGGGCAAAAAATATACAAGCTACAGTATAAAGACCTCGACAGTGACAGAAATTGTTGAATATACACAAGCCTGATGTGCAACAGAATTAAAATCTTGCTCTATTTCTTTATATGTCCTGCTTTGTGCCCCAATACATACAAATTGTCATCAATATACCAATAATTCAATTGACCATCAAACATTCAGAATTTGGAACCAATGCAGGAAGAACTTCAAGGCAGAGAGGCTTTTATCTGTTGCAGCTCTACATGATAATACATTTTTTTCTACCCTCTCAAGCCTACACACTACTTAATGTTTGGAAAATGTCTGATATTAAAACACTTAGACAATTTTATGTAGATAATGTCTTTGCAACAATTATGCTTCAAATTTAACTTCGCCTCAACACCATTTTTCCACTACTTTCAAATAAGAAACTTTGCTAAAAGGAACCTGCCAAATTTTCTATACCTCCCACTCATTTTTATTCAAGAACCACTGATCAGTCTTGAAGATTTGTACAGCATCTCAGTAGAATATGAAACCATTTTAAAGTCCCTTTCTTACAAACATCCTAGGGTATAGTGTGGAAAAGATATTTCACTTAACATCTCAGAAAAGGGATGGAAGGCATGCCCAGAATACACACTAGCTCCATATGTGCAAGGCATTCATTGTTCAAATGTATCCAGGCCAATAGTCAACCTGTCAACATTGCAATTGAGCTCCAGCCTCACTGGGCCACATGTTTTGGGAGTGTACCAAATTAAAATCACTCTGGACAAAACTTTTCAATGCCTATCAGACAGCCTCAGAGCCACAATTACTCCTAACCCATTAACAGCTGTGTTAAGTGTACTTCCAGATGGGCTTAAGGTGGACAAAGACAAACTGATTGTAACTGCCTTTCCACACTTCTACCATACTTGCTTAGCAGGGAGAATCCCAGCCCACCTGTTATAAATCAGTGGGTAACTGATGTTCTATACTATTTGAAATTGGAAAAAATCTTATTCTCGCTTACAGGATCTGTTCAAAACTTTTTTAAAACATGGCAAGATCTAATTAATAAAATTGTAGAACAAGCATTTTATCAGGGAAAAGGACATTCTCTCTTCTTTGTTGTTTTTAAAGATTTGCTCTCCTCTCTTTCTCTCTGGTTTGTTAAGTTCGACTTGATTATATGTGAAGTTATCTTCTTTGTTGTATAAATTAGACTTGATCATATGGAATGTAATTTTCTTCAAATAAAATTAGTAAAAAAATAAAATAACAGAGGGATGCTGCAATTTTAGTTACAGGGTCCCTAAGCTGCCTGCTACTATAAGAGGTGCTCCTTCAGTCTTAGCTTTTAAATCCTGGCAGAAGACTCTGTACGTTAGCTGTGGCATACATACTCTGAGTAGAGCTGCTGATAAGCTGTGTATACTGCAATTCTGTCGTTAATCATTAGTATTAAATGATTTATAGTTATTGCTATATTTTAACATGCATTAATGATAGTTTTCTGTTCACTTTCATGTTTGCCACACAACATTACCATCCTTTTCCTGAGTTGTTCCTTGGTTGCTTATATAACAGTGACTTACCATGTGGCACCGGGTGCATCAAAGCCAGTCTAATCTGATGAATATTTCCCATGTCCAATGTGCTTCCAACCCCTGGCAAATCTCTCAAGGACAGAAAGGCTTCCCCTTCAAAATCATCACTTCCCAGTAGATCATAATCAAAGACAGTGAGGACCAAGCATGCACCCTGGGTTCGTAGTTTTTCTTGTGAGACAAGGCTGTTGGGGGAGAAAAAATGGAAAGTGTCCAGTATACTGAAATAGGGTCTTTATTCGACTACATTTATGATGTGCCACAGATGACATAATATCTGTTCAATAATAAAAGACTGATTTTACTGCTGTCAGTAGTCCCATAGTTAATAAATGGAAAAGTTATCTCGGATAAAGGAACGCTGGAAACATTGGGTAGAAGGGAATTTTCATCAGATTGGCCAGCCAAGCACTGACTCGGGTGTAGAATGACCAATAGGTTGGAGGCGGCTAACTGGCAAAGGACTCTGACTGTTTCTGGCTTTTCTGACTCCTTTTCTACAATCTAGCAGTAGTTTAACAATGAGCTCATCGGCAGATATTTTTGTTTATTAGTTGTGGCGGATGGCCGGGGCCGGGGAAAAGAGGATTGTTGGGACAGTTTCTTCCCCGGGCCGATAGAGGGCAGCTCACTTGGTTTCCGGTGGTGCCACAGGTTATGAGCATGGGGGCTCAACCCTGTTGGAACCCCTGGCCTCTGTCAGGGGGCTCATAGACCTTTCCAGGGCCTTATTTAGTCTGGAAGTGTGGCCGGAAGAAGCTCGTTAGGCACCTCGAGTCCATCCAGGTGCCCTATAAAAAGGAACCGCCTCACTTCACAAGTGGCCAGAGTCGGGAGGAGAGGACAAAGCCTGAAGAGGAGTGGAGGGAGAAGGACTGGTGGCAAGAAGGGACTGAATGGTGTTGGTGTGTTGCATTGTGTTTACTGATATTGTGGACTGATAAAACTGCAAATAAACGTGTGGAATGTGGCAAAACCTGTCTCCTGCCTGTCTGTGTCTGGGTTAGGGTGGCGGTACACCCTCTAGTGGCTCACACAGTTTTGTTAATTATTTTTTACTTTTTTCATGTATTTGTATACATCTGTATCCTTATATGTGATAGTTCTGTATTTAGTGATTGGTTTAATATATTCTTGCATTTTTACATTTGGTGAACAGCATAATTTCTACTGTTGTATTTCTGAGGTGGCAATGATAGATAAGCCATCTAGCTCTGTGAAGTAGGGGTGTTTGAATATACATAAAATCCTTGAAAGTACATAAATAACTGTTGTCTTAGGATACATGTAAGACCATTAACTTACGCACACAAACAAAAATCAATTAACATCCTAAATTATCACACTTTCAGATTCACTTAAAGGTTCACATTAATCTCCTTGGTGTTAACCCCAAACCTTTCTCTTGGGCTCAGTATTCTATGGTTACTCCTGAATGGAATTAGTTGCTATAATCCAATGTGCAGGGTTAAGACTGAATAACACTCAGGGCAGTATTCTTCTGCCATCTAGTGGACAAAAAACATGTAAAAACTCCAAAACATTAATATTTCTGTGTGTTTTACCATTCTATGGTAATTTATCAATATTCATGAGAACAGCAAAGTCTTTAACCAGAACAAAATGGTGTGTAAATGAGAAGCTGTAAAGCCAGTTTAACAACAAACTGAAAATGAACCATAAGCTGAATCAAGTGATAGTGATGACAGTGTGAATTGCTCATCAGATGTTGACACAAGTGGTAAGAGAGATGCATACAGCACTGTGTGATCCAATTACAATGATATGCCTGGGAAATATAATTGCCTAAAGGTTTACTGTGGTACAAGTAGGTGCATGGCAGAAAGACAAAATGACTGCGATCAAGTGGATGGACAAGAAAGATATTAGCCCCTTAAACACTGCTCAGAATGCAGCAACTGTCAATGTTTGAGCCAGGGGGAACGTGGAAGTCAGTAAAGTTTGGACTTTAGCCTACAATAGCACAAGGTGTGCATCAATTGTGTGGATCAAGACAGGTTGAGACATACAAGGATATCAAAGAAAAGTGTTAAGAGAAAAACTGGGGATTCACATAAGGCAAGAGATATCAGATATTTTAGAATGTATTCTATTACCTGCCTCTGACAGGCAACATAATTAGTATATATATATATATATAGTCACACACGTGCGCATGGGAGGCAGCTAAAGGGCTTGAGTAAGGGCAGTTCCGAAGCATGCCGGGAAGTGGCAGACTGCACTGACTCTTTTTCTCCCTTTCCTGTAGACCATTCACTGGAGATCCCACCTGGCTCTTTTGAAGTCACTTCCGGGACCGAGCCTATGAAAGAAGACCTTGCCGGCCCCTGTGATGTCACGTCCGGACTTGAACCAATGGCTGAAGACCATGAGCCTTATGATCTCACTTCCTGTCTTCCCCTTTAAAAACCTGCACCTTTTCCCTAGTCCCTCAGTTCTGTTTTGGACTCGGTTTTGTGCACATCAGTGCTGTATTTGCTAAAATATTACTTTTGCAGCCAAGATACCAGATTATACGGGTGACTGCCCCAAACCTTTATATAACTCTGTCTCATATTTATGACAATATATATATATATATATATATATATATATATATATATATATATATATATATTGTCGCATGCGGCTGGGGGTGGAGCCCAGCCGGGACGCCCAGGAGGACCTGGTTGTGTTGGGCGCCCCGGTGCCTGAACAACCCTGGACCTCAGCACTTCCGCCACACCAGGAAGTGCTGGGGGTAAGAGTAGCAGGGATACCCGAAGGGCTTCCGGGTGCGCAGCTGGCACTTCCGCCACACGGGGGTGTGTCCGCAGGAAATTGCCGGGAAGCAGCTGGAGCCCATCCGGGTTCCTATATAAGGGGGCCGCCTCCCTTCATTCAGAGGCGGAAGTCGGGTGGAAGAGAACGGAGCTGGAGAGAGGACTGGAGGTGGCCAGAAGAAGGGCAAGAAAGACTGTGGGAGGCCCGGACTTTGGGAGAATTGGTGCTGGAGGCACTGGGACGTGCACTGAACTTGTAAATATTGTATATAGTAGTTGTGGTGAATAAATGGGTGTGTTGGGTGAACAAACGTTGTCCGCCTGTCTGTGTCCTGGGCTCGTTCCACAGTGGCGTAGTCAGCAGGATTCTCTGCCTGGTACAAGGCAGGGACCTGCTATAAAACATTTTTCTGTGGACGGCCTGGCGCAGCAGCGGACCCCACACACTCGCCGCGGGAGTGGCGCGTGCACAATCCCGCAGGAGCGGTTCACCCCGCGGACCGCCACCGGTCCGCAGAATGGCCATGTTCCCCAGGTGCGGAGGAAGGAGAACGGGCGTTGCCGGAGTGCAGCCGGCTCCGAGAGTGGCGCTGTTGCGAAGGACGGCCAGGCCGGTGTTGCGACGCAGAAGGCCACAATATATATATATATATATATATATATATATATATATATATATATATATATATATAGCATGACCAAAAATATTGGCACCCCTACACTTGTTTTTGAAAATATAACAGTTCTCTCAGAAAATTGTTGCAGTTACAAATGGTGTGGTATTCACGTTTATTTCTTTTGTTTGCATTGGAACATCACAAAAAGGCAGATAAAAACAGATCTTTTTGTCATTGTGCTGGTAGTTTTCATCCCACCCTTAGCAGATGCAGCAATCGCATTTCACTACTTACTACCGACAATCCCAGATTTCCATCACAATTTCAGGCTGAGGGACAGTGTATCAGAAATGGTGGTGTGTAACAATGAAGCACCACAGGGAACTGCCCTGTCTCCCTTCTTGTTTACCCTGAACAGAACAGACTTCCAGTACAATACCAGTGCTTACCACCCACAGAAATATTCAGATGATTCTTTCATAATATAGGAGGCTTGTGGATGACTTTTCTTGTGATGCAGAAAGGACCACCTGCAACGGAACATCAGCTTGGCAAAAGAAGTTAGAGTGGACTTACAATGTGCCAAAAAGCCGCTGAGACGAGTCACCATTCAGGAAGAGGATGTGTAAGTGCTGTAAAGCTACAAGTATCTTGGGGCTCATATAAACAGCAAACTAGAGTGACGTGAAAACACAGTGGCTCTGAACAAGAAGGGCGAGAGCAGACTTTACTTCGTAAGGAGACTCAGGTCTTCTGATATATACAGCTAGCTGAAATGCTATCAGTCCATAGTAGCCAGTGTATTGGTTTACATTGTGATCTCCTGGGGAAGCAACTTGAGCTCAACTGTTGCACAATCCCTGAAGAAACCTATCAGGAAAGCCATCTCCATTGCAGGGCTAACCCTAGACACAATGGAAGCTTTTGTAGAAAAAGGGATGATGGCAAAACTGGATGGCATCATGAAAAATCCAATCCATCTCTTTTGGGAGGTGCTCTCATGGAGCACTTTTAGCCACAGTCTCAGTCCACCATGGTGTATCACAAGCACCACTTTTCCGGTCAGGAAATTTGATGTTTCCTCCCAACGTCCCAATCTAAATGCTAATTATCTTTAGGTTCATGTTGCAGTTTCTGCACAATATATATTTATTATTTATGATGGGCAGGCATGAGGAACCCCAACAGGTCACCTTAAAACCAGTCTCCAGAAAGAGTGTCGTTGTGACAGTAGAGGACTCAATCATTAGGGTTACTGAAATGCGGCCTTGCTCCTGCAACAAAGAGTCTCACATGGTGTGTTGCCTTCCGAGTGCATAGGTAGGAGACCTCCCTGGAAGGTTTGATAGGCTCTTGGCCAGAGCAAGGGTGAATCCAGTTGCCATTGTCCATGATGGAACAAATGGGTAGTCTGTCAATTCTACAATCCAAATTTAAAGAGTTTGGTGCATGCCTGAGGAGCAGAACTAAAAGGGTAGTCTTCTACAAAGTTCTTTTTCAAAGTTTCAGTGCCATGTGCCAGTCCAGTTAAGACTAAGGAGATTAGAAGGCTTAACATGTGGCTCAAATCTTGTTGTCAGGCAGAAGGGTATAAGTTTATAGGGCATCGTGACTCCTTTTGGAACAAATGGGACTTGTTCTGTAGTGGTGGGTTACATTTGAAGCAGGTGTGTGTTTGGACCATTGTGTTGGGTGAGGCATGTGTTAGTTTAAACTAGAGAATGGGCGGAATGGAGTTTAGGACAGGTCTGCTTCACAAATCTACATGGTAAGATGAGCAATTGTGTAAAGACAAGTATGCATTGTAATGTAAATTCTAACTAAAAGTTTAAGTGTAAAAGTAAATTAAGTGACACATTAAAAATTGCCTGCCTTAATGCAGGAATATTAAAAAAAACACAAACAAATAACTTGTTGTACTGTAGATAACTGAATATAATTATGATATTATAGTAATTACAGAAACTTGGCTAAATAACATACATGGGTACACATTTTTGGGTAAGATAGACAGAAAAGAAAAGTGTGTTTGTCATTTATGTAAAGCAGAAATTAAATGCAAGTCTTCAGTTGGATGATGAGACACATCTTAGTGATGACATCTGAAATTGTCTGGAAATCATTAAGCAAAAAGACCTTATGTTAAGAATGTGCTATAGATACCGATATGCAGATATGCAGACAGTAATTTATATGACAAAGTGCTTAGGACACTAGAAATTACAAGCATTGGGTTCCTCGAACTATTACCCAATATTTTTTCAGCTAATTCTGCACATATCTGCACACTGAACCCTGAACTCCCACCTCGTTTAGCCTGATGCCTAATCTCTAATGTGGGATCTTATTAAATGCTTTCTGAAAGTCAACATACATAATATCAAATATATTACTCTGATAGGGTCTTTTTATTGCTTCCTCATAGAATTCCAGCATGTTAATAAAACATAACCTCTGTCATCTGAACTCACAATACCTTCTTAGAAAAACTCTTGTTCAAAAAACGTGTTGCTCAATCTTATCCTTAATAATTCCTTCCATAAATTTAATTGTGATGCTTTTTAATTTTACTGGCCTATAGTTACTTGGATCTGCCCAATCACCCTTTTTATATAATGGGATAATATTTGTAATTTTCTAGTCCTTTGGAAAATTCCCCAGTGTGCAGTGACTTCTTAAAAATATACGTCAAGGGTTTATATATGTGCTCACTTCCTTAAAATATTATCTGGTCCTGGCGATTTCTTTTATTTCAGCCTATTTAATCTGAGCAGTGCTTTTCTCTCTACAATTTCCAAACCACTCAGTACCTCCATAGTAGTCCCTTTTACTGCTGAAAAGTTATCCACTTTTTCACAAGTGAAGACCTGAGAGAAATACAAGTTTATAGCAAGTGCTATATCACTGTCTGTATATTGTAATTCCCCTTAACTATTCCAGATACACTTCACCACCTCCTTGACTGTTCGTTGTCTTCTAAAATACAGAAAGAATCTCCTTGGCTCATTTTTTGTCTTATCTGCAGTATTCCTCTCTAACTGCCTTTTATCTTCCCTAATATCCTTCTTAATGGTTGCCCTCATGCTCTCATATACCCTGTGAATAACATTAGAGTTATTAGTTTTAGGCACCTTATAGAACTGCTTTTTCTTTCGCAGTTTCTCTTTCCTCTCCTTACTTACTTACTGTGGAGTTTTTAAAATTTTCTAATAATTCCAGTTTTTGAGATTTACATATTTTGCATTATGTGCACATTTTTTTTAAACCTGTTCCACTGCTCCTCAACTGTCTGCACACTTAAAAGCTTTTGGACTTTGCTGCAATCTGTTCAAAATTTGCCCTACCAAACTTAAACTAAACAGTTTTAGTCTTTACATCAGCATTCTTCCAAAATACTGAGAATTGTATTATACTATGGTCACATGAACCTAGTGGTTCAATCATATCTACACCCTCAATTCTATCCTGGTTATTACAAAATACTAAATCTAGACAGACTTCACCTTCATATTGGGGCTTCAACATCCATCCATCCATTATCCAACCCGCTATATCCTAACTACAGGGAGCCAATCCTAGCCAACACAAGGAGCAAGGCAGGAAACAAACCCCAGGCAGGGCGCCAGCCCACCGCAGGGCACACACACACACCCACCAAGCACACACTAGGGACAATTTAGAATCGCCAGTGCACCTAACCTGCATGTCTTTGGAGTGCGGGAGGAAACCCACGCAGACACAGGGAGAACATGCAAACTCCACGCAGGGAGGACCCGGGAAGCGAACCCAGGTCTCCTAACTGCGAGGCAGCAAATATTGTGTTATAAAGTCCCACATGACTATAATTTCCTCCCATGAAGTTGCCTTTTTAATACTATTAATTAATTAGTTTAAATTAGTATTAATTAATATTATTAAAAAGAAGCATATTGAAATTTCTCTGCATTGGAGGGGTTATAGCACTCTTCTAAAATAATGCCACTTTCTTGAATGCATTCCAAACAATTCCAGAAGTTCTCACTCATCATCCAACTAATAAAGACAGGATATATTAAGAGGTCAACACAAAGTCCTCCACCTAGTAATACAGGAAAAAATAAGGCTGTAATATATCAGCTATACAGTAAAAATTATATTTTAAAAACAAACCTAGTTTTTCATATTACAGAACAAAGTATTTATATATATATATATATATATATATACCCTTGTATATTTTTTACTATTATAATGTAAACCTCTCAGGGTAATTAAAATGATTTACTCTATGTAACAAAAGGCGCTATATGAGCACTCAACCTCACACAGACAGACACTAGAGGCACACTGATAAAACAAATGTTTTATTTTCTTTTTCTTCGCCTGTGGACAATGCATTCCCCGTTCCCACAGGCACAACACAGTCCAAGCACTAAGCACACACACAATCCCAATACTTTTCTTCTTCACTCTCTATCTTCACTACTCCTCTCCGGCAAGCTTAGCCCCTCTCCTCCCGTCTCTGGCTCGCGGAGTGGTGGCTGCTGGCTCCTTTTATAGCCCACCCAGAAGTGCTCCAGGTGTTTGATGACCTATTTCCAGCTGCACTTCTGGGTGTGGTGGAAGAACCACCCACATGGGCTCAGGAACAACTGCAGCACCCAACAGGGTTGTGGAGAACTCCATCTCCCATGGAGCCCTGAGGGAATCTGAGGCACCACTGCCACCCAGGGGGGCTGCCATCTAGTGTCCTGGAGGAGGTACTGTTCTGACCAGGCTTGCTCCCCCAGTCCATACAGTGAAGAGGCGTCCCGGCCGGACAAGGACCCCGGCCGTCTGTGACATCTAGAATATTTAGAATTGTTTGCAACAGATAATTTAATATAAGTAGCTCCTCATTGTGACCTGCTACACTATTCTTCTGTGATATTAAACTAACATGCAAATAGAAGAAATGGTGGTTTACAAACCTAAGACATACAAGAATGTCACGTAAAGTGATTAATGATTTCTGTTGAATAAAATGAATTTATTATTTTAATACATTCTTGTTTACCATGGGGCTCGATAGTGATGACAAGTTTTAAGTTGGTCAGCCATGCAAGTAATAAATTGTTCCCTGTACGTATAGCAATACTGCTATTGCTGCTACTACTACTACATGAACCTTGTGTTAAAATCCGTCTTGAAATTTAAACAGATGTTGTGAAAGAACCAGCCTCGACACACACAAAAAGGTTTGGGGCAAACACCCGTATATTGTCCCTGGCTTCAATAGGTTATGAAAATTGGCACTGATGTGCATAAGTTGGAGTTCTAGACCGAACTGAACTGTTAAGCCAAAGACGGCAGCTTTAAAGGACTTTGCAGGAAGTGATATCATTAATTTCGGAAATGGAAGTGACATCACTCTTGAGGGATGGAACCGGAAGTGATATCTTCCTTGGGGCTGGAACTGGAATTGGCATCGTCAAGGTTGAACCAGGCAGAACTTGCCGTATTTGGTCTGCAGAAATAACAGAGGAAGGTTTAATGCACCCTGACACCCCCTGGCCTGGCTTGGAGTTACCTTCATTTGGTCCAATTAGCTTCCTCCTAAGCGCACATGTGTGACAATGTTCCAAAGAAATGTTCAGGTTTACAATCAGTAGTTGCAGTAATAGTTTTCATTTACCAATAGAAATGTAAAGCAGCAAGTATTATTTTCATTCCTACTCAGGCAACAAATTCAATCTGACCATTTCTCCCTTGAAGTATGAAATCAGAATTTAGGCTATTGATGGGAGGTGAATTGGTTCTAGAATAAATTAATAGGGTGTGGCACAGTGGTGCAGTGGGTAGTGCTGCTGCCTCACAGTTAGGAGACCCGGGTTTGCTTCTCGGGTCCTCTCTGCGTGGAGTTTTCATGTTCTCCCTATGTCCCCTTGTCTGCGTGGGTTTCCTCCGGGTGCTCCGGTTTCCTCCCACAGTCCAAAGACATGCAGGTTAAGTGCATTGCCGATTCTAAATTGTCCCTAGTGTGTGCTTGGTGTGTGTGTGTGTGTGTGTGCACCCTGCGGTGGGCTGGTGCCTTGCCCAGGGTTTATTTCCTGCCTTGCGCCCTGTGTTGGCTGGGATTGGCTCCAGCAGACCCCCATGACCCTGTAATTAGGATATAGCGGGTTGGATAATGGATGGATAGATGGATAAATTAATAGGTTACTCAACCCATACAAATGACTCTGAAGCTCTTTAATAAGAGCAAATTTCATCCTTAGTAGTTGAGATACCTGATGATTAAATAATCCAACACTGGACTGGAATCAAGTTAAACTGATTGCCAAAGGCTTAGATTGTTTTAAGGCCTGATTACCTAGCAGTAAGAAAACAAATCCATACACAGGTCAAATCTGATTATAGCAAATACCGAAGTAATTACATTTTTGCAATAATGAATACTTTTTCTTGGCCCTGACAAACGTTCATACAACATAATTTTTAATGGTTTTAATTTTAACAAAATGTAAATGTCAGTATAATTAATGTTTTTTCAACCAAAAATGGCCACTGAAGATAATAATGCGAAGCAAAAATGCTTAATGCAGTGCTGACATTTATCCCCACCCCCCGGGGTCATGAAAACTTTGCAACAGGCTGTTGCACAATTTCCGGTCTCGGGCAGTCTCAGTTAGATTTAGCTAAATTGGACTCTATAAGGAGTCATAAAGGAGGATGGGAGGTAGGACAATGGCAGCACCTGACTGAGTGCAGAATGAAGGCCCAGTGTGTGTGTGTTTTTTAGTACTACCAACTGCTTGATACATCCATCACCATCATCAGAAATCACCCAATACAGAAAACTGTGGTGTTTTAAAATTCAGGTCCCCTCTCTCCAGATAATAAGAGTTATTTGCTACGTAGGCTTGTCTGATTGCAAAATCCAAGTTGTTATCTGCCGATTGTTGGCACGCAAACTCAGTCTGGATGCCAGACTCTGCGTCCTCTGTGTTTGATGTAGAGTTGCCCTTGCATCCCACTGCTACCGTGTCCGATACAGCATCACATTGACCTCCCTCTGCTATTTCATTTTTGTCTGTGTCTATGTTGAATCTCCGGTCTGTGGAGGCTGTTGGTGCATGCGACGGCACAAAAAAGTTTGCCAGCTGTCCCGGGACTTCACTTGAGGATTCGTCCCCCAGCTTCAGATCCGTTTCCTTGACTGACATTGTCTGCGCCGAGCCCCTCTCTGTCCATTATGGGGCTAGGTTTTCTGCAAGTGGCCAAGACCTGTGGAAAGAGGACATTCCATTTTTCCTATTAGGAATGGCCAGGGTGAGGTGGCTGATATGGCAGTTGAAACCTTAAAGTTCTTCACTTTAAATTTCAGGGGTAGTAATATAGTCTTGTATGTTTTAATGTCCCCATGGACGCAGCTGATGTTCACTTTGTCTGTGGCCTTATAAGGGATCTGCTGGAGCAAGTCATGGCGGACTACGCAGAGGTCGCTACCAGAGTCCAATAGCGCCAAAAATTCCTATACGGCCAATGTAATAGAGACCTTAAAATTGTCTCCCCTTAACATCCTAGGGAAACTTGCGAGCAGCTACTTGGGACAGACCGATAGTCATTGTTTGCACAGGTGGGAGGTGACACTCCCAAGCCAGGTGTCCCAGTTGATCACAGCGAAAGCAGCACTATGGTGTTCACAATCTGGCATCTTCTACTTGTGGTGCTGGTGACCCTGAAAGTCTGTGCTGGCTGGATTGACATCGGGGTCAAGCCTGGGTAGCCCCATTGTTTCAAGGTGGCTTGTGCTCCCTCTAGTCTGCGGGTCAGATCCAGCAGTGAGTGAACATCATTCCTACATAGCTCTAGGTTTTGTCATATTTCTTGGAGATCCATCGGTGCAAGGACCCCACTCCTGGTACCTTGTGACATGTGAGTCCCTGTCTTGCTCCCCAAAACACAAGGCTGAGTCTCTGTAGTTTAGCAAAACAAGCTTTATTGAACTTGAAACGGGAACAGCACGGTTATTTATTGTAGCGGGCTCTACGACTCTCCTATACACAGACACAGCAATCAGGCAGGGTTGTGACCAGGATAATATTGTTCCCTGCATTTACAATACTCCTTGCATCATCCATCAACGGCAGGCGGTCATAGCGCGACCATGATCTTTTAGGAATTGTTTGTTAGATCCTGGTGGTACAATATAAGTTTGCACTGAAAACCTTCAGAGGTGGTTAAACCTTTAGGAAGAAGAACTCAAGTGTTCTTCAAAAGTATAAGTAATTGTGATGATCATTCTATAATGCTAACCAAAAGTTCTATTTTATGAAATTTTGCCAGTTTGCAGTCTAAATGATAACACGTACTGTATCGCAGTGACCACAAAGAATATTCCACAACAGGAGGACATTGTGAAGTGGACATCTTCTACTTATTGATTTAGAAGTTGCTCTCCTAATAGGTATCAACAACCCCACAAATCTTTCATCTGTGGGGAATCATACATTGCCAAAGAGAGGGACCTCATGCTTTGAAGACTGCACTTGGATGGATGGTTGGTGAGCTATACAAAGAAATATATGACCTCACAATACACAACGGTAAGCTGCCAAAACATTCAGTTAATGAATAATATGAATAATATAAACTGAAGCTATGTTGCATCAACAGTACAATACAGATTTTGTAGAATGCAGCTGTGAAGAAAAGAAAAAAATGAGAAGGAAGACCTCACGTTAATGCACATAGTCTCGGAGTCTGCAAGACTGGTAAGTGGCCATTATTTTTTCATAAATTTACCTTTAAAAGATGAGAAGCCTAAAATGCCAAAACAAATGCTGCATTGCAGAACAGCAAGCTATTGGCCTTAAAAGGAAACTGAATACATTTTAAAATTTGCATGAAAACTACAAAACTTTCATGATATACATAATAGAGAAGGGTTATGGTGTCAAAGTACCCAAAAAAGCCTGAATAACAATGAAGGAAAGGTGTGGAACATATCATCAAAATAAAATGCAAGTGGTTTTTGATTGTACAGTCACTTACCAAGAGACTTCTCTTATAAGCAAGCATCGAAAGGCTGTAACATAACTAACACACTTATTGGCTCCCTTTCAAAATTTATGGAAGAGCCAGACATTAAATCAATGCTCTACCAAGTAAAAGTCCCAGATAAACACACTGATCCTCTTCACTGTTGTGATAGCCTTATGGGAGCCTACGTAAAGACCTGCAACAATTGAAAATGACAGTATATCTTTTTGGTGCTACTTCATCACATAGTTGTGCTTCTTATGCCTTGCAGAGAACTGCTGGAGATGCAAGAGCAGTGGTTTCAGAAGAAGCAGTTAACACAGTACTTCACAGTTTCAATGTAGATGACTGTTTAAACTTATTTGCGACAGAGAAATAGACTATGAAGCTTGCAAGAGATTTTCAAGCCCTATGTTTCAGATAAGGATTCCACCTGACCAAGTGAGTACGTAACAGCAGAGCAATCTTACTGTCTACTCCTGAAGAGGACAGAGCTCTTGAACAAAAAGAAGAAGACTATAGTCTAAATTTGCTTCCAGGGGAGTGTGCCCTGGGTGTCCAGTGAAACAGACAATTTCAAATTTGAGATAAAACAACAAGATAAGCATGCTACAAGATGTAGTATTCGGTGTGTGGCCAACACTGTATATGATACTCTTGGATCCTTAGCACCAGTTACACTGCCTGCAAAGATTATCTTAAAAGCAAGGAAAAATACGGATGGGACAAGAAGTGAAAGACAGGTACATTCAGGAGTAGATGAAATGTATGGACAATCTGCACCTAGGAAGACTATAATGTAAGCAGTTTTATCCAGTTCACAGGGTTTGGCAACATAAAGTCAGTACAAAGGCACCATTTTGCAGATGCCAGTGAAGACAATTATGGCACTACATACTGTATCTTCTCTTGAATAAAAAAAAAGGGGGGGGGGGGGGCAACATTGTTGACTCTTAATTGGGAAATTAAGAGTGGCACCATTGAAGCATATCACAATTCCAGTACTAGATCTGCAGCAGTCATCGAGGCAGTCAAAATGAATAAAATGCTAAAAAGTGAACTTCAAATACCCCTCCAAGAATCTGTATTTTGGACTGACAGCTCCATAGCACTAAAATACATTTTAAATAAAAATGCTCAATTCAAGGCCTTTGTTGTCCACAGAATCACAGTGATAAGAGATCATTCACAGCTTTCACAATGGAAGCATGTCACTTGTGCCTTAAATCCAGCAGATCAAGCATCGAGAGGACTAGTCATGGAAAGCTTTATTAAAACCGAAACATGGACACAAGGCCCTAGTTTGTTATTGGGGCTTTGTTAATGAAGCCAGAGTACAAGTGACCAAAAACACCAGATCAAGGATGATCCAGAGATTAAAACCTATGCTATTAACTTGACAACACCAGAACAGATCACTGAACCTCTAAATAAGCTCATAAACTACTACTGAGAATGACCATGCTTGAAGAAAGCTGTGCTATGGTTTCCCAAATTAAAAAAAAAATACTGCTGCACTTAAAAGATGATAAAGGATGAAAGAAAGATATTAACTTGATGTCAGTCAAGAACATATGACAAAGTAAAAACTGACATTAAAACCAAATCCAATTTCTACAAAAGATTTGGCTAAAGATGAAACAGAGCTTATACACCTTAGTCAACAACAAACCTATTCAGATGAAATAATGGCTTTCAAGATAAGTACCTATGTGAAAAACAGCAGTCACATCTTGAAATTGGATCCCGACTTATAAACAAGACGGAATACTAAGAATTGCTCTCAGACTTGCTATGCCATAAAGAAGCTAAACACAGTGCAATTCTCAACAAAGGTCCCATATTACATATCTTAACAGCACACCAACAAAAAAATCAGACATTGCCAACACAATGCTTGCATAGTTAGGTCATAAATATTGGATACCTCAAACCAACTCAGTTATCAGGAAAATTATTTTAAAGTGCACCACATACAGAAGATACAATGCTAAAACAGAAGAGGAAAAATGACAAATGTGCCGGAAAACTATTTGCAACCCGACCAACCAAACTGACCAACATTGGAGTTGATTAATTTGGACCTCTTCAAGTTAGAAGAAGACAAAGTTTGGTTAAAAACGCAGCTCACCATATCTCCAGGAATTTTGTAAAAATTACCAGTAAATTCCATGAAGCTTGACATGGTTATTTGTTTTGGAATAGGTGGTCTAATGAGTATTTGCCAATACTGCAAGAATGGCAAAGTGGCTTACACCTAGAAGACATTGTTAGGGTTACACCTAGAAGACATTGCCATTTTTCACTTCTCCAGTCATAAAACATCAGTATTATTCTGTATCATATATCAGTAGTTATTTATAACCTCATCATTTTTTACTTCTCCAGTCATCAAACATTAGTATTACTTTGCATCATGTATCAGTAGTCACTCATCACCCATAATACATCACTGTTCAGGAGTTGCTCATCATGCATCACTACTCACTTATCATTTTCAGCTCCATCACTCATCAGTACTCAGTTTTTGCTCATCAGGTGACAGTCATCACTTTTCATTTACCATCTTTTTTAATGGAACCAATCACTGGCATGAGTGACAATGGTGGGTGTGCAGAATGTAGATTAATAACATATAATGGAGCCCATTAGTTTATTGAAATATCAATCAAATACTTGTAGTTGTTTGCTATTGCTATACCCAGAAGGTATTAATGATAGGAAGTGCAATCATTGTAAATAATATTTTGATTTTTTTTGTGAATTTTTTCAATGTTGGTCTAATTAATATGAGGAAGTATAACAGAATTGCTTTTTTTATTATTAACTAGAACTCTGTACTAATTCCAGGTGGTTTTCTAAACTTTTTTTAATATTAATGAATCTTAACTCTTTCCTGTTATTTACTAAATTTATTTTATGTCTGATTGAACTGATTTTTTACATCTTTGTTATTTCTCTCTATTATAATAAAAAAATCTTGGGAAGAGAAATGTGACGTGACTTTCTCAGAGAGACACTTTCACATCCCGCGAGACGGGACTTTGCACAAAGAGATGTTATCACGCCCAGGGCCGGAAATAAAAAAGAAAGAGTAGATGACAAAGAGATTTAACCACACCCGGAGCTAGAAATAAAAGACAAAGAGTAGATGACAAAGTAGAACGTCATAAAGAATTCAAAAACGTTGGTGCAATACACATGCAGAGCAGATTAGAGATAATGGATGTAGAAAAATTTGAAAGTCTCAAAAAAAGGATATTAAAGATCGCATTAGTCCAAACAGAAATTATTACTCATTAAAATAACGGAACAGCGAAAACAGATCGAATATATTGTTTGGATTTAAACTTTAAATCTGAGACTTGTAGATCGTCTAATTCATGTTGCCATTAGGGAAATGTAGTGTTTCTTGCCAATGAAGAGGCGTATCCACGAGAATTAAAAGATTTGTTGTTTGGTGAAAGTGAAATCCACATACGCTGTCACATTTGAGTCACAGAGTTGCACAGATACACAGGAGATTTTAGAGACAGAAACGTTATTCAAACACTTCAAACAAACATAAGTCTCTTTCAGGAGTGAATTGAGCTCCATGTGTAGTCGGAGGGGACAGTTCCGTCTCTCAATTAAAAAAATAGAAAATCTTCCTCTTCATAGGGGAGCGCCTTGGGAGCGGGACCCCCCACAGGAGCAGAGGATGTCTGGGGGAGAATAGAGACAAGGCAGTGAGACAAAAGGACAGCTGCTTTACAGGCTTTTAAATGTTCGAAGCGTCGCTCGAGATGCAGATCATGCAGCACTCAGCAGCAGCAAGCCAGCAGCTGACCGAGCAAAGAGGTGGTAAAAAAACTATATTTGTTTCCCATTGTATCACCATTTAAGAGGGGGTTTCGGAGGAGTGACCGCGTCTCCTTGGGGTGCGTTCAGCCCTCCTCTTCACAACACAAGCAGCAGATACGCAAAGTGGCTGGCACATAGCGCAGGCCCCCCTGGGGATTGGTGGGGAGTTGGCAAGTGAAGCGAGCAGGGGGTGAAGCACCCTAGTAGATATATATGTTTAACTGCTGTATCTTAATTATTTTATTGTAACGTATATACTGTATTTATAAATAAAAAAAAGATCATTACTTAAAAAAAGAGCAAAGTACTTTCCTTTTTTTTGGGGAAACTTTTAAACATAAAACTGTTGTGGCAGTTTTAGATAATAATGTGGCCATGAAATAAGTTGAAAATTGTAAAATAGAGTTGAATACACAATAATCTCCTACAATCAGAAGTTTGCGACTCAACATACTGGGAATTAAAGACAGAACATTAGATATAAATTCTTCTCATCCGAGTTAGATGTTAACCAGAATTTGTTTAGTTTCAGTTAATTTTCCACAAATTTCCCAGAATCAGAAACTACCTCAGAGGCCAACAATGCAATTGTTTTATGAACCAATATTCTATCCACTGTACTTTGTTTTGCAATAACTGGAAAGATATACCTATCTGTCCAAGGGTAACCTTTAATATTTAAATGGGTCTTCTGTAAGAAGGTTTTATGTGTGACGGGTCTCTTTGATGCTTGTTTAGAAGGCAAGATGAATTCTATAGGACAGGAAGCATTCAAAGGAGTATCAAAATCTGGCATATTAAGTGCTTTGCTTGCTGTAACATATTGAAAAATAAATCTAACCCAAACTGTTGACTTTAATATAGACACAGACTCTAGCAGTGCTGTTTGTGGTGTAACAAGTAGGACAGAAGAAGCTATGTACAGTATACTGTTATGCAAGCACCGGATACATTACTGCATTGCAAACATTAGCAATACTGCAAAGATTCTGTTTTTACAAGGCACAAAACAGAATCCTGATTCATACCCTCATTGTATCAATAATATATATTTAGAAAATACTTTGAAACATTAAAAAAACTTTTGACTAGAACAGGTCATTCCTAACCACCTAATTCCTCCAAAAACATCAAGGTAAGTTTTGAATGTCCCTAGAGTCCTGGGGCCTCATGCATAATGCCGTGTGTAGAACTCACACTAAAACATAGCATACGGACAAAAGTGGAAATGTGTATATGCACAAAAAATTCAGATGCACAAAACTGTGCATAAGCCAACTTCCACGCATTTCAGCTCCATAAATCCTAGTCAGCATGAAAAGTAACGCACGTGCACGCGCCTGCTCTCCTAATCCGACTCTTCCCAGAATTTTAATATGCAAATCAATATACTGTAAATATCACTTTCTTTGTTCAGTGTTTGGTTACAAGACGTGAAAAAAAAATTCAGGGACTGCTTAGTGGAGGCAAGGAAAAATGTACTATTTGTTGGCTTCAGGAGTAGTATAAATAACAAAAGGAAATTGATCAAGTGATACAGAGTGGTGGAGAAACTCGAAAGTTCAAATTCAGAAAGTCACACAGTGCCTAAAATAAAGAAGAAACGGTCAGATATCAGAGTCAATGTGAAAAGGCTGTCTGAATGCTTTACAGAAGCATATTAAGGTACAGAGAAAAGAAAAAAAAAAATAGGGATACAGTGAAAAAAGGTTGAAAAGTCCACTTTAATCTCATAGTTTGTTTTGCCATTAAAGTAGAACGTTGTAAACTTAATCTTAAAATCAATGTTAAATTTACTAGAGTTCCTCAGATCCCATTGTAACTAAAGTAGCATGTTAAATGCTTTGTATTCTATGTGTTCTATTATGTGCTCTAGGTGTGAATCACGACATGCTTCTTAAACATGCTTTCTCTTACACCAAAAGGACATGGAATACATTACATTCATGATATTACAGCTCTCTGAACAATTTAAATACTAAGATGTATACTTGATATCACTTTCATGATGAAATATATATCAAACATTGGGGCAAGGTGATGCAGTGGTAGCGATGAGCTGGCGCCCTGTCCAGAGATTGTTCCTGCCTCCTGCAAGATGCTTGCTGGGACATGCGTGACCCTCGATGAAATAATTTAATGCAGCACTGTGACGATGCGGGTTCTGGCTCCACACTCCCATTGCTGTTTGGGAGCCTTACCCCAACACCATCGATAATGTTACCGAGTGAGCTAGTCAGTGAAGGCAACAAGTAAGCAAGGGGATGGTAAAAAAAAAGTGCAACAGTGCTTTTATTAAAACAGTCAACAAAAACAGTCAAAGTGTTCAATTAAATAAATAGTGCTGTGCAGTTCCTAAGTTCAATAAATAAATAATCCATAAAAGAAATGTGGAGGTTAAAACCAATAGAAAACACAATCCTTTTAAAACGAGGTTAAAATGTTCCTTAGGAAGCAATCTTTAAAAATCAACAAGTCCAGTGCTCTTCTTCGTTAGCTTCTCACCTGCTTCTCCCAGGTTGGGCTTTGCAGCAGGCGAGACGCTCTCTGCAGCTGCCCTTTTCAACTCCTGCAACGAGACTGGAGACCTCCCGATCCTTGGCTTCGGTCTGGCACTCATCCCAGTCTCGGAGACGTGGCTTCCCTGACAACCAGGACGCTCATGCCAGGGAGTTTACCGCCCCGCTCGGTCTCCACACACACGCACTGCGTGTCTCTCTCTCATGCATCGACCTGCTTCCTCTCTCGCCCCCATGTAACCTCTATCCTCTCTTTTTCTCTTTTCTTTTTCTACCCTTCCAACCGACTCGCGCTTCTATTTAAGCAACGAAGGACCATAGCAGCTGCAACAAATTAGCCACGGAACAATCACGGATGTGGGCAGTTCCTCACCTGTGCACTCGGTGAGAAACGGCCACACCGCTGATCGCCCCATGGCTTGCTATGGCCCAACGCCCCTTCGCCAAGCCGCCGCGAGAGCGGTGATTATTTATTTAAAAACTGGCCCTTACTGGGAGCGCTGTGGACCCGCTATACCACAAGCACTACTGTCTCTTTCAAATGTACCAACCTCCAATTCCTGTCCTTACTTTTCTTTCTCCACATAACCAATCATCACACAATAAGCTGTTTAATAAATGTCAGACCATCAATAAGCTTAGAACAACGATTGTTCAAAACTTTTAAGGAACATTGAAATATCTTTGTGATGCATGTTTAATTATTCCATCCATCTACTGTATCTACCCAGTCCCAGCAAGCATACAACTTGAGGCAGGACCAAACCCTGGATGGGGTGCCAGCTCATTGCTACCACTGCACCACCGTGCCCACACATTTAATTATTATCAGTATACATTATTTAAATGAAGATAAAAATGTATCTGTATAATGTAATATACATACTTTAATGCATTTCATCTTAAAAATGATATTAAAAGCTCCAAGAACATAGCTCTTGGAAATCTAAATTGACTTAGAAGCCAGTCGGCATCATCTGTAAATATGCACTCACTTCGATTGAATTGAATTGAATTCCTTTATTGTTATTGTATGGTACAATGAGCTTTAATAAGCAAATCCTCCATAAACTTATTTTCCTATAAAATAACTAATAATATCATTAAAAAATGAAAAATATACAATATGGAAGCATAAGTACAATATACAGTACATGTACATATAGAGCAGATAGTGCAAATGGTTGATAAAGTGGCTCAGGTTGTACCATATTACAGTTGTAGTGCAAGTTTACAGGGAATTAATTGTAATTCTAAGTACAAACAGTTCTACCGGGAACACTTGATGTACTGATTGAGTGCATTTGTAGTTCTTGGGATGAAACTGTTTCTGAATCTCGAGGTTTGTGCAGGAAAGGCTCTGAAGGATTTGCTGAATGGGAGAAGTTCAAATACACTGTGCTCATGGCTGAGGTATCATGTGCTATAAATGTTCTCCAAGGTAGATGCTGTATCCTGATAATCATCTGCGTTCTTGACACAGCCTGCCATAGTGCTTTCTGATCAGCTGCTATACAGCTGTGATTCCACACTCGGATATATTGGGTTAAAATATTCTTAGTGGTGCACTGAGAGTAACAACGCTAAAGCATTTATGGTATTTGGAATAGTTTGGCCATTCCATGGACCATTATATTGTCACTGGTTGATTACAATCAGATCCCCTAAATTTATAAACAATACACGGTGTCACAAACGTGTGCAAGGGAGGCAGCTAAAGGGCTTGAGTAAGGGCAGTTCCGAGTCATACCAGGATGTGGCAGAGTGCACTGACTCTTTTTCTCCCTTTCCTGCAGACCATTCACGGGAGATTCCACCTGGCCCTCTTGAAGTCACTTCCAAGACCAAGCCTATGGAAGAAGACCTTGCCAGCTCCAGCTCCTGTGATGTCATGTCTGGGCTTGAACCTATGGCTGAAGACCTTCATGAGCCCGACCCCTTTGATCTCACTTCCTGTCTTCCCCTTTAAAAGCCTCCACCTTTCCCTATTCCCTCAGTTCTGTTTTGGACTAGGTTTTGTGCACAGCAGTGCTATCATTTAAACTACAATTTGCAGCTAGGAAACCAAATATACAGGTGGCTGCCCCAAACCTTGCTATGGCTCTTTGTGGCTTTTGTGACAGTGCCGTAGCCGGCAGGATGGAGAAGTCCCGGAAGAGAAGGGGACAGGACCTGCAATGTACCCAGGTGGGAGCGTACCGGGGCCGAGTTTTCAGGTGGGGAGGGTGTCCTGTGGTTTGGTGAGACCCGGTATGGGCTCCGCTCCCAGCACGCTTAACTAGGCAACCTAGAGAGGCCAGGGAGTGTGCGGGAGGGGCTCACAGAGTTGTGCTGCTTCGGAGGGTAGAGTCAAAAGGGGCTTATTATGCTCTCTCGGAGGACAGTGCCTGCCTCCCTGTGAAACCAGAGCCCCAATTACCACCTTGGGATGCTCCAGACTGGCAGGTGAGTAAAATAAAAAACTAGAGGTCGGACCCAGAGCGGCCGACCCACAAACAAGCCTGGTCCTTCTGGGCAATGGTAGGGTAGTGGTTACGGCCATCTGAAAACAAGCCCAAATAATAGAGCAGGTGGCCAGCTACCTGCTCCTAAAAGCACTACCCCGTGGCTTCACCCAGCCGGTCTGGGGTAAGCAGTTTAAGACGTCATCCACCAGCATTGAGAAGGAACGGGAGGAAACCATGACCCTTGAGGTCGGCCCAGACCCTCTCTCCCTGTTTCAGTTTCAATTTAGAGAGACACCGGCTTTTTTTAAATGGGAGCAGTGGAATGACGATTCCCTTAAGTTTGCAAAAAATGCAGTGTTCCTGGTCAATGGCCAACACACTAACCAGTCGATACCACAGGGTCCTTGTGTTAGAAAATAACCTTCTCTATCACGTAGCAGAGCATAACGGGCAGGGGAGACGGCTGCTGCTAATCCCGCGGACCTTCCGGCGGCAGGTCTGTCAGTTAGCACACACCCACCTCCTAGGTGACCATTTGGGCACTGAGAAAACCCTGGAGCGGATCAAGCTCCTCTTCTATTGGCCAGGAATCAATGAGGAGGTTAGTTGCTTTTGCACTTCCTGCCTGGAGTGTCAATTGCGAGAAATTCCTAGGAAGGACCGTGCTCCTCTCGTTCCTATTCCCCTGATTGATGTTACCTTCCACAGAATTGGGGTCGATTTAGTTGGACCTCTAGACCCCTCAGCCCGAGGACACAAATACATTTTAGTCCTCGTGGATTACGCTACCAAATACCCCAAAGCTGTTCCGTTGTGCTCAGCTACTTCTAAAGCCATCGCACGGAAATTGGAAGGGGTCTTTGCGCGTGTCGGCATTCCTGAGGAAGTCCTGACGGACCAAGGAACACCCTTTACCTCGGAGACATTCAAGGAGACTGCCAAGTTACTTAAAATAAAGCATCTAAAGACAGCGGTATATCATTCTCAAACCGACGGTCTGGTAGAGGGATTCAATCAGACTCTCAAACAAATGCTTCGTAAGGTGGTCAATGAGGATGGAAGAAACTGGGATCAGCTCCTCCCCCTCGTCCTTCTTGCCTACCGGGAAGTCCCACAAGCCTCCACGGGGTTCTCTGCTTTTGAATTATTGTATGGGTGACAACCCTGGGCATATTAGACATCCTAAAAGAAGGATGGGAAGAAGAGGCTCTTCCCTCTACAAACATACTGGAGTATATCGTGCAATTGTAATGGTCGCTAAGCCTGATGGGAGTTGGAGGTTTTGCAACGACTTCCGTCGACTTAATTAAGTCTCCCAATTTGATGCTTATCCAATACCACGAGTAGATGACCTCCTCGAGAGGCTTGGACAGGCTCAATATTTGACCACACTGGACATGACAAAGGGGTACTGGCAGGTTTCTTTAACGGACTCCACAAAGTTTAAGATCGCGTTTAGCACCCCTAGCGGACACTGGCAGTATTGTGTCCTTTCATTTTGGTTACACTGGGCTCCAGCAACCTTCCAGCATCTGGTGGACAAAGTGCTCAGGCCTCATAAGTCATACAGTGCTGCCTACCTGGATGACGTGGTCATCTATTCCAGCACATGGATGGAACACCTACAGCAGGTAAAAGTGGTATTGCGGACACTTGGTGAGTGCGGGCTTTGGATTAATCCCAAGAAATGCTTCTTTGGATTCAGCGAAGCCAAGTATTTAGGCTACCTGGTGGGTCTGGGTACCGTGAAACCACAGTGCTCCAAAGTAGATGCCAATTTGAAATGGCCCCGTCCGCAAACCAAGCGGCAGATCCAAGCTTTTCTCGGGTTAGTGGGGTACTACCGCCAATTTGTGCCCTGGTTCTCGGAGAGAGCTGCGCCCTTGACTGATTTGACAAAGAAGAGGGCCCCAAGCATTGTGGTATGGACTGAAAATACAGGCGCTGCATTTAGTAACTTGAAGCAGGCCCTTACGTCCACACCTATTTTGTAAGCACCTGACTTTTCTTTACCTTTTCTTTACCTTTCATCCTCCAGCTTCGGACACAGGCCTGGGGGCTGTGCTGAGCCAAAGCGTCAATGGTGTGAAACACCCCATCATGTTCCTGAGCTGGAAACTGTTGGACCGGGAGACCAGGTATGCGGCGGTGGAGAGAGAGGCTTTGGCAATTAAATGGGCAATTACTCAGTTGAGGTACTACCTGCTGTGCCAGGAGCTCACCCTTGTCATGGACCATGTGCCTTTACAGTGGATGGCCCTGCACAAGGAGTTGAATCCGTGGGTCACCAGGTGGTTTCTTGACCTCCAGCCATACAAGTTTTCGCTCGTTCATTGTCGGGGCCCTCTTCACGCCAACGCTCATGCTGTTTCTCGGGTTCACCTTGCTATGGCTCTTGTGGCTTTTGTGACAGTTAATTTTAGTGTATTTGATGAAGTCACGTCAGGAATGTGAATTTAAAAAAATAATGGGAAACCACACAGGAATAGTAGCACTGCTTTGACAGCTGGCGTGAGAATGTGTGAGGCTTTATGCCAAGTTTAGTTATACATCTCGAAGTGGGCATGGAAATGGGCATATGCAACATTTTTGTGTGTAAGCACCATGTATACGTGAGGCCCCTTCTCTCTACCATATCACTTGATAATTTATTCCATGTGTCTATAGTTCACTATGTAAAGAATAACATCTGAACGTTTGTGCAAAATTTACCCTTCACACGTTTCCAACTGTGCTGTACTGTAGTGAACATTATTAATCATCCCCCCCACCACCACATTGAATGGCTATATATAGTAGCATTTTCAAGTAAGTAATTGTAATTTCATAACCAGAAACTGGGGTTTAATTTGTAGGTAACTTGCTGTGATATGTTTACTGATTTAGTACTATGTGACTGATTACTGTGTCCATTATGGGTTTTAGGTGTAGTATGGATTTCACCTTAATAATGAAATAATCCAATCTTTGTCCAGTCACCCATCCAGCAAAGAGGCACATCTGTTTTGGTTCTCTTGTCTGTGCTGTCATCTAATTCATACTCTAGTTGGAGAATGCACTATTTCTAGCCAGCTGGCTGATCTATACTCTAAGTGGCTTCTGTCTTATTTATGATTATCTGCCTGTTAAGTTTCAGTCTGTATATTGGAAGACTGGAAAGTAGCTCCTTCAGTGGTTCATTGTCATTTGGAGTTTTCTTGTCATTGTCAATTTCCTGTTTTTTGGATTTATTGCTTTAGCTTTTTGCTTTTAATTATTAATTAACATTTGGGGGTTGTTTGTACTGGGTTGCCTTTTCATGCAAACATCTTTTACCTTCTTTTTTTTTTGTCTCTTTTTCCCCTTTTTTTCTTAAATCAAAATTATAAAGATTTCATCTTATCAAGTAAGAGGCTGCATGGTTTCTCTCCCCTGAAGGGCATTAATATGCATTTTTGGGATTTTTAAAAAAAGACATTGAACTTTCATCCAGATGCCTTGTTGATCCTGTGTAGGCCTGTAAAGTTTGGTGTCTGGCCGCCTGGAGTAAAACCAATCTTTGGACAGGCCTGTGATTTGGGTCAGATTTGGGGGTCTTTCAGAGGTCTCACACCCTTTTGTTTTTTGAGTGCCAAACCAAACTACTGTCTAGTGCACTGTCCAGCTAAAGGTGTTGCCTGCTTTGCCTGTCTAACTGGCTGTCCTGCAGCAGGTTATAATTCTAGGTTTAAAAACTATTATGTTCCCTGAGTTGAAGGTCTGTATTTTCTCTTGTATCTTGAGATTTATACCTTTTTTTAACTTATTGGTTATGACTTGTGCTTTCTTTTGCCTACAACTTTCTTTAGCCTCTAGGTATTTATTTTAGCTAGGCCTCTGAAAAGATTCCACTACTCAGATGGACTATGCATACAGTATGTGTGAATTTGTCACCCACCTGTATTGTGACATAAAAGCACCCATATCAGTAACATGTGGGCCTAAAATCTTCTGAAGTTAAATGCCGGTGCTAATTCTCCTGAAACTGCCCAGGAAAGATAAAAAAAAATTGCAGCACTCCCCATGACTCCTAGCAAGCACGGAGGTTGCTACCAGATTTACCTCACAAATAAATTGCTACCCTGCCACCCAAATATTAACAACACCCCAGGAAAATGCCCATAAAGATTAAACACACCCAACACACAAATATATAAATATTCCTTATCTACTAGAAAACTAATTACAAACAAGGTAAAGCAAAATAATGACAAAAGTACTAAACAAACACCACGAATAAACCCCGACATGACGATATTTATAGTCCTCGAAACATAAACTATGGTTAAAGGACGGAAGGAAGTGCAGAACGCTCCCTTTATATAAACTGCTTCCCAGAACTTGGATAGAGAAATACTGTCCTACCACCAGAGTCCAGAAGAATAGTCTTCGGAGTCACACCTCTTCTAAAAGAGCACAGGATTGGGAGGAAAAAGAACCCACCACCGTCCTTAACTCTTGTGGCCAAGCACTATCCTTCTCTGCTACGAATGCCCAGTTAATGAAAGGTTTAGAAGCTGATGATGATGAAGTTGATTGGAAAAAAGTACAATCAAAAAGTCCTGCCACATCCTTCTCTTCCGGTTTTATCGGTACAGTGCATACAAACCACGAACTACAAATCCCAAAAGTCCTTCCGCATCAATGCAAACCTGTCTAATAGCACCGACCCCAATTTACAAACAGGAATTGACGCAACCAGTGTTGTTATTCACATTTAACAATCACTTAACAGGACATACGTTCACACAAATAAAACCCCCTATATGGCCCCACTACAAATTCATAGAATTATCAACTACTTACAATTTAATATTTTTATATACTTTCATTTAATTATACATATACTGTTAGATGCTTCAAGAACCAAACTAAAAATGTCTGTTTTATATGAGTGAGAACATATTTTGATTATTGTTACTTGATTTTTTGTGTTTGTATTGAGTAATAATTAGAAATAAAAAATGGAGATGAGGTACATACAGCAAATATAAACTATGTATCAACCAATAAAAATCTTACAGTTTGTCTTATCTTTACATTATATATTGTTACTTTTTTTGCATCTTTCAAAAATTCAAATATGAATGATCTCATTGTATGAACTGCAATATAAATACCATAGCCTTCCTCTTTTGCAATAAAATATTCATTATGAAGTCTTACAACTCAAAGGTCTCCTCAAAAAGTGGATTCAAGTCACACATCTTCGTTTTCGTAGTCCTTTTCTCAATTTCTGGGAACAAGTGTTTTGGCTCCAGGGACAAATTGATAAATGGATCACTGGTACCTGTAAAATAGTACATTTAATTTAAAGACTTGAAGAATAAGAGCTACAGAAAGCATTTTGATAATCTAGGCACTAATTAAAGATTAGTCTGGATTTGCCTGTAGACATTTCAATGTATCTAACTATGTTGCACAGCAGAGTAAAGTAAATTTGCTGCCTCAGACTCTTGGTCTTGTGAATGTGCTAGGCATTGATGCTTGTGGCAATCCCTTCCCTCTTCAATGCATTCATATTTTTATCTCTTTTGGGCATCCAGCATTTTAATATTTAAATGTTTCTGTGGTACACAACATACAATGCCTTCTAAAAAAGCTGTTTAAGGTCAGCCTAAACTAAGGAGGGTACTGGCTCAATGTGTCCAGTCACAAGAGAAGGTTGATAGTAATGAAATTAACACAGACCTTAACAAGCGTGATGATGTAGCACCAACAGACACTTAAATAACATTCTACCAGCCTAATTGACACCAGGAGCACATCACCACATGCAACAATAACAGCAATGATCTTTAATTCTCTTGCTCAACATGAAGCAAATCAACACCACTCCTAGATCATTATGAAAAAGTAACACAAAATATGATTTTGAATTGACACTGTCACATGCATGTGCTTGAGGAGCAACCTATGGGCTTAGGTAAGTGTGATATACTGCTGAGACACAAGGCGGCACTGCCTAATAATGCTGTCTGTTCTCCTTCTACCTCTGCAGAAAGGAAGATTGACACCACCCCCACTCTGATGTCACTTCTGGGGTCAGACAACCTGGACCCGCCTCTTCCTCCCAGAATTACTCATAAAGGTAAATTACACCATCTTAATATAGACCAACCTGAAACTTGATGACGTCTCAACATTGTTAGTACCATGAGTTTTCTTTTATACCTTTTGCATACTTCAATATACAGGGTTTGCCTTCCAGTGCCCCAGACCCTTTATCTTGTGCATTTTTGTCTTTTTACAACACATTTCAGGCTAAATAGGGAGATAAAGCCCCTAAGTAACCATATACAGTGGTGTGAAAAACTATTTGCCCCCTTCCTGATTTCTTATTCTTTTGCATGTTTGTCACACAAAATGTTTCTGATCATCAAACACAT
>JANRMT010062848.1:20191088-20244795 GCA_026402145.1 Polypterus bichir lapradei | reverse complement strand
ATGTGTTTGATGATCAGAAACATTTTGTGTGACAAACATGCAAAAGAATAAGAAATCAGGAAGGGGGCAAATAGTTTTTCACACCACTGTATATCATTGAAGCATAACATGAAGTATGTGGTTAGCACAATGGAGCATAGAGATAAGCATCCATGAAAGATGTTAACATGAATCAAAGAACGGAAACAGAGGGTGTTGTGGTGTGCAAAATCTGTAAATTTTGTCTATATTTTCATTACATTTTGCTCAAGCCAAACAAGATGTACTTAAATACAGGACACTTGCATGGCCATTTAACATCAAAGCATTCTGTTTTCCTGAATTGTACCAGTATCAATCATAGTAACATCTGTTTGAACTGAGCAGGAATTCAGTAGATGCCTCAATCTGTATTGATGATTTTATCATCTGTGAAGAGATGGCCACTAGGACTAAATTGGTTTACAGCTTGGGAAAGGAACGCTTTTAAAACATAAAAAAGTTTATAGTTTGGGAAATGGACTGCTCTAACAGATTAAAGAGTTTGAGCAAATTCATCCATCATATTGACAGCCAGCCAATCAGAGTATGCAATAATCACGTGTTGTGAAACCACCATGGAATTTTTATAATAAATATGCCTCCTCTGAGAGCGACATCAGAAGAAGAGAACAGAACGACATCAGAAAAAGGAGAAAGCAACATCAGGAGAGGACAATATATTATATTCTTGGAGCCCAAAAGTAATATATCTAAGACATCGTACGTTGTTCGTGCCTATGAAAATTAAGTCTCTTGGAGTACTAGGGAAAGTGGACTGTACATATGTTATTCATACGGTACTTGTGTGGGTCAAAGTGCTATGGAGTAATGTGCATGTATATACGTCTTTCATATGTACTTTTGTGTTTAGGGTCTATGTGTATAAATATATCTATGTATGTGTTAATCTTAAGGTGCGACAGTAGACCAACACGGTAAGGAAGCTGATGAGTACACGTACTCCTGAAGAAAACAGGTAAAGGGTAAGTAGAGGGAAATATCACGATAACACAGGGGACATTTCAGACAAGCAACAGATTCACTAGTTTAGAATTCAAAAACGAGCCAATGTAGGACAAATGAATTGATTTCAAATACAACCCGCATACTGCACCTTTACAAAAATCTGAATCCCTAAAGGTACAGAAGAATGAAAGCCCTTTAAATAAATATTAGTATTCTTTACCAAAATTATTGAAACACCATTTTAAAAAGCTACATATAGAAAGAGTAGATACATAAACTGGTAAACATCTTTAAAAATCTTCATAAATTCAATCAGATCAAATGAAACTGAATTTTATTGTCACATAGAAATTCTACATACATTACAAAGAATAGTGAAATGCTTAGTTGATCAACTCCAATGGCTGTGTCTTTATGAAGAATATAAAAGGACAATAATAATAATACATGACTTTATAAATATCAAAAAATCAATAATGTTTTAAACATGTGATAAATAATAAATAATAACTATGAAATAACTGAATTAACTCAGAGAAACGTCAAGCAAAATGACACCTTTTATTGGCTAACTAAAAAGATTACAATATGCAAGCTTTTGAGGCAACTCAGGCCCCTTCTTCAGGCAAGATGTAATCAATTAACTTAAATAACTTAATGTAAGAGAGTTGAAAATATTGCATCATGTATATCTAAAAACTTTCCTTATGAGTATGGACTGTTTGAAAAAAGCTTCTACTTAGTAAATCTGAACTGGACTTTAGGCAGTGTTAGCATGTACCTGACTGCAGTATAGAAAAAAGGCCGTTGTTGGAATGGCTGATATCAAAGATAATTTTCTTTGCCCTGGTCCAACATTGCTTGGTGTAGATGTCCTCGAAGTTACGGAGTGCATACCCAGTGATGCGTTCAGCTGACCACACCACTCTCTGCAGAGCCTTGCTGTCCTGCTGCGTGCTGTTCCCAAAGTAGGCAGTAATACTTCCTGTCAGAATACTTTCATTGGTTGATGTGTAGAAATTCTTTAGTATTTGGGAGGGCAGCCTAAAATCCCTAAGGCATCTGAGGTGTTACAGAATTGTCATACCTTCTTTTCTAAGGTGTAGGTGTGTTTGAACCAGGTTAAGTCCACTATGATGTGGACACCAAGGTGTCTGAAACATCCATCCACTCCACCTGAGTGCAGTTAATACAAAGGAGGTGGTGTTGCATCGGCCTGTTTTTTCTCAAAGTCCACAATCAGCTTCTTTTTCTTGCTCACATTCAGAACACTGTTGACCTGGCACCAGTGTTACAGTCTCTCCACTTCATCTAGGTAAGCTTGCTCATTATTGACAGATTTAAGGCCTACCACTGTTGTGTCATCAGCCAACTTGACAATGAAGTTAAGAGTCATGTGCAGTCATGCAGTCATATGTATAGAGGGAGTAAAGCAGAGAACTAAGAACATAGCCTTGTAAAGCCTCTGTGTTGACAGCGAGGAATGTTTGTGGGAAATAACACTATTTCAGAAAGTATCATATGTATTTCCGAAACTATATTATAAAATTATATTAACATTAGAATCCCTGAAGCCTATGAAAAAACTTGTAATCCCGGACCACCTTAAATTTCTTTGCACCTCTTCATTAGCATCTTTTGTTTCGTAAATGTGTTGATCAACACAAGCATCCTGCTGTCCGATCCCCCCCCAGCACCGCAGTCAACTCAGGCAAAAAGTTCTTCCAGCTCAAGTCTTGTTTATCTTGGTGTAAGGTGCCTGGAGTTGTAAAGAGTAAATAATATATTGTTATTTGGAACACGTGCATCTCATGTGTTTTCCATGTCTACAACAATCTATGTTAATGTAGGATGACAAGATATACGAGAAATGCAAGAAAAGTTGAATACATACCTAAAACAAACTTTTTCCATGTTACAGTACTAACGACAAAATTTTGACATGAAGTGTATAATGTATAAAGACTGAAGTCCAAATATCAAATAAACACTTTCACAAAAGGTACACATATAACAAAAAAAAAAAATTGGTTTAGGGTATAACACAGACACGACTGCGGTAAGAGCTGCTGACTTGTAATCAGGAGTTTGCGGGTTCGAATTTGTGTTTTGAGCAGTGAGCTGCTCTTATTGTTACTATTATAGAATAAAAACATACATTTGATTTGAGTCTGTAACAGCCGGTGTAAGGTTAGCGTTTTTTTTTTTTCAGTTTTATTCTCTCAGTCACATTCATGCTCCCCCCGATCTGACACTGATGTTTTCAAATAACAGCATTATAATAGAGGTGAACTCAGATGAGGATGAGGGTTCTACATCGGAGAAAGAGAACAGAAGCCTTCCTCACAAGAAACGTCCACTCACATATAAGAACAAGGCAGCTGCACCAGGCGTAAAGGCAAAAGATGGCACCGTTTGGATGCAGCAAGAGGTCGGGCATCGTCCTGCCAGTGGATATTATTGGTCAATCTGCCACGCATGTCCTTCAATGAAACAGCAGGGCATGCTGAGCTCAGCAAGTTATCATGCAAGGTTCTGTTTGTGAATATGTTTTGTGATGGTCTTTATATGAAAAACATTTATATGTTACTTTTATAAAAGCCACATTGAATGTTATTTACCTTGATTTATCTACTCATCTCCATACCGTGTAAAGTCACAAGTAGACTGCAGAGCTTCCTGTGTTTGATTAACACGGGCATGCTGACAAACTACATGTGCAATGTCACTCCTTATTCAGGAAAAGATCCCAGTCATCCCACAGGAGAAAGACTTTCCAAGATTAAGGTTATAAAGCTTATGAAACTGTAACAACAGTTGCATCAAGTGTGACAGGAGCTTCCATCTGCAGCTAAAGTCATTCATGTACTGAAGTAGCATTGAACGTGAAGTTTGTCAGCATGCCCGTGTCGATCAAACACAGGAAGCTCTGCAGTCTACTTGTGACTTTACGCTGTATGGAGGTGAGTAAATAAATCAGGGTAAATAGCATTCAAAGTGGCTTCCCAAGTGGTCGTATCAGCGTCATACCCAAAACTGATTTTTATTTCTTCAGTCATATTTTTAAATAAAAATGCACTTGTTTTGTTATATGTTTACCTGTTGTGAAAGTGCTTATTTGATATTTGGACTTCAGTCTTCACATATTATACATTTCAAGTCAAAATTTTGTCGTTAGTACTGTAACATGAAAAAAGTTTGTTTTAGGTATGTGTTCAACATTTCATGCATTTCTCGCAACTCCTGTCATCCTACATTTACATAGATCGGTGTAGACATGGAACACACATGAAATGCATGTGTTCCACATAACGATATATTATTTATACTATACCACTCCTGGCACCTCACACCAAAATAAACAAGACTTGAGTTGGGAGAACTTTTTGCCTGAGTTGACTGCGATACTGGGGGGGATGGGACAGCAGGCTGCTTACTGGTTGTGCTAATCAACACATTTACAAACAAAAGACACTAGTGAAGAGGTGTAAAGAAATTTAAGGTTGCCCGGGATTACAAGTTTTTTCATAGGCTTCAGGGATTCTAGTGTTAAAAAGGCAGCACCACTAGACTATTTGAGGCATTATTGAAAATGAGACCTTTCAGTGATATTTTCAGATAACGATGAATGATTTCTTGATAAAATATTCAGGTCAGGTTCAGGCTGGACAGCATGCACTAATACAGCTCATTGCCGCACCAACTACAAAACAGGTCGGTATCCTGGTTGGCAAGCCCCCAGGCAGACACGCAGTCCAGTCCCACCCTCCAGAAATGGACCATCTATCTGTCGCAGCCAGGTGTTTCGTGGGCATCCCCTTGGCCTGGTCTAGCCACTCTGGTCCTCATTGTAGTGGCATACCTGATGCTCCCTCACAACACAGGTAATGTGCATTATTCGTGACTAAGAGGGAGCAACTGCTCATTCAATACAAAGTCCAACCAGCGGTACCTAAAGATTCTCTTAAGAGACAAAGTACCAAAGGAGTCCAGTCTTCACCTCAGGTCACTGGATAACATTCATGTTTCGCAACAATATAGCAAGACAAGAAGCACCAGGACTCTAAAGACCTTCATCCTTTTGCATAGATATTGGGAGTGCCACATACTCCTTTCCAGCAACCTCATGATCCCCCATGCTCTCCCAATCCATCTACTGACTTCATATCAAGAGTCACCAGAGACATGAATGTCACTGCCGAGGTAAGCAAACCTCTCGACAAGGTTGACACTCTCTTCGCAGACAGACACACTGCTGATGGCTGTGCCCAAGAGGTCATTAAAGGCCTGGATCTTGGTTTTTATCCAAGACACTTGCAAGAACAGACACTCAGACTCCTCACTCAGTCTCTCGAGAGCCCCGATCACAGTCTCCATTGATCCTCCATATGGTAAAATATACACGTTCTATCAGTTTGGTCAATACATTAGACCAATCTGGACGGGAATGGGCCATTATGTTTATCAAAATTTGCCACTCCTAAGTACTTAAGTCTTCCCAAATAACATCCATTTTTAAAGGTCCCTAAAGTACTCTGTGTGAAGAGAAACTAAGAAAAACTTCCTGATCTTAGTATGAAATTTACCTTTAACAAGTTTCCAACTACTCCCAAATTCTTGTTGAATTCTCTTAATCTAATTTTGCTTAAACTGAAAAGACTCAGCTTCTTTAATCTCTCCTCCTAATGCATCCCCTGCAGTTCTAGAATTAACATAGTCACTCTTTTTAGGACTTTTAGTAGTGCTGCTATGCCTTTATGTAGCCTGGAAACCAAAACTTTACACAGTACTCCAGATGATGTCTAATCAGTGCATTATAAAGCTTAAGCATAACCTCTTTTTACTTGTACGCCACACATTATGCTACATAACCCAATACTGTGTTAGTCTTCTTAATGGCTTCTGAACACTGTTTAGAAATTGATAATGATGAGTCTACCACAACTCATAAATCTATCTCATGATGTGTACTTTAAATTTTCAGACCTCCATGTGTGTATTGAAATCTAACATTTTTACTTTCCATATGTAATATTTTATATTTACTTAAATTAAATTTCATCTGCCACAAATATGGCCAAGTCTGTATGCTGTCCAAATCCCTCTGTAATAATTCAATGAATTCTACATTATCTGCCAATCCGTCTTGATTGGTATCATCTGCAGACTTAACCAGCTTGTTATTTATAGTCCTATCCAGATCATTTATATATTAAAAATAACAGCAGCACTAGCACTAAAACATAAGAAAAATAATAAATTTGACAAACGAGTAGAGACCATTCAGTTCATCAAGCTAAGCTGTCCCAATATCTCATCAAGATTCTTCTTACAGGTTGCAAAGGTTTCTGCTTCAACTACATATGTTGGTAGTTTGTTCCAGAGTTTCACATCTCTTTACCTAAAGAAATGCTTCCTGGCTTCAGTCTTACATGCACTTCCCCTTAATTTCCACTGATGTCCTTGAGTATGTGATTCACCCTTAAGATGAAAAAAAAAATGCTGGAACTATTTAATCAGTGCATTTAAGGATTTTAAATACTTGCATTAGGTCCTCACTGATCGAGACTAAACAGGTTTAATTCTGTCAGAGTAGGACATGTCCTTAAGTTCTGGGATGCACTTGATTGCTCTCCTCTGCACAGCTTCAAGTGCTGCTATAACTTTCTTGTACCGTGGTGACCAGAACTGCACACAGTACTGCAGATGTGGTTTTACTAGTGCATTATATAGTTTGAGGATAATGTTCCTTGACTTAAATTCAACAGTTGATATAACCTAACATTTTATTTGCCATCTTAATTGCTTCTGTGCATTGTTTAGTCGATGAAAATGTTGTATCAGGATATGCTCCTAAATCCTTTTTAGAGGTTGCTTCCTTTATGACAGTGTCTACCATCTTGTGTTTATAATTGGTGTTCCATTTGCCCATTTGTAGTACGTTGCACTTTTTTACATTAAAAACTGTTTTCCAGGTGTTTGCCCAGTTCTGAAAGCTGTCCAGGTCTTTCTGATTTCTGTTTGCTGCCTTTTCAGTGTCTGCCATATGTCCACTGACCCCTAACAGACACCACTCTTAACATTACCAATTTCAGAAACATTTCCTTGTATCATAAAACCCTCTGATTCCTGTGTTTTAGCTAATGCTGCACTCATCTACATACAACACCCTAAACCTCTACTTGTTTTAGTTTGATTCCCAACCTCTCATTTGGCACCTTATCAAATGCTTTCCGAAAGTCAAGACAAATATATCATAAGCACCACTTTGATTGTATCCTTTTGTTGCTTCCTCATATACTGTAATTCTAGCATGTTACTAAAACACAACCTTCCTTGTCTGAATCCATGTTGAATCTTCAGTAAACTTCTGTTCTTGCCATATGTTGCTCAATCTTATCCTTAATATCCTTCCATTAATTTACCTGTGATGCATGTTAATTATGGAAACTTACACTCATCATTCAAAAAAGTTGTTATTTTGCAACAATAATTGTAACTTACTAGATAATTTCATAACTACATTGCCAATTTACTAGATTATTTCATAACTACATTGCTAGCTTGCTGTTGTTCATGATCATTTCTTTAATAACATATATAAAGTGATTAAGCACATGGACAATTCAGAACCAGAAACCTATCCCTGTAATACTGGACTCCAGTTCATCATAGAACATGGGGAGAATGTGCAGACTACACACTTTGGCTGTCATATAAACCCGGGTTTCTGTAACCATGAATCAGTAGTGTTAATCACCTTGCAAAACACTATACTGTTTAATGGTCTGTTTGCATCACTACTCTCTTGTAAGGCATCAAGACCTTATTATTTTTACTTTATTCTCAAGATTCCATTACTGCGGCTTCTGCTTCACCTTCCCACACTGTTAATGCATTACTTTAAATATATTCATTTCTTATAGTTAAAGTAAATCATATGTTTAATTTTATCAACATAGCCATGACTTCTGGTAATTTACTTACCATTAGAGTCCATTGGTGTAAGGTTAACAGCATTAAGAATCTCAATATGTAGTATTTGATCTGCATTATTGTAGAAGGCAATAAGTGTCACAGCACCATACTTTTCATTGCTGTACATTTTCTGAAAACAAAAGAAAAAACTGTAAAGTTTCCAATATATTAAAAATACTTAAAATATATTTACTAGTATACAATTTTGCATAATAGTCAGTTTTACCTTCTAGTGTACATCACCAGTTACTAACCATGCCATCAAGACATTCATGCCCAATAATTTACAGCTTTTAAAATTATCAGTAGCATTTCTGCATTAAGTGGCAGTGGGGCACACCCCCACCAGATATTGGGTAATATGAGAGGGACTTCAATTCCCAGCATGCTTCAGGATCACTGTGCCACCTATCTAGTTTGTTCTGGAATAAGGAGATGCCTGTGACGGCACAAGATTTTAAAGGACACCAGGTTGATAGAGGAGGAATTAACTAATTACAATTAGTTATCACAGCTACAACTAATCATTTTCTGTTCACTTTTCTTAGATTATGAACACATTGCACTGAGAGGCCTTCAGAATCTTCCCAAGACCATCTTGACGAAATTAATTTCCCCAATTCCTGTAGACAAATTCCTCATTAAAGCTTATATAATCTCAAAAAACTGGGAGCAATAATGTGTCTCCTATCTTCCCACCAGACAAACACTTAAACTGGCGTGTCTGCCTTAAATAACTTTTTCAGTATTTATTTCACTACAGTGTGGTGTCACAATCACTCCCAACACATTAACAACACTGTTTTGAGGACTCCCAGATGATCTTAAAGTGGAGAAGGACAAATTGAGTGTAATTGAATATGCCACATAGACTTATCTTGCTCAAATGGAAGAATCCCAGCACACCTGTTATTAGTCAGGGGATAAGTGATGTTTTAAACTATTTGAAATTAGAAAAAAATCTAATTCTCACTTAGAGGATTTGTTCAAACCTGTTTAAAAATATGGCAAGATCTAATTAATATAATTTTAGAATAAGCATTTACACCAGTAAGAAGAACATTCTCCCTTTTTAATTTGTTTTTAAAGATTTGCTTTTGTTATTGGCTCTCCTCTCTCTCAGGTTGGGGTTGAGTTCTGGTTTGTTATGTTTGATTTGATTGTATGTAATATTATTTTCTTGTGTATTAGTTAGAACTGATCATATGAAATTTTATTTTCTTCAAATAAAATCAATAACAAAACAAAAAAATAAAACATATACAAATAAATATATATATAAAATACCATGTTTAATGTGTATATATATATATATACTGTATATATATATAGTGTCAGGGATGCCAGGGGCCACGACCCGGCCGGGACGCCTTGGAGGACCGGAAGTGGGCGTGTGCCCATCTGGGATCACGTGGGGGCCGCCTTCCTGGTTGCTTTGGGGGCCACGGGTTCAGGGCATGGAAGCCCCACCCTGTAGGGGCCCGTGGTCACCGCCAGGAGGCGCCCCAATGCCTTGGGGACCCTGGACCTCAGCACTTTCGCCACACCAGGAAGTGCTGGGGGGAAGAGAAGCAGGGACACCCGGAGAGCTTCCAGGTGCTCCCCGGCAATCTCCCGCTGACACGTCCCAGTGTGGCGGAAGTGCCGGCTGTTCTCCCGGCCCCTGGCATCCCTGACAATATATATATATATATATATATATATATATACTATATATATATATATATATATATGTATTTGCATTTCACTATCATATGTAGTTTTATTTCACACTTGTGGAAATGACATCTCAGTGCAGAGTTGTAGTGTGGAAAGAAAAAGCAAATAGTGAGACTATGATTTAACTCCTGTTATTTTTAGATGAGACAGATGCTTATGATTTGAGCTGAACTGATGTTCTGCTCCCTCAGGTCAATGGAGGCACTGTTTTAGTTCCAATTTAACTACAAAAAGTTCACTGTTCCGTACATAATAATTCTGCACTACTGGTAATAGACTAGTTGAAGGAATGAGTTTTCTTTGTGTCAAGGAAAGTCTGAAAAGGGACAGTGCCCACTAACTACAACATCAAGTTCAAATGGAAGAGAACTGTTGGAGTGGTGCAGCAGTAGGTTGGCAGCAAAAGGCTTCCTAAAAGCCCTTAGCCCTCTTGCCTCAGTGGTCTCAGAATCTCAAATTGACCTCTCTTCTTTTCTGGGATAGAGTTCTCAAAAATATAACTTTTTCATTAAGAAACCCCAGCTAGGGCGGCATGGTGGCATAGTGGGTAGCGCTGCTGCCTCACAGTTAGGAGACCCGGGTCCTCCTTGCCTGGAGTTTGCATGTTATCCCTGTGTCTGCGTGGGTTTCCTCTGGGTGTGCCGGTTTCCTCCCACAGTCCAAAGACATGCAGGTTAGGTGCATTGGCGATCCTAAATTGTCCCTGGTGTGCGGGTGGGCTGGTGCCTTGCCCAGGGTTTGTTTCCTGCCTTGTTGGCTGGGATTGGCTCCAGCAGAGCCACCGTGACCCTGTGGTTAGGATATAGTGGGTTGGATAATGGATGGATGAACCCCAGCTATCAATGTACTAATTTTTAGTTTGCACATAGGTTACTTTTTACCGCTCATAAGTTATATTTGATTTGTTTCAGACTAGATCCCCCCTGTCTCTTTTGCCCATATGATGACCCAGTGACTTTTATGCATATGTAATGGTTTTGTCCTCCTGTTCTGACTTTCTTGCTCACTTTTTTTGATGGTGTCAGTTAATAATTCCTCTTTTACCACATATTCTTATACTTATAAACCTTTCAGGTCTTGGTCTGTCAGTCACCAACGTAAATTCTTATGTCTGGGCATTGCAGCTGCTAAACTTCTCCTTGCCTGAAGATGGAGGACCTCTATTCTAATTACACTAAAGAAATGACTGTCTGTTATCTGCATCATGATTAATAGTTTATCCAGTGACTCCATTCACATCTGGGAAACTATTGCTTTCTAAATTAGGTCTTTTACTGTATGTGCAAAGTTTTGTGATGCAGTCACTTCTTTGGTGTAATGTAGTGTTGTGGTCAGTGGTGTTGCCATAGCTCCTGGTTGCATGGCTTGATACATGGGACGGGGGTTTGGTTCAAGGGATAGGTGATGGGTGCCTTGTGGGTTTAATTCAAATTCTGATTATGTATCATTATGATATATTGATTTTTTTTTTTTTTACTTTATTGTAAAACTAGTCACAGAAAGCAATTGTGATTACTTGTAGTATTCAAGGTGGAAAGCACTTCATTCTTTACATACTATGAGAAAAATCTAAAATAACTATATAGATATAAAAACGCATGTAAAATACAACCGTAAATGTAGCACCTAAAATTTTGAACATACATTTAAGTGTTATCAAATTTATACTTATTTTAATATCAATATTGAACACAAATGAAACCCAAACGACTACTTTGACAGGCCTAAAGAACGTTGCCATAGAATGGTGATATGTCACGTAATAAAATTCCAGGTCATGTGACATGCTTGTCTAATCTTTGTAATAGTTCTTTTATATTAGTTTTGAAAATGTGCTCTTTGCTTAAAAGCAAAATTCATCCATTGGAAATGATATACTTTCTGATTTAAACAAATGATGATCTACCTGATCAAAACACTTCCAGTCCTGAAAAAATATTCTTTTGCAATCTTGTCTCTGGGTTGGTAACAATGTAGACTGCTGCCTCAACACCAAAGGACCTTACCTCATAAAAAAATTAACCACATGTCTTAAAGTGAGAATGTATTTTCTTAAATGATCCCTTGTGTATTGCACATTAAACACAATGCAGTGTAAGCACATTATGTTAAAAGCATACACAATAAGGCAAAACAGTACTATGCTCCACTACTATAATTGCTCAGAATTGTGGCACCAATAATTTTCAGCAAGGATGACAACCTTAAAATAGAACAAGTCTTATGGAGATAAAAAACTGCATTCTGGAAACTTCTGCATTGCGATGACAGTATTAATGAGAGCACATCAATCAAAGATATTATGTATTTCAAGGCGGGCAGGAGGAAACAGAAAGAAAGAAGAAAAGTGGTTTTTGCATTGATAAGCTGTCATTTCTTGTTAGCTTTTTAGGCCATTTTGTTAATTATTTTAAAGCTGATTTCTATTATAGTTATCTCCAAATTCTCATTATATGCACTAAAACGGCTTTCTCCTGTTTACACCTGAATTGAATTGTGATGATTCAAAAATGTCATACACCAATGGAACAGGTTAGACATCATATGGTTTATCTATGAACTCCCATGAATTCAATTTGGTCCACAGTTCGTTCAAATTGTGTACACACTATTTGGTTTTGGTACAAGCTTCCCTGGAGACATTCACGGTGATACAGAAGGCTCTAATCATCCTCCAGTGGACACTATCACATGTTTCTTGAGGATATGGTTCTTGGAGAAGAAATATTTTATCAGTTTTTTGATGCATGGGGTTTTGTTCGTAATCCAAATGCTGAATATAACTATATTTTCACTGTAAGCTTTTTGTTTCATCCTACAACCCATGGTTACAATTCATGGCCACGTCTCATTGAACTGTCATTTTTCTTCATTGTAGGCCTTAAACATAAAGTGTAAAGAGAAAAAGAGAAAAGAAAGTGATCTTTGAGCCAGAAAGGGAGTTAAGTTCAAGCAGGCCAGAAGCAGCCAGAAAAGGCATGGTGTGAATCCTCCAGAATGTCTGTTAGAGGTTATCAATGAATAGTATGCCGTTGGTAGGTGAATGTGACAGTGCCTATGACTATGTGCTATAGGCTGTTTGCAAGAATTAACTTCATGGTGATGTTACAGTGGTATTCTTCTTCAGGTCGGGAGATGATCTGACATAGATGGTACCATATTAAAGTAAAGGTACTCCCAGTGTCTTGTTAGATGGATTTCTGTTATTCTATCTAACATTACCAAGAGAACTGCCCCCTAGATTTCTGTTAACTCAGATTCATCCTTGTTATTCTCATTTTTGTGGGTCTGAGAGGTAGACATTTCCTCTTATAACTGAACCGAGAGATGCAAAGAAAGAATGAAATATTTCCCCACTTTAGTCATCAGAGTTTTATGATAAAAACGTCACAAAAGCTGTACACAGCTTTCAGCAAAACTAGAATAATGATGCAGTAAAAATATAGTTTAATATTCTTAATTTGCAAAATTTTGCAAAAATACATACATTTAGAAAAAGCAGCTATTACAATATTCAATAACTGAGTGATATGGCAAAATAGAAAGCAGAAATACAGTAAATGCTTAGGTCCAGTTCTATTCAAATACAAAAGAAAATGTGTTTTATTTTATTATTAGGCTTTACCTGCTCAGCAACTTTCCGCTCCAGGTACTTCTGAATCAATTCATGGGAGCTCATAGCTGACAGTTCCAGATTTTTCACTAAACACTGAAACATAAATATCATAAAAGTTACAGTAAACTGCTAAAGTTAGCACAAAATGTGTAATTATCCATCCATTATCCAACCTGCTGTATCCTAACTACAGGGTCACGGGGGTCTGCAGGAGCCAATCCCAGCCAACACAGGGCACAAGGCAGGAAACAAACCCCGGGCAGGGCGCCAGTCCACCGCAGGGCACACACACACCCACACACTAGGGACAATTTAGGATCACCAATGCACCTAACCTGTATCTCTTTGGACGGTGGGATGAAACCCACGCTGACACGAGGAGAACATGCAAACTCCACACAGGGAAGACCCGGGAAACGAACCCAGGTCTCCTAACTGCGAGGCAGCAGTGCTACCCACTGCGCCACCATGCCGCCCTATGTGTAATTATATATGAGATAATTATAAATTAAATACATAAAAAGACAATCGCTTTGTCAATAATGTTATTTTAACTAGTTCCTCACTAGACGGCATGTGCAAGAGCAAAGAGAATGGAGAGTTCAAGATTGCACTGAAAGAATCCAACCAGCAGTGTTACCAACCAACTCCTAAAAGTGACATTGCTGCAGAGGGCCATAATATAGCTTGTGCTCAGTGGTCTCAGTGCAAAGTATAAGCATTCAAACATTTTTCAAGCTTTCATTTTGGACATAAACAGAAAATGAAACAGACCAAATGATTGGAACATGTAGCACAACTCGATTAAAGTATTTCTTCTCTCCACGGTCTAGCATTGCAAGTGAACAAGTGAAGCTGTGGGTGCCTAAGGTAGGATCAAGCACGGGTTAAATGCATACTGAAAGAAATCTCTCAGTCCAAAAGTTTGTTTTAAAAGATTTAGTGAAAATTCCTAACAAACAGTTCACACAAGAATAAAGAAAAAGGTTGTTACACATATAGAACTGGGGAGTCCTCTACAGTGCATCTTCAACCTGAGCCTGGAACAGGGGAGAGTCCCGAGGCTTTGATAAACATCTTGCATCACCCCAGTCCCAAAGGTATCACGTCCCAGTGAGCTGAATGACTTCCAGCCTGTCGCTCTGACGTCACATGTGATGAAGACCATGGAGCGGCTGCTGCTTCACCACCTGACGCCACAGGTCAGCCACGCCCTTGACCCTCTGCAGTTTGCATACCAGGAGAAGGTGGGAGCGGAGGATGCCATCATCTAAGTGCTACACCGATCCCTCTCCCACTTGGACAGAGGCAGTGGTGCTGTAAGAATTATGTTTCTGCACTTCTCTAGCGCCTTCAACACCATCCAACCTCTGCTCCTTAGGAACAAGCTGACAGAGATGGGAGTAGATTCATACCTGGTGGCATGGATCGTAGACTGTCTTACAGACAGACCTCAGTATGTGCGTCTTGGGAACTGCAGGTCTGACATTGTGGTCAGCAACACAGGAACGCCGCAGGGGGCTGTACTTTCTCCGGTCCTGTTCAGCCTATATACATCGGACTTCCAATACAACTTGGGAGTCCTGCCACGTGCAAAAGTTTGCTGATGACACTGTTATCGTGAGCTGCAGGAGTGGGCAGGAGGAGGAGTATAGGAACCTAATCAAGGACTTTGTTAAATGGTGTGACTCAAACCAGTTACACCTGAACACCAGCAAAACCTGGTGGTAGATTTTAGGAGGACCAAGCCCCTCATGGACCCCATAATCATCAGAGGTGACTGTGTACAGAGGGTGCAGACCTATAAATACCTGGGAGTGCAGCTGGATGATAAATTGGACTGGACTGCCAATACTGATGCTCTGTGCAAGAGAGGATAGAGCTGACTATAGTTCCTTAGAAGGCTTGCGTCTTTCAACAATGGCAATAAGATGCTGCAGATGTTCTGTCAGATGGTTGTGGCGAGCGCCCTCTTCTACGCGGTGGTGTGCTGGGTAGGCAGTATAAAGAAGAGGGACGCCTCATGCCTGGACAAACTGGTGAGGAAGGCAGGCCCCTATTGTAGGCACGGAGCAGGACACTTTGACATCCGTGGCAGAGCGACGGGCTCTGAGCAGGCTCCTGTCAATCATGGAGTATCCACAGCATCCACTGAACAGTATCGTCTCCAGACGGAGGAGCAGCTTCAGCGACAGACTGCTGTCACTGTCCTGCTCCACTGACAGACTGAGGAGATCGTTCCTTCCCCACACTATGCGACTCTTCAATTCCACCCGTTGGATAAACGTTAACATTATACGATGTTATTGTCTTTTTTTACCTGCATTTTTATCACTCTTTAATTTAATATTGTTTTTTATCAGTATGCTGCTGCTGGAGTATGTGAACTTCCCCTTGGGATTAATAAAGTATCTATCTATCTGTCTATCTATTGCTATTTTTAATATATATGTTATAGGCCAAACCCAATTTTAGGACAAACTAGTTTAGATTAGGCCAAGCCAGTTTGTCCGAAGCACGATAAGATGAATTGGCTAGTTAAGTCTGCAGATGATACCAAGCTTCATGGATTGACAGATAATCTCATATCAATCATATCATCAGAAGGACTTGGACAGCATACAGACCTCAGCAGATTTTTGGCAGATACATTTTAAGGTAAGTAAAAGTAAAGCATTACATATAAGAAGTAAAAATTTTGTTTATATTTGAATATACAATGGTTTGTCTGAAAATCAAAAATACATCTCATGAGCAGGATTTAGGAGTGGTAGTGGACTTGACACTATCAACCTCCAAACTTTGTTCAGAAGCCATTAAGGAGGCTAACACAATGTTAGATTATATAGCCCAGCATGTAGAGTACAAGTCAAAGAAGGTTATGCTTAAAGCTTTAAAATGCATGGTGGGGTATTAAAAAGACATAGTAACACAAGAAAAATTCTGGAGAAGAGCAGCTATGCTTATTCTGGAACTAAGAAATATGAGCTATAAGGAAAGATTAAAGTAATTAAACTATTTCTTTTTAAGCAAACAAAGATTAAGAGGTGAGATAATCAAACTTCCTAAAATTATAAAATTAATGAGTACAGTAGGTCCTGGCTGTTAATTTAAATTAGTTGAACAAGGACATGAGGAAACAGTTGTAAACTTGTTAAAGGTATATTTTGTATAAATGTTAGAAGGTTCTTTTCATACAGGGAACCATAGACATATAGAATAAAGTATCAAACATATGGTAAAGAGTAGGATTTTTAGGATCCTTCTAACTTCAACATGAATTATTTGGAGAAATTAGGTGGATATGATTGGTGAGCTTTGTTGTGCTTAATGGTCCATTCACATCAAAATACCAAGCAGCAGGCTACAAACATCACAGCTAATGACTAAATGATTGTATTTCTATTTTAGAAGTTATTTTTAACCTATGTACCACATATAACTGCTGCCACAAACTGAATATTAATGTCGTTTCTAATTTCACAGGGAATATTCTTAGCAGAAATGCAGGTTCCACATCTTAACATGCACATCCCAATGTTATGTCATTTTGTTCAGGTACATTCATGTCTTGCATCTCCCAGTTTTCTGCTTATAAAATTAGTTGAATTACAATAACAAAAAGTGTTATATCTTATAGCATTGGTTTGCAGCAGATGATCCAATGTATGATAATAATAATAAAATTGGGCTTTTATGATCTAGCAAAACACCATCAAGTAAAAGTATCTTTTTAACACTAGAAGCATCACACATATTTTCAGTAATATAATCTTCAAGGCTACACCAAGTGAATCCTTATGTTATCACTAATGGCCTATCAGGTTGACATTCGGATAACGTATCCCTACTGCCCTAGCCCCCAAAATCATCAAAAGCTTTTAAGAGCCTGATTGAATATAAAAATAAATACTATCTTGGCACATAGCATAAATCATTTGCATAAATTGTCACGTTAAATGTTAGCATACATTTTTCAATCTCAAAAAAAACCCAAAAAACTCCAGGGTTGCAGAAAACTGCAGCAGAATGTATTAGTATCACATTTCAGTTAATCAGTTTATTAAAAAATAGTGCATATCAGCAGTCAGCACACATTTTTTTTCATCTTTACGTTTTGAAATATTGTTTGCTACAAATAACTATGCATTGGTTGCTTAGTAAAAAAATCTGATCTTATTCTCTTTACTGAAATCTGATTTAGCAAATCTCACAGTATTCCTTCAGCTGGGGTTGCACTGAATGGTTTTATATTTTTTCATAAATGATAAATATTGACTGGTGAAGCCAGATTAAAATAACTTTGTGTGAGGAGCTACAAGTACGTGTATCTTAGAAAAATTTGGTTGATTTTAGACTTTTTGAAGTGCACATATTGGATAATAAAACAGAATCTAGCACAATTTTACTACTGATATGTCGACCACCTGAGCCATATTCATTGTCTATGGGCCAAAGTGGTGAAATGTTTATACCATTTCACGCAGTACAAGTCAAGCAAATCTGATCCAATTTTATATACTTTCTAATTTAAATAAATATATACTATATGCTGTTACCTATTTGGAGAAATATCCTACTCAATTACTCAACTCAACCTGCCACTGTGGTGATAAGACTTGTTTAGCCTTTTACATGCAATGGGAGAAATGTCCCTGTTGATAATATTTTCACATCATTGTCCATGGCAAATAAGTTATTAACCTAAAAGACAAGCCTGCTCCATCCCAAACTGTAAGCAAAATAAGGTGGGAGCCACAATCCCTCTGTGAAAGGGATGGTCAAACAGACACTGATTATGACCAGAGGCAACTCTAGGTGAGAGTAAACAAAGAGCCACAGGTTTTGGTGAAGTAGCCATTCACAAACTTCAAAACTGAATGCAAACTGGTAATGTTGGTGGTTTTATAGTCAGCATATAATGCATTTTGACATTTATATTGATTTTACATGGAGTATGTAACTATGGCTATAACTTTTATAACTTTTCAATAGAAAAATATTGCTTTATACTTAATTTATTGCTGTTTAGTGCTGTTTTGCTTTTTACATTAAATGCCGAATAGGATTATTTTTTTTTTGAAACGTTATTAATTTTATTGCAATCATTCCATACAAATCAATCAATTTTTACAAAAAGTAGGATTGAGAGCAAATCGACCCCCACCCCTGAGAGAGAGAGCAAGGCCAACAGAGTAAAAGTTAAGGCTTGTAAACATACCTAAATTGATAAGTTTGATAAGCCAGTACAGATGGATGGAGAAGAAAAAGAAATACAGAAATAATTGCTTCCTCAGTGCTTTAAGAGCTTATTCTAAAATATTACTGATTAGATCCTGCCATGTTTTGAAAATAATCTGTACAGATCCTCTGACTGTGCATTTGATTTTTACCAGTTTCAAATAGTATAAAACATCGGTTTCTCACTGACTTAAAAGAGGAGAGTTAGGATTCTTCTAGTTTAGCAAAATAAGTCTGTGTGCCAAAAGTGTAGTGAATGCAATCACAATTTGTTTGTCTTTCTCCACTTTAAGCCCCTCTGGAAGAACCCCAAACACAGCTGTTAATGGGTTAGGAGGGATTGTGAGACCAAGGCTGTCTGAAAGGTAATTAAAAATTTTGGTCCAGAATGATGTTAATTTGGTGAAGGCCCAAAACATGTAACCCAGTGAGGCTGGGACTTGATTGCAGCGTTCGCAGGTTGGATCTTGCCCTGGAAACATTTTGGAGAGTTTTAGGCGAGACAGATGTGCTCGATATATAATTTTGAATTGTATGCGTTGCGCATATGGAGCTCGAAAGAATTCTTTGCATTGCTATTTTCCACTCCTTTTCTGATATATTAATTGAGTGCCGAATAGGATTTATGCAAAACACCACTCTGAAAGCCTCTCATATCACATTATATTTTCAGGCTGCCTGTCACTCCCAGTTGTATCTCATATCTCCTTTTTGTCTAAGCTACTTCTCCTAAGGAATTTTATGAGAAATATATGAGACAAAGGTGATTCTTAAATGAAACATAAATGAGAAAGACTTGGTAACTTATTCCACGTGTCTATGGCTCTCTGGGTGAAAAAAACCATTGTAATGTTTGTGCAAAAGTTTCCAGCTGTGTTCCTCTGTTCTCGCTGAACACAGTCTTAATCCACAGTACTAATTCCCTTCATAATAGTAAATACTTTAATTATATCTCCCCCTACTTTCCTTTGCTTTAAGCTAAAAAAGGCTCAGCTCTTTTAATCTTTCCTCATAATTTATCCCCTGTAGTCCTGGAATCAGCCTAGTCACTCTTCTCTGGACCAAAATTTCTATATCAAGTAACCAGTGTGTTATAAAACTTCAGCATAACCTCCTTTGACTTGTACTCCACACATTGGGCTATATAACCTAATATTCTGTTAGCCTTCTTAATGGCTTTTGAATATAGTCTGGAAGTTGATAGTGACGAGCCCACTATGACGGCTAAATCTTTCTCATAACGTGTACTTTCAATTTTCAACCTAACATTTTTACTTCCTACATGCAATACTTTATTTACTTATATTGAACTACACGTGCCACAAATCTGCCCAAGCATGTATGTTATCCATGTCCCTCTGTAATTAATCAATGTATTCAAGATTATCTGCCAGTCCACTTAGCTTGGTATCATCTGCTATCTTAACCAGCTCATTAATTTATATTTCTGTCCAAATCATTTATATATATTAAAAATAGCAGCAGCCCTAGCATTAATCCTTATGGGACACCACTTTTAACATCAACTAATTCTGATAAAGAAACTTGCACCATAACTCTCTGCTTCCTGTGCCTAAATGATTTCTGCACCCATCTACGCATAACACCCTGAACTCCTACTTCTTTTAGTTTGATGCCTAATCTCTCATGTGGCACCTTATCAAATGCTTTCTGAAAGTCAAGATAAATAATATCTTATGCTCCATTTTTAACATATGCTTTTGTTGTTTCATCATAGAATTCCAACATGCTAGCAAAACTTGACTTCCCTCTTCTTTACACATGCCGACTGTTCAATAAAACTCCTGTTCTTGCCAGTCTTTAATTTAATATTGTTTTTTATCATTATGCTGCTGCTGGAGTATGTGAATTTCCCCTTGGGATTAATAAAGTATCTATCTATCTATCTATCTATGTGTTGGTCAATCTTTTCCTTAATAATTTTTCCATTAATTTACCTAAGATGTGTGTTAAGCTTACTGTCCTAGAGTTTCATGGATTACCTTTTTAATATAATGGAATAATACCGTATTTGCCAATTTCCTGCCTTTCTGAATTTCTCCAGTTTGCACTGATTTCCTGTAAATAGGGGTTAAAGGTTTATAAATGTACTTACTAACCACCTAAAGAACTTGAATATAAAAAGTATCTGGTCTTAGTCATTTGTTTGATTTTAGCCTATTTAATGTAAGCAGTACTTCTCTCTGTACAACTTCCAAACCATTCAGTAGTCCCTTTTATTGTTGGGAGGTTATCTACTTCCTCACATGTGAAGACTTCATAAAAATGTCTAGAGCATTCTTTACAGCATCTGCTATTTCATTGTTAGTGTATTTTAATTCCCCTTTACTATTCCTGTTATACTTTAACTTCTCCTTGACTGTTCTTTTAATATTTAAACAATGCCTTTTGGTTATCTTTCACTTTATCTGCTGTATTCCTTTCTAATTACCTTTTACCAGCCCTATGATCCTTCTTAATGATTACCTTCTTGCTCACATATGCAAATCAATTCACATTGGAATTATTAGTCTTATATGCCTTGCAGAACTGTTTTTTCTTTTGCAGCTTTTTTTTCAACACCTTATTAACCCACAGCTGAGTTTTTTTTATATTATCCCACTAATCACAAATTTTGGAATATACCTGTACTGAATTATATGTAAAATATCTTTGAATCTTTTCCACTGCTCCTCAACTGTCTTCATACTTAAAAACTTATCACAGTTCATCATCTTTAAACTTTGCCACATCTTTTTTAAAAGTTAAAATTTAAAAGTTAAACTTAATATTTTGGTCTCTGCATCCAAACTCTTCCAAAAAATGAGAACTGTATTATATTATAGGCACTTGACCCTAGTTGTTCAATCACCTCTACACCCCAAATTCTATCCCTCTGTAAACTTGCCTTTTTAATATTACTAAAAAGATGTACATTGAAACTACAGTCTGCATTGGTTGGTCTATAACACCCTCCTAAAATAAAACCTCTTTCCCTAATTCTTTATAGACAAATCCAGGTGTCCTCAGTAAGATGGGGTTCATTGTTCAACTGAAGAAGACTTGCATTTAAATTTTGTTTGACATAAACAGCAGCCCCACACCTTTTCTATCTGTCTATGCTTGCACAGGCGGAGTGGTGGCTCTGAGGCTAGGGATCTGCACTGGCAATCAGAAGGTTGCCGGTTTGAATCCCGTAAAATGCCAAAAAGGGACTCTGCTCTGTTGGGCCCTTGAGCAAGGCTCAACCTGCAATTGCTGAGTGCTTTGAGTAGTGAGGAAAGCGCTATATAAATGCAAAGAATTTATTTAAAAGATGTGTTGCACTCATTCCCATCTTATTTATTTAGCTAGGTTTTTGTTATTGTTTTAATATCATAATTAATAATAATAATAATTCTTTGCATTTATATAGCGCTTTTCTCACTACTCAAAGTGCTCAGCAATTGCAGGTTGTGAAGGGTGGCCGGTCATTCATCCCGGCCAATACTCCCACGCCGCCAGGTGGAGCCCTCCCTGCAGCATGGAGATGCCCCGAATGCCAGCAGGGAATTATGGACGTTGGAGTTTTCCTTTACAGCCCTGCTGGATACCATGGGGGCCAAAAGAAGGCGCTGCAGGGAGGAACAGTAACTATTTTCCCTACGCCCCGGAAGTAGACATGGACAAGGGGAATGACGTGCTTCCGGTGTAAAGAAGAAGGTTTTTTATCTGACCTGGAAGTGTTCCTAGTCATGTGGACAGAGAGGGCAAAACACTTCCGGGGCAGGGACTATAAAAGACTGAAAGAGACACCAGAGCGTTGAGCTGAGCTGGGTGGTAGGAGGGCAACGCGTCTGGGAGCTAGTGGAGAGTATTATTGTGATCATTATTATTGTATTGTATGAGTATTGTGGAGGAGAGGGTGCTTTGTGCACTGTACTGTGAAAATAAAAAGTCAATTATTGGACTTTTATTTGGTGTCTGACATTTGATCGGAGGGTTCAAGGGAGCAATAGCACCCCCTATCTGTCACAAGGTTAAGGGCCTTGCTCAAGGGCCCAACAGAGCAGAGTCCCTTTTGGCATTTACGGGATTCGAAACGGCAACCTTCCGATTGCCAGTGCAGATTTCTAGCCTCAGAACCACTTATGCTCATCTATATACAGTATAACTCTGACTCTGATGTTTTTGAAACATCTAGGATTTAGGTATGCTATTAGTAATGTGTTACTCATTTTACATTTGCACTTAAAATTTGGGTTATAACTTATGTCACTATGCATATTCATAAAACCTGGCATAAACCTGACTTGTCCTAAATTCCCTGAACCTCCCCATTCCCTAAACAATTCTTGACAAACCTGCTCATATGCCTCCTGAACATTTTGGTTTTCCTCTCATTCAAATGTAACCTGCCACTGTGAAACAGGTCCCATTTGTTCCAAAAGGAGCGCTGATGCTGTACAAATCTATATCCTTCTATTTGCACCAAGGTTGAGCCATGTATTAAGCTTTCTGATCTCCATAGTCTTACCTGGACTGGTGTCTGGCACAGGTAGAACTTCCAACAAAACTACCTTGTCAGTTGTGCTCCTTAGCCTGGAACCTAACTCTTTAAATTTGTGTTGCCAAACTGACAGATGACCCTTATGTATGTTTTTTGTTCCAACACGAACAATGACAACTGGATCCACACCTGCTCTGTCCAACAGACAATCTATCCTTCCACAGAGGTCTCTCACCTGTGCACCAAGAAATGCAACACACTGTAAAAGACACTCTGTCTCTAGAGCAAACCTGCGCTTGAATCTCTCTAATGACTGAGTCCTAAACTATCACAACCTCTCTGTTTCTGGGGACTGATTTCAATGTAACCCTTTTTGGGACTGCTTATGTCTGTGTACATCCTGAGAACCTTCAGAGATACCATCTAGCTCTGCAAGGACCTGAAAACAATTTGACAAGTCCAGTTCCAAGGTTGATGCCCCAGAACAGTGCGCACCCTTTGCTTTGCACCTTGTGACTGTGACCCACCTATCTCTAACTGTCTGGTCTGGAGTCTCCTCCCAGGAATCCTTAGGTGTGCTTACTATCTCTCTAAAGAACACCTGGGAAAACACCCACCAATTCCTTACTGCATCGCATGTCAGCAAACCCCTCCAGTTCAGCAACTCTGAGCGCGAGGTGCTGGATCAGCTGTCATCTTCTGCAGACACAGCCTTCAATGAAGACTGGCTACTTCAACCCATCTTCCAAAAACTTGACCTGCATTGTACAGGTCTTATTAATAAAATTTGGTTTGGATTACCAAAACTTCTCTTAACTTAAATGATTAAACAAAAAAAAAACAAAAAACTAAAGTATGAGACAAAGGAACAGCTACAGTTCTTTTACTCTTAATGGCCCCTAGACACCTGGGCCAGGTCCACCAATTCTAATTTAGTCTGAACTATTCATTCCTATATTTTGGAGTGCCTGCCCCCCTTTACTCCAAGTTATAACCTTAGATTTTCTAATGTTGGTCCACTAATAATTCTAAGAGTGTGACTTTAACTGCAGGTGGAAGTCCCATTTTACTTATGTTGCCAAGCAGAGTTGTGTTGTGGTGCAGCAGTCTATTAGCCAGTGAAATCGCTGTGAAAAAGCTGTCTGTTGTTACAGTTCTGCCTTTGTCCAGAAAAGGCTCCATAAGCTTTATGACCACAGACTCGGAAAGTCTTTGCCCTGGGTTGTGACTCAAAACACAGTTTTCAACTAAACGGTGCCAGATGTCTGAAATCGCAGCAATTCTGTGGGTTTTTACATGTTCTGCACGGGTATTTTTGTTGTCAAAGCACAAATGCCGCATGATAGTCTGATAGCGGGCACAGGACATTGTATCTTTGATGCTGGTACAACAAATAGTTCTGAGCAGGGAACAACCAAAGCACCAACTGTGATCATTGCTGCTCTTGTGAAAAGAATGCAGATTAGTTTCATCAACTCAGAGAGGGAAAGGCAAGTTTGTTGTACCACGTGAATGTCACTTACAGTATAAAACTGAATAATAAAAAAAAGCGCTAACTTTTACAAGTAGCCGAAATTTACACCAGGTGTTACAGACTCAAATCAAATGTATGTTTTTATTATATTATAATAATAACAATAGTAGCTCACTACTCAAAATGCCAGGACTTGGACCGGCGACTATTTGGTTATAAGGCAGCAGTTCTTACCTCTGCACCATCAAAGAATATGTGTTAAACTTCTGTTGATTGACAATTGACCTTGGGTTTGTAACTCATTGATAGCAGCATGTAAACTGAATGATTTTTTTTTTACTTTGTTTATATTCTTGAATAAAAACGCATGTGTTTATTTGATATTTGGCCTAAAGACTTCACACATTATACACTTCACGTCATTATTAGTATAACATGGAAAAACTTTCTGCTTTAGGTATGTGTTCAGCATTTCTTGCCTCGTTTCACAGTTCCTTTTTAATCGAAGCTGGTGTCTGCCTAAATTGAAAGTGCTATGAGAGTGGCGACCTCAAGGGGCATGGTTTCATCCCGTTCTGCCACAGCGCTGGACGATGATGTCATGTCATGAGATGATCTGAGAATCGCCGTGTCACTCCAAGGAGCTCTATACACGGCATGGAGGCAGTTTGGGACGTACTTTCTCCATCTGTAACTAGGCCCATGTTCTGTTTAGGAGTCGTTCGTGATAAGCCGCTTTTACTATCAGAGCAATCTTGTACAAGCACTCAAAATTTACACAGGGTGTTACAGACTCAAATCAAATGTACGTTTTTATTATATTATAGTAATAATAATAGCAGCTCACTACACAAAACATGGAGCACCCGGAGTCAAACCCAGAACATTTTGGTTATAAGGCAGTAGTTCGTACCTCTGCACATCATCTTTCTGTCGATTGACATTTGAGCATGGGTTTGTAAGTCATTGGCAGTAACATGTAAAGTGAATGTGTTTTTTCCTTTGGTTATATTCCTGAATAAAAGTGCAAGTGTTTATTTAATATTTGGACTAAAACCTTCACACATGATACACTTCATGTCATTATTAGTATAACATGGAAAAAGTTTCTGTTTTAGGTATGTGTTCAGCATATCTTGCCTCGCATTTCCTGCCATCCTGCACTTACACAGATCGTTGCAGACACGGAACACACATGACATGTATGTATTCCAAATAATGATAAATTATTTACCCTATACAATTCCTGGCATCTCAGACCCTAATAAACACACTTGAGCTCTGAGAATTTTGCGACTGACTTCAGCTCCATCATGGGGGATAGCAGGCTGCTTGCTGCTTGTGCTGATTGACACATTTGCAAAACAAAAGACACTGATGGAGAGGTGCGAAGGAATTTAATGTGGCCTGGGAGTACGAGTTTTTCATAGGCTTCAGGGATTCTAGTGTTAAAGGAAAGTACAGTGGAACCTCAGTTTACGAGTAACTTGGTTTACGAGTGTTTTGCAAGACGAGCAAAAATTTTTAATAAATTTTGACTTGATAAACGAGCGATGTCTTGCAATATGAGTAGTATGGATACACTTTGTCTGCTGAGCGTCATGTGATCACAACTGAGCTGATGGTGGTTCTCTCTCTCTCCTTATCTCGCTCGCTCACCTGCCCAGCGCGTCTCTCTCTCTCTCTCCTTATCTCGCTCGCTCTCTCGCTTGCCCAGCGCGTCTCTCTCTCTCTCTCTCCTTATCTCACTCGCTCGCTCACCCAGCACGTCTCTCTCTCTCTCCTTATCTCGCTCGCCCAGCGCGTCTCTATCTCTCTCTCTCTCTCTGGCAATTGTCTCCTATTCTCCGTCTGAGTCTGTGTGCCTCACTCATTTAGTCCACATCCGTACGAGCGTATACTGTTTACTACAGCATTGTGACTGTGTGTGTGTGCGCTGTGAAGTGCGAGTCCCCATCTTGCTCCCCAAAACACGAACCTGAGTCTCAGTACTTTAACACCAGCTTTATTCAGCTTGAAACAGCAACAGCGCTGTTATTTATTGTAGCGGGATCTTTATAATGTTCCTTGTATGACCCATTGACGACAGGCGCTTATAGCATGTCTGCGATCTTTTTGGATGCGCTTATACGGTGAACTGCTGCAGCGGTGGGAGACTGCGATTGCTTTGGGACGCTCTTCCGCGTGTCGTCCCGTTGGGTGGAATCCCATATGAGTTTAGAAACTCATACCAGCCATGATTCTTTTTAAAGGTAAAGTGCAGGTTAATTTGTATTATGTATTTTACTTTATATTTTTTATTAATCATTTTTATATGAATAGTTTTGGGTTGTGGAATGAATCATCTGAGTTTCCATTATTTCTTATGGGGAAATTCGCTTTGATATAAGAGTGCTTTGGATTGCGAGCACGTTTCCGGAATGAATTATGCTTGCAAACCGAGGTTCCACTGTATACATAAACTCACAGAGAGAATGTTGGATATAGAAAACCAAGTATGTTCTGTAGCTGAAAGTTCAATCAACAGGGAGCAGCCTCCTCTCCAGGACTGTCTCCCCAAGATGGAGGATGTCCACTTTTTTTTTCTACCTTCCTCAGGATGATGAGCTTCCTGTTACACTTTGCATCAACATAAAAGTCCTTTCTGCGTTCAAATTACCTCTAGAAGTCTTTTCAAAATAAAAGCTTAGCAAGGAACTGGAGTTTCAGTAACACCCCAACCCCTTTCAAGTGTAAAATTCTAGCTCACTGTGTCTTTGTCATATAACCCCCCCACCCCAAAATATCCTTACGAGGAGCAATCAACAGGGAGCAGTCTCTAAGAAGATAGTATAGGTGCAGCACTTATGGGAATTAAGGAAAAAATGAAGGATTTGGTAAATGATTTAAAAGTGAAAGTATATAACTGTTTCATGCGAGATGAAAAATGGATGAAAAAGTTAAATAACCTTTCTTCCTATCTATCCTATTCCACTCCTCATACTCAGAGTACGCCTAACTGTAGGGCTTTGTCTGGTCGTGGCACCTCTTTTGCTGATCCTAAACCTGTATGAGTTGCACTTCCACCTGCACTTTGGAGACTCTAGAGAAACTTGGGATGCCCTTGCTTGTATTGACCAATGTGAGACTTTTATGTCCGTTAGACCACTGGCTGAAACAGAGTTGATTACAACTCTTTCTGCTGTGTTGTTTGGACCTGTACAGAGCTGGTAGAGTGCTGTACGTCATAAGATTTGGACTTGGATTCCATTTAAGGCTGCTTTCTTAGAAGCATTTCTTCTAACTGATTATGTTAGAAATGGAAGAAAAAACAAGAAGTTTAGTACAAGTGCCAAACCAATGTATTCTGGATTTTGGTTTTGATTACAGAGCCCTATGTCTCTGATGGAAACCTTCTATGGAAAAAAGTGAGTTGGTGCAGTGACTATTAAACAACTGTTTTCCTGCTTTGGCCAATTGCATGCGGGTACAGTACATACAGTAGATCAGCTGGTTAAGACAGGATCCATGATAGAATGGCATTAGTCAGCTAAAAAGGACTAAAAAGGCCAAACCACAGAAAAGGCGACCTAACAAGGCCATAGCTGATGTCAATATATTCCAACATAAAGACACTTCTCCTGTGTGTCCTCAGCTGCTGTTAGTGGATACAGGCAGTACTTTTACATTAGTGCAAGAAAGTATATGGAAGAAGATGGGACCTCCACAAGGGCAACTGTTATCTGGTGTCCAGAATACCTTTATAATGGCTGAAGGGAAAAGTCAATGTGCTAAAGGTAACACCAAAGTCCCCTTTGTTTGGCATGACATCTAGTTTAATTTTGATGTGTACGTAATGAAAAACACAGCTCTGTCATTTCCTCTTTTGCTTGGGCTGGATTTCCTACATTTAACTTCCACTATTCTTGACTTGGGGATATCAAAATATGGTATAAGGAAAAACAAAAACATTGAATTTCAGCTATTTCTAACCCATATGTCTTCTGCAAATTGGGTAAGAGAAGATTTTCCTGCTTCTCTTTATTGGGCTGTTCCTACTGAACAATACCTTGCATCTAAGCCAGTATTATTGGACAAAGAAAAACAACAACTATAGGAAGATCATTTGAAGGAGATGTATTTTCTGTTTTCTACTTACCCTTCAGTATGTTTGGGGTTAAGGGGTCAAACCAAAGTAACGTATGTCATAAAGACTCTGGATGAGGTACCTGTTAAGTCTAGCACCTATCGAGTTTTCCCTCTCAAAAGAGAAATAATACGGAAACAAATCGAGCAGATGCTGGAAGAAGACCTCATAGAGCCTTCGTCATCTGCTTGGGCGGCACCTGCTGTTATTGTGAACAAATCAGACGTTACTTATCGATTCTGTGTTGATTATAGAGGTTTAAATTGTAAACCTCTGCTTGATGCCTACCCCATGCCACTAATTCAAAAAATTTTGGAATCCATGCAAGGAGCAACGTGCTTCAGTACGTTAGATTTACAATCAGGATATTGGCAAGTGGCAATGGATCCAGATAATAAAGCCAATACTGCTGTCACCACACTATTTTGGCTCTTCCAATTTAAAGTAATGCCATTTGAATTGAATATTGCTGCAGCCTCATTTCAATGCCTTACGGAAAGAGTTTTAGGCAAACTGCGAGGGAAAAAGGTTACGTATATACTGACAATATTATTGTATTCTCCCCTTCTCTGGATCGTCATATCCAAGACCTTGAGATGGTTTTTAAAAGACTTCCCTGAACTTAAAAAAATGTGTCTTTCTTAAAAACCAGCTTAAATTTTTAGGTCACATTGTCTCTGAAGATGAAGTATCTGTCGATATTGAAAAAAAAAACAGTTACTCACTATTCTGCCCCTTAAGATCTTAAGTCACTGCAAAGGTTTCCAGGTATGGTGGGATGTTATCACAAGTTTATAACCCACTTTGCAGACCTTGCCGCTCCACTAAATCACCTCAGAAAGAAAGGGTTTGAATGGAAATGGACTCCAGTGTGTGAGAACAGCTTTCTTAAACTCAAGGAAACATTGGCATCTCCACCAGTATTGTCTTAACCAGATCCTGGTCTTATTTTCTGGTACAAACTGATGAGAGTGCCATTGGAGCCGTGCTAACACAGCAGAAACAGGGCACAGAAAAGGTAATTTCTTATGCTTCCAGAGCATTGACGGGGCAGAAATAAATTACTCCGCCTCTGAGAAAGAATGTCTGGCAGTTGTTTGGGCAGTGGAAAAATGGAAACATTTTTTGGAAGGAATAAAGTTTCAGGTCATTACAGACCATGATGCCTTCTGATGCGGCCTCTAGATTTGCAGCAAAACAAGCACGTAAGTGGGTAGGCCCTGTTAAAATTATGGAAAAAATAAATCCTGTTTATTATCACATACAATGGCAGGACCCCAAGAAGAAGATAGAGACAGTTCACATGGCTAATTTGAAGCCATACTTTGCTCTTCATAAGGACATTTTAAGGGTGGGGGTGTGTGTGACAAAGGCATAGTGAGCTAGAATTTTACACTTGGAAGGGATTGGGGTGTTACTGAAACTCCAATTCTTAGCTGAGCTTTTATTTTAAAAAGACTGCCAGAGGTAATGTGAACATAGGAAGAACATTTATGTTGATGCAAAGTGTAACACAAAGCTCATCATCCTGAGGAAGGTAGAAAAAAAAGCTTGAAGAAAAAGAAAAAGAGGAGATCCTCCATCTTGGAGAAACAGGCCTGGAGAAGAGGCTGCTGGGACTGGTTTTAAGGATTACAAAGGATTACAAAGTGGTTTGTGGAGTTCTAGGTAGAATGCAGAAGATAATTAATTTAACAGATTATGCTTACTGGATGTTCCCTGACTCTAGAAAAAAAAAAAAAAAAACAACCAGAATTGGATGAAGTTAAGAAGATCCACATGCAATGGATGAGATCAATCCTATTTTGTAAAGAAAACAGGACTATTCCCTTGTTTGGTGGAAAAACAGAAAATAAGACTAATTTTTCTTGAGTTTATTCTAACATTTTACTTCTGTTATGTATTGATATGTATGGTCCAGTATCTGTAGTTGTTCATGAGTTAAATCTAAATTCTAAATATATTTTGGTTTTGTTACACCGCAAATTTTTTGGGAACACTCTAGAATTCAACCTTGGTGTGTTAGTCACTCAACTTGGTGATAGTTGATTGTTACAATCTTATCACCCAACTCATCCTTAGAAATATTGCATATACAATAAGGATGCTACTCTTCTACTAATTATGTATCTATGTTTTATAGGATCGTAAAGATTTTTTTATATTTCTTTTTTAACTTATTCATTATTTTTCTTACCTAATCTTATTTGTTTTTTATACTCGTGTAACTTTCTCTTTGATATCTTATAAGGCACTTTGAGCTATATACTTTGCATGAAAATCTGCTATATAAATAAATGTCAATGTTGTTGTTGTTGATACAATGTCCGTTATTTACTTACAGAGTTACCAGTTTCAACTACTGCTTACTGCCTGTCCTTACTGATGCTAGTCTTGAATACAATTAACAAGAACAACAACAAGTAAGTACAAGTAACTTCTGCAAAGACGCAGCTACATTTGCTTCTGTGCAAGCAAAAAAAATAAAATGTGAAAAACCTTCTAAAGGGGAAAAATGCTTTAGCAATTACCACATGGCTGCTTAGCATCAACCAAAAAAAAAAGCTCCGCCACTTCCATTCTCAAGGATCATTCCAGCACATCTTTACGTCTCATTCTTCCATCAGTGCCTCCCAATATTTCATGATTCTTGCTTACAGCACTGGGGGTTCCTAGGTGGTCTTCCACACAAGTACTGGCTGAGCCTGAGCGTGTTTAGTTTCCGAGATCAGACAAGATTGAACGCTTTCACACTGATGTGGCCATAAACAAGTCCAGAGAGATTTAAAGCAGATGGGAGCATGGTGCTAAAGTGATGTCATCTAATATTAAAAAATAAACCATCCAAAACAGGAAAACAATGCTTCTGTGCCTAAGACACTGTTCTGCAGAAAACAGTGAAGAAGAATGCAAAGCATTTTACCTGTTAATTTACCTGTTCGTCATTGCTTTTTTCTGAAGAAGACCCACCTCTTAAGCTTAAACACACTTCAGAATCTTTCAAGGACTGTTATTTTCTTTTTAGTGCAAGCGATTTTGCCGGGGGAAAATGAAAATTACCATCACCAGCAGTTATTCATTATTTGTAACTGAATTGATTATCAGCTTTTAGTATACTGCTCATGTTTGTTTATTTTGAGTTCGCTTTGAGGTATTGTAAACATTGTATATATTTTGTGTGTTGTGACAATATAATCCTGATTCAACCATTAATTTTTCATGCTATATTTGATTTATCCCAACAGGTATTTGGGTGTATGGATTTACAGCATTGGGATAATCTTGACCTTAGAATTCCTTCCTTTATGATTAAGTGCACCAATGTATAGTTATGCAAATCTATGGCAGCTTCAGAATTCCTAAAATTCTGGGGGGCCATTACAGTGCCACCTAAACTTTATGTATTATGACACTATGGGAGGAATCAGAAAGAATTAAAATTGCACCATTTTGCACAGCCACAGAGAGAAAATCCTACCCCAGTTTTTCTCTGTACTGTACTTTGTTTATGCATCAGGCACCAATAATTAATGTCAGCTTGTAGCACCCTGCAAGGGAAGAAAACACCCCAGACAACATTTTCTCGATGCAGTGTGACGATGCGGGTTCTGCTTCACACACCCACTTCACTTTTGGAAGCCCTTGAACCTAACAACGTCAGTAATGTCACCGGATGAGCCTGACAATGACAATGAAGACATCACAACAAAGCAGGGGAAGGTGCAAAGTGCAGAAGTGCTTTTATTAAAAACAACAAAACCAAAATAAAAGTGTCCAAATAAAAGTACAATGCATCAAAATGTCAATAAATAAATAATCCATTAAAACACGTGGAAATGTGGAGGTTAAAATCAAATAAATAGTTCCACTAATAACGAGGTTAAAACAATAGCTGGAAGCAATCTTTAAAAACAAGACCCGGTACCTTCTTCAGTTGGTGGCTCCCCTGCTCCTCCCATCCAGGCTATGCACCAGGGGAGTCGCCCTACCTGCAGCTGACTTTCTATACATCCAGTCGCCTTCCGTCCTCTGGCATTGTATGGCACCACTACACTGGACCGGGGGTTCCAATCCCAAATCTCTGACTACTGCTGCCTTCCGTGGCAAGCCAACCACCTTTCGGTCACTCCTAATCCTCACAAGTGCTCAACAGGAGTGATTCAATTAATCTGCCTCTGTGCCCCGCTAGGGCTCACTTCACCCAGCTGTCTGTCCAACTTACAACGAGCCTGCTCTCACTCGCTCACTTACACATTGTCATGCACGCACACATAGGGAGCCATGTACAGACCCAATAAGTAGCGTAACATATCACGCCAGGGGACAAAGGTGGGGTACTAACCACTCTTTCTTTTGCTTTCGCAGAAAAACAGAAACGCCGCCGCCATAGTCCACATGGATTTCCCCAAGCCATGCGCCACCACTTCCGCATTTTCCCTGGTCCACCAAAGATGACGTCATGACTCCCATACAACACCTTGGTTCCTTCCCAGCATCCTACTCTTCAATTTCCGGTCCCACTCCATAAATGTTCCCCCTCTCCATATGCCTGTTGTCTGTTGTACTCTGATGTATGAAACACTGACCTGAAAAAGTTATTATTTTTGCAATCTGTACAGTATACGGGGCCGGAAAAACCCCAAATCTTTATGTTTATTTGTCTGTTTATTACAGTGGCGTAGTCGGCAGGATATTTTGTCCGGAAAGATGACCGAAGGACAGGACCTAAACACCGTGTTGCAGACGATGGCGAACCAAATACAAGCACTTCAGCAGCAGCAGGCAGCCACACAGCGAGAGTTGGTGGAGACCCAGACCCGACTCGCTGCAGCTGAAGTGGTAAAACCGGAGCCTGCGCGCCCGCCACCCCCTCTGATTGTGCCGCTTTTGGAAGTGGACGATATTGAGTCCTATCTCTCGATTTTCGAGAGGACTGCCACCCGGAACCAGTGGGCGCGGGCGGCATGGGCTTCCATACTGGCTCAGTACCTGAAGGGAATTGCGCAGAGGGCTTATCATGACCTCCCTGTCGAGGAAGCCGGCGATTATGACCTCTTGAGGGCGGAAATATTAAGCCGCTACAGCATCACGTCAGGACAGCAGGCGAGTGAATGGAAGCTGTGGAGATTTGACCCCGATCTCCCTCCTTGGGCCCAGGCCTTTGAGTTCTGGAGTAAGATGGGGCACTGGCTAAGGCCAGATATTAACCAGGCTAGACAGGTCGTGGAACAGATGGCCTGTGAGGGCTTAGTAAATGCAATGCCGGAATATCTCGCCCAGCAGGTCTGACGACATCCTTTTAGTGACATGAAAAGCCTTCTAGAGGTCTTGGAGTGGCAACTGGCAGTGAACTGAGACATGGGATCAGAGAAGTCTGCTCACGGGGGCCCGACAGGGGCGCGTCGCTAATCCTGAGCCCTCCCGTCGCATTGCGGACGCTCCGGTTAAGCCCAACAAAAGAGTGCCGGCGCCACCGTGCTGTTTCAAGTGCGGCGAGCTTGGACACATTCTAAGTGCCTGCCCCCAGAATGTTGAGATGATGGACTGCAGCTGGATTAAAGGAGAAAGGTATTGTGCTCTGTCTAATCCCCTGGCTGTTCCAAATATAGGAGTGGTCTTGGTGAACTGACTTTCGGTTATGGCTTTATTCGACTCCGGGAGTAACATTACCATTGTTGCTCACCGTTTTGTACTACCGCGACAGTGGGTACACCAAAGTGTGAACGTAACCTGTTGTACATGGGGAGATCAGATCATATAGGTCCGCTAAATGTTATGTAACGTGGAAGGGTGAGCCGAGGCGGTTGTTGGTTGCAGTGTTACCCGAACCACCCTATCCTGTTATTTTAGGACAAGACTGGTCTAAAAATAAAAGCGGTAGAGAAAATACCACTCCTATTGCCACATTAGGTCCAACTATGGACGGGCAAGGCAACGTCCCTGCGGCTTCCGCGCCATGCAGCTCGGTGACTGTTGATGACATAGAGAGCCAGGGGGAAGACTTTCGGGTGACGGACCTCAAACCCGGAAGTTCAGTCCAATGATGGTCCGGGCCGCTCAGACGAGAAGTTCCCGGCTCTGCAAGACCCTTTCAGTGGCCTGGACAGACAATTTAGGTCCATGCTGCCCTCATTTAAAAAAGAACAATGGAACGATGAATCCCTAAAGTTCGCCAGGAATGCAATTGTTTCTGTTAATGACAATGAGTCAAACATTCCCAAACCAGCGGGCCCCTACTTTGTATTGGAAAACGATCTGTTGTATCGAGTCGCGGATCACCAAGGCGAGGTGCGGAAACCGTTGATAGTGCCACGGACCTACCGGTGGGAGGTCTGTAAACTAGCTCACGCCCCTCCTAGGTGCCCATCTCGGGGCTGAGAAAACACTCGAGAGAATAAAACTCTGATTTTATTGGCCCGGAATTAACGAGGAGGTCAGTCGTTTCTGTTAGTCCTGTCCGGACTGTCAGTTACGTCAGATTCCTAGGAGGGATCGTGCTCCTCTTGTTCCGATTCCCCTTATTGATGTCCCTTTCAAAAGTATTGGAATCGATCTAGTAGGACCCCTGGAGCCTTAGACTCATGGCCATAAACACATTTTGGTCATGGTAGATTATGCAACTCGATACCCAGAGGCGGTTGCGTTGTGCTCCACTACTACAAAAAATATCGCACGGGAACTGGTAGCCCTTTTTTCACGAGTGGGAATACTTAAGAAAGTCCTCACGGACCAAGGTACGCCCTTTACTTCGGGTACGTTCAGGGAGGTTGCCAGGTTACTCCATATTAAGCATCTAAAATCGTCTGTTTATCACCCTCAGACAGATGGGTTAGTGGAACATTTTAACCAAACCCTTAAACAGATGATCCGTAAGGTAGTCAATGCGGACGGGAGGAACTGGGACCAACTTTTACCCCTAGTCCTCTTTGCTTATCGGGAAGTGCCACAGGCCTCCACGGGCTTTTCCCCCTTTGAGCTTTTGCATGGACGTCAGCCCCAGGGACTTTTGCACATACTCAAAGAAAGATGGGAAGGGGAGGCTCTTCCCTCCACCAATATTTTGGAGTACATCACACAACTTTGTGAGAGATTGGGGAAGCTACGGCCCATTCTGAAAGAACACATGATCCGTGCTCAAGCTGCGCAGGCACGGAATTACAACCGGAACACCTCCCTCCAGGAGTTCCAGTCGGGGGACCGTGTGATGGTGCTCGTGCCTACTTCCCATTCCAAGCTGTTGACCCATTGGCTGGGCCTGCACGAGGTCAAAGAGAGGAAGGGGCTCGTCGACTATCTGGTGAAACAGCCAAATCGCCGACTGAGCGAGAGGATGTATCACGTGAACTTGCTAAAGCTGTGGAGGGACTGGGAAGACAGCCCTAGCATGGAAGCTGCCCTTGCCCTGTTCTCAGAAAAATCAGTCCTTAATTTCAGCCCCGATTTGACCCCCCGCCAGAGACGGGAGCTAGAAAATGCAATCCTGTCTATCCCGGAAGTAGTCAGCGAAACGCCAGGTCGCACCTCGCTGATTGAGCACAAGATTGTGACAGACCTGGTGGGTGGTGGTTCGGGAACGGCCCTATCGCCTCCCAGAAGCAAAGAGGACAGAGGTGGAGCTGGAAATTCAGCGGATACTGGATATGGATATCATAGATGAAAACCACAGCCCCTGGTCCAGTCCAATCATCCTCGTTTCTAAGCCTGACGGCTCTTAGAGGTTCTGTAATGACTTTAGGCATCTTAACCACGTCTCCAAGTTTGATACCTACCCTATGCCCCGGGTGGATAAGCTCATCGAGTGCTTGGGTACGGCTCGCTACTTGACTACCCTTGACATGACGAAAGGATACTGACAGATTCCCTTAACGGCATCCACCAAAGAAAAAACAGCCTTCAGCACCCCTAGCGGGCATTGGCAATATAAGGTCCTCCCATTTGGGCTGCACGGAGCTCCGGCGACCTTCCAGCGTCTGGTAGACAGAGTGCTAAAGCCCCACCAGTCCTATTGCGCTGCCTACCTGGATGACGTGGTCATCTATTCCGGCACCTGGGAGGAACATATATTGCAAGTTTACGCCATCTTCCTGGCGCTAGCAAAGGCGGCCTCTGCATCAATCCGCGAAAATGTTTTTTTGGATTTAACGAGGCCAAGTATTTAGGCTACCTGGTGGGGGGATGTATGGTGAAACCACAAAGCTCAAAGGTCAAAGACATCCTTGAATGGCCCCATCCGAGTACCAAGAGACAGGTGCAAGCTTTCCTTGGGTTGGCGAGTTACTACCGCCGATTTGTACCTCGTTTCTCCAAGAGGGCCGCACCCTTGATGAATTTAACAAAGAAGAGGGCCCTGTTATATGTGGTATGGGATGCCTCGGCAGAACAAGCATTCAGTGACCTAAAGATGGCCCTGACATCGGCACCAATATTGAGAACCCTGGATTTTTCTCTCCTTTTTGTCCTCCAGACTGATGCTTCGGACACAGGTCTAGGTGCTGTGCTGAGCCAAAGCATCGACGATGTTGAACACCCTGTGAGTTACCTGAGCCGGAAACTGTTGGATCGGGAGACAAAGTATGCAGCGGTGGAGCGGGATGCTTTGGCGATCAAGTGGGCGGTGACTCATCTAAGGTATTACCTGTTGGGCCGCGAGTTTACTCTAGTGACGGATCATGCCACCCTCCAGTGGATGGCTGTTCACAAAGAGTCTAACTCCTGGGTTACCAGTTGGTTCTTGGATCTTCAACCTTATAAGTTTGCTGTCACTTATCGTCGGGACAACCTGCAAGCCAACGCTGATGCTCTCTCCCGGGTTCATGACCTCTCGGTTCGGGCCGCCCGACCCGATGGCATAGGGAGCTGCGTAAAGACCTAATAAGCAGTGTAACATATCACGCCAGGGGACAAAGACGAGGTACTAACCTCTCTTTCTTTTGCTTTCACAGAAAAACAGAAACAACACCGCCATAGTCCACACGGATTTCCCTAAGCCATGCGCCACCACTTCCGCATTTTCCCTGGTCCACCAAAGATGACGTCATGACTCCCATACAACAACTAGGTTCCTTCCCAGCATCCTACTCTTCAATTTCTGGTCCCACTCCATAAATGTTCCCCCTCTCCATATGCCAGTTGTCTGTTGTACTCTGATGTATGAAACACTGACCTGGAAAAGTTATTATTTTTGCAATCTGTACAGTATACGGGGCCGGAAAAACCCCAAATCTTTATGTTCTTTTGTCTGTTTATTACAACTTGCACTGGCTTTCAGCTTCCAGCTTTCTCTTTCTTCCTCCTAACTTCCGTTCTTTCGATCTTTTTTTTTCCCCCTCCTCACTTGTGCTCCTACTATATATAACGGGGACGTGGCACATGTGTGGCGATTAGCAGCTCCCGGCATCAATTACAGATGCAGACTTTTCCTCACCTGTGCACATAAGTGAGGAAAAGCCTGCAGCACGTCGTGTCTGAGAACCAATCTGGCCATACTACCACACCCCCTCTATAAGTCACGAGTTTGGCGATTATTAATTTAACAACCAAAAATTACTGACTTTATTATTGAACATGCTTAAACTATATACTCAACTGTTGCCTCTCCACTCATCACCCCACCTCCTTTCACACTGTAGTGCATATGAATTGCTTCTTTACAGAGGCACAGCTCTTCCAGCCACTACAAAGGCCCCCCCAGAATTCACATGCATGAGCAACGTTAACTTTGTTGGAGCATGCACTATGCGCCCGGTCCAAGTGCAGGTAGGTAGGGCTGTGATCGGACCCAGAGAACTAACATCTGCATACCAGTAGGTACAGGTGTATTAGGAGAAGCAGGGGCCAAGTCACCAACAGGGGCCAGAAAAGAAACATCTGCTGTTTGCCACTGATTTGAAAAACAAACCTTTTGTCTCTGCATTCCAGGACTGTGATGTGCCTCGTGCCCGACAAACACGAACTTTGCTGTTTGCAGGTGGCATGGGAACCAGGAGTGAGAAAAGTCGTTCTGGGCAGGAGGCTCCGGCTGGAAGTTGACTGCTGTGTCCGGGAGCAGAGATTGGTGTTGGGTTGCAGTCCAGGTGACAAAACTCGGATGGATAAAATCCCCGGGCACAAGGACAGGCTGACCAAACACCAGTTCAGCAGATGAGACCTACAGATCCTCCTTTGGAGGTGCATGCAGCCCCAACAGCACCCACACCAGACAGTTGACACAGCTGTCATTGGTAAGAGATGCCTTGATGGCTGACTTTAGCGATCAGTGAAATTGCTCACAAAGGCTATTAGTTTGGGGGTGGTAAGCAGTGGTACCTGTGGTATTGTCCTAAGGTCCTGTACCACTGCAGCCCAGAGCTGTGAAGTAAACTGTGCACCTCAGTCAGATGTGATGTGGGAGGGTGTGCCAAACCATGCAACCCAAGTGCTGATAAAAGCTCTCGGTACTTCTGCTGCAGTCAAGGATGTCAAAGGAACAGCTTCAGGTCACTTCGTAGTCTTGTCAACAACAGTTAGCAGGTGTGTAAAATTGTAAGAAGGAGGAAGGGGGGCTACCAGGTCCACATGAACATGTTCGAAATGGCGAGTAGGCACTGGGAAAGGTGTCACTGGGGCTTTAACATGGCAATGTATTTTAGCCTTCTGGCATGCAACACAAGCTGCTGTTCAACTAAGAACATCTTTCTTAAGGCTCTGCCAAACAAATTTGCTTGCCAAATTTGGATGCTCTCCACCCATGGTGTGAGCGGCTGTGTATGATGTCAAAAATGCACTGTTTCCAGTTGCTGGGGACAATTGGGCGTGGGTAACCTGTGCTGGTGTCACACAGGAGCTTAGCAAAAATGCGGTCTAACTGCACCTCTGACAACTGCAGGCTGGTTTCTGCTGAAAGAAGAGCCTGGAATTTCGAGTTATTAGCTTGGTCAGCCATCAGAAGGGAGTAGTCAATTCCAATGTGTATGGATGCTAGTGTGGGCTGAGACAGACAGTCAGCCACCACATTGTTCTTACCCTCAACATGCTGGATGTCTGGTGTGAACTCTGATATGTAAGTCAGGTGCTGTTGCTGCCGGGCAACATGGCTCAGTGACTGAGGACATTGCAAGGACAAGTGGTTTGTGGTTGACAAACGCAATAAATAGCCAGCCTTCAAGTAAGATGCAGAAATGTCGAATGGCCAGGTACAAACTCAGTAGTTCCTGGTTGAAAGTGCTATACTTGAGTTCATTCGGCCATAAATGTTTGCTGAAAAATGGCAATAGCTGCCACGTATCATCAGCCCACTGATCAAATACCACCACCACTGCATGGTCCAAAGGGTCAGTTGTAAGAGCGAGTGGAGCATTGGGCAGCGGGTGTGCGAGTACGGCCGTATCAGCTAAAGCACATTTGGTGTTTGTAAATGCCTCATCCAGGTCTTTGGACACCGTGACTAGGGAGTTTGCAGGCTGGCCCTGTAGTGCCTCATATAAATGGTTGTATAATGAGTGCTGCCTGAGGAATGAAGTGGTGGTAGAAACTGACCATACCCAAGAATACCCACAGGGTGTGTACAGTACAGGGTTGTGGAAAATCGGTGACAGCAGAGATTTAGGAAGACAAAGGAATCAAACACTCTTTTGAAATGCAATGCCCCAGGAAGTGTATGATAGGCAAGATATCCTCTAGGTAGACAAAAAGAAATTCAAAATTGCTGAGAACAGAGTCCATCAACCACTGGAATGTTTGTGCAGCGTTTTCAAGGCCGAATGGTGTATGCAGAATTGAAACAATTTGAAGGGGAGGATGACTGCTGTTTTGGGGATGACCGCCAGGTGCACAGGTACTTGGTGGCAGCCGTGGACCAGGTTCACCTTTGAAAAGATTACTTTCCTGGACGGCTGTGATGAGAAATCCTGGATGTGTGTAATTGGGTAGCAGTCTGGTACAGTGTGATAGTTCAGGCGACAGTAATCCCCACATGGCCGGCAACCTCCACCGGCTTTGGGCAGCATATGGAGGGGTGACGCCCAGGGGCTGTTTGATTATCACACAATTCCTAGCTGTTCCATTTTGGCAAATTCAGCCTTTGCAATAGCCAGCTTGTCAGGGGCCAGCCAATGGGCGTGGGTGTGGACTGGTGGCCCAGAATTAGAAATATAGTGTTCCACACTATGGTTGGTTTTTGCTGTAGAAAAAGTGGGTCTGGATAGCTGGGTGAATTCATTGAGAAGGCGGGCAATGTTGCAAGTTGCAGCCATCATACTGTACAGGGTGGAAGTAGTGACACTGCTGAGTGTGCAGGGAACGGTGGAAAAGTCCTTTGCATCTACGATACAACCGTTCTTAGCATCAACTAGCAACCTGTTTGCACTAAGAAAGTCTGCACTCAGCAGTGGCCTAGCTACCTTGGCCAAGATAAATGTCCAAGTGAATCATCTTCCACTGAAAGACTGTGTTCTGTAGGGGGGATCCTAGTGCCATTAGCAACCTCCAAAATGGGCCATCTCTCCCTGAAGCTACATCAATAGGTGATGCAGGAAGTACGCTCACTTGTACACCAGTATCACATAGAAAACAAAAGCCAGGCTGGGTATCTACAGTGGTGTGAAAAACTATTTGCCCCCTTCCTGATTTCTTATTCTTTTGCATGTTTGTCACACAAAATGTTTCTGATCATCAAACACATTTAACCATTAGTCAAATATAACACAAGTAAACACAAAATGCAGTTTTTAAATGATGGTTTTTATTATTTAGGGAGAAAAAAAATCCAAGCCTACATGGCCCTGTGTGAAAAAGTAATTGCCCCCTGAACCTAATAACTGGTTGGGCCACCCTTAGCAGCAATAACTGCAATCAAGCGTTTGCGATAACTTGCAATGAGTCTTTTACAGCGCTCTGGAGGAATTTTGGCCCACTCATCTTTGCAGAATTGTTGTAATTCAGCTTTATTTGAGGGTTTTCTAGCATGAACCGCCTTTTTAAGGTCTCAATTGGATTCAGGTCAGGACTTTGACTAGGCCACTCCAAAGTCTTCATTTTGTTTTTCTTCAGCCATTCAGAGGTGGATTTGCTGGTGTGTTTTGGGTCATTGTCCTGTTGCAGCACCCAAGATCGCTTCAGCTTGAGTTGACGAACAGATGGCCGGACATTCTCCTTCAGGATTTTTTGGTAGACAGTAGAATTCATGGTTCCATCTATCACAGCAAGCCTTCCAGGTCCTGAAGCAGCAAAACAACCCCAGACCATCACACTACCACCACCATATTTTACTGTTGGTATGATGCTCTTTTTCTGAAATGCTGTGTTCCTTTTACGCCAGATGTAACGGGACATTTGCCTTCCGAAAAGTTCAACTTTTGTCTCATCAGTCCACAAGGTATTTTCCCAAAAGTCTTGGCAATCATTGAGATGTTTCTTAGCAAAATTGAGACGAGCCCTAATGTTCTTTTTGCTTAACAGTGGTTTGCGTCTTGGAAATCTGCCATGCAGGCCGTTGTTGCCCAGTCTCTTTCTTATGGTGGAGTCGTGAACACTGACCTTAATTGAGGCAAGTGAGGCCTGCAGTTCTTTAGACGTTGTCCTGGGGTCTTTTGTGACCTCTCGGATGAGTCGTCTCTGCGCTCTTGGGGTAATTTTGGTCGGCCGGCCACTCCTGGGAAGGTTCACCACTGTTCCATGTTTTTCCCATTTGTGGATAATGGCTCTCACTGTGGTTCGCTGGAGTCCCAAAGCTTTAGAAATGGCTTTATAACCTTTACCAGACTGATAGATCTCAATTACTTCTGTTCTCATTTGTTCCTGAATTTCTTTGGATCTTGGCATGATGTCTAGCTTTTGAGGTGCTTTTGGTCTACTTCTCTGTGTCAGGCAGCTCCTATTTAAGTGATTTCTTGATTGAAACAGGTGTGGCAGTAATCAGGCCTGGGGGTGGCTACGGAAATTGAACTCAGGTGTGATACACCACAGTTAAGTTATTTTTTAACAAGGGGGCAATTACTTTTTCACACAAGGCCATGTAGGTTTGGATTATTTTTCTCCCTAAATAATAAAAACCATCATTTAAAAACTGCATTTTGTGTTTACTTGTGTTATATTTGACTAATGGTTACATGTGTTTGATGATCAGAAACATGACAAACATGCAAAAGAATAAGAAATCAGGAAGGGGGCAAATAGTTTTTCACACCACTGTATTATGTAGAGAAGGTGGTCTGTGGGGTCTGATGAGATAGTTTTGGTCAACTTGGGTGCACTAAACTTACAAGGAGGGCGGTATTTCTTTGCATTCTTGCCAAATCGAGCATGGTAAAAATACAGGTCAGATGTCGAAATCGCAGCAGGAGGAGATGGAAACAGAGGCGTAGTGGAACTGTCTTTCATCTCTGGAGTGACATGATACATATAATCAATATATATATATCTTTATTTATATATGATCTGACCTGGGGTCTTCACTCTACACTCTACCCCTCTTAATCAGTCTACATGCAGCAGAGAGTACCTGTTTCAATTGAATCTGCCTGAACATCTCAGTAAATCTCAGCACTATTATTAACACAGTAACTTGTTATAACAGACTCAAAAGAATGAAAAAGGGAAAAAGGGCAAAATTTGAGAGAGAAGGAAAAAACTGTGTAAAGTTCAACCTCCGTTACCGACTGTTATAATGGGAAATGTTCAGTCTCCCGAAAATAATAAACAATAAACAAATTTTTAAAAAATAAAGTAAAAAAAACAAAACACAAGACCTGATGAATAGATGTTTACAGAAAAATGTTCTGGAATGTAAGAGTGTTCATTTTGCTTTGGAAAATGAATAGCTTCTAAAAAATGTAATGTAAACTTACTAGAGAAAATCAGATGTATTAAAAATATACTTTAAACTTGAAATAATGTATTAATAGCAATCACTGTCAGCACAAAAATAAACATTGAAACACTCACATTATATTCTTCATTATGCAGTTTTCCTAAAGGCATTCCATTTCCTTCTGCATGAAAGCATTGTTCTAAACACTGCAAAGTATGACAGATTAAAGTCAAAGAAATAGTAAGTTCAGCTAACAGTAAGCTCAAAAAGCTTGTAAAATAAGAGAAAATCTGCTTGTTGCAAATAAATTAAGAAACTTTGAATTTGAACCTTAAAATTACACTCATACAACCAGTACATACTGAGCAAAAATTATTATTTCATTTGGTAATTTCTTGACAAAATAATTTTTAATATTTTTCAACTATAAATATATAAATATATACATATTTTACATTTCAGATCTTTCATACTTATATAAAACCCATAAATGATAGTTATCAAAAATCTACATAACCTTAGTGAATATAAAGAATGAAATCAAGACAAATCATAACTTTTTTTTTTTTACTAAGACATTTAACCAACACATTATTTTAAGGAATGAATGAATAAATAAATAATCCATACTAATGGGTAAAACAAACCTATGAAAAATATCACCATTCATCATTCCCGGTTTTTCAGCCTGGTGTTAATCACATGTTGGATATATTTTTACTATGGTGTTAACTCAAGCAGAAAAATCTTACATATCGTCAAGAAGGTGTCTCATGAAAAGGTGTCACACACGTGTGAGTAGGAGTCAAACTAAAGGGCCTGAATAATGGCAGTTCCACGTCTGACAAGGGGGCAGCAGGGTGCACTAACTGTCTTTCTCGATCCCTTGCAGACCATTCTCGGGAAATCCCACAGGGTTCCGGCACCTTTGATGGCAAAGGTTCTGTGGTGTCTGATGATGTCATTTCCAGTCCCACCTCTGATGATGTCACTTCCACTTCTGGCCCAGATGACATCACTTCCTACACTGGCCTTTAAAGCTGCCATCTTGACTATATACTACAGTTCTGTTTTAGACTCAGTCTTGTGAACAGCTCGTTATCTTTAATAATACCTTTTTGCAGCCAAGGCGCATTATATGGGTGGCTGCCCCAAACCTTTATGATGTCTTATTGTTGTTCTTGTGACAAAGGTCAGAGGTCTTTATTAAGATGTTTTTGTTAGGCACAGAAAGATAGCAGAGATGTTTGACTTTATTTTGGTAATTGGCATGTTCCCTTTCATCAGCAAAATTTAAATTGTTTATGGTTTCTACAACAACATGCAAAATGATGTGTTTGATTTTTCTTTTGTCGCCTGGATGACTTTAATATCAATATTTCTCAGTTTCTTTCTATTAATGGCAAACATTACTTTTAGCTGCCTCAACAAACAGTTTCAGACTGATTTAGGTGCTGTGTCTGAAGTGACAGAAGTGTGACTGCTTAAGGCAGCATGGTATAGCTTGAAGAGAAAGAATCAAATTTATTCAGCAATAGGAATAAAAAATGTAGAAATTATTTTAATGTTACATATAAATTCTCAACCGTCTACTCAGATCCGTAGCACTAAAATTGTATCTAACACTGCAAAGTCAAGAATGCCAGTATTTTTAGTGTTTTTCTCTTGAAGTTATAGCTGAATTTTAAAGCTTGCTTTAGTAACTTAACAAAAAATAGGTTTATATCTGACACACAATGCTTGTGTCAATTTATTCAGCATACCATTTAATAAAACTTTAACATGCATCTTCATCTGATGTTTAGAGAGCTATCTATGCAAGGGGTTCCCAAACTTTTTTTAGCCAAGGCCACTCAAAATTTACCATTTTGGTGAGACACCCACTAATATAAATCCAATGTTGTGAAGCAAAACATGAACCTGGATCTCAGTGACTACTATCAGTGACAGCCACACTGCATGACTTTGTTTAATAGTAGACCTATAAATCAAAGAAAGTGCTTAATTACAGCAGACTATAGACACACATATGATCAAATATTGTGCATTATCTCTAGGCCACAGGTCCTAAGTCTTTATTCTTTTTCATACCTCATCCTGGAATTGAACTGTTTTGAAGTACAATTCATCCAACCATCCATTATCCAACCCGCTATATCCTAATTACAGGGTCACGGGGATCTGCTGATGCCAAGCCAGGCCAACACAGGGTGCAAGGCATGAAACAAACCCCAGGCAGGGCACCAGCCCACCGCAGGGCATGCACACACACAAACACAGGGACAATTTAGGATTGCCAATGCACCTAACCTGCATGTCTTTGGACTGTGGGAGGAAACCCACGCAGACACGGGGAGAACATGCAAACTCCACGCAGGGAGGACCTGGGAAGTGAACTCGGGTCTCCTAACTGACTAACTCCTAACTAACTCCATCCTGAAGTACAATTTGTAAGCACAATTCTTACTAGACAGAGGTAAAGGTGATATTCCTTTAAACCTCCGCCCACTGAATTGCACTTGGAGATTTTAAGGGATTACAGATAGTTTTTTTTTTTTGACTTTTAATTTTTCTTATGTGTGCCAAATGTTTTATTTTTATGTAGGAAGAATGGTGTGGCTTGATGTGGAATAAGAAACAGAAATCCTAAATGTCCATACTTTATTCAACTTACAAACGCACAGTTAAATATGAATTCAGATCAAAAGAATTAAAAAAAATAACTCAAGTTACATATAACTTAAGGTCAAAAAAGAGGAAAATAAGTCAAAGGCAACATGGTTAAGTCCGTTTCTGCTTCTGTGTTCAGCCTGTTACTATATTAATTTTTAAATGAATAGCAAAGGTTACCAAACCTTGGATATAAATATCAGTGAAGCAAGAGGAATCTATTACCTTAGGCCCCATGTGAACACTGGTAGATTTCACAGTGGTGCAGGTGGGAGTGGAGTCTCAGCAGGAGCACTGTGACTGTGAGACAAAGCAGTGGAACTGAAACACACCCTGAAAATGGACCCTGGTTTGGCTGCTGTGTAACCAACAATCCTTTTAAAAACGACTTTCTCTCCCATTTATTTATTCATTTATTTCCTTTACATATTACCTGCCAGCTGCTCGATTACTACACGGGTTACTCTAGAAATGCTGCTCTAGTTAATAACTACATTGATATAGGACTAGTTTAATTCATAAATTGAAGAAGATTATGAGTTATGGTCATTAAAACCATGTGAGGCAATATAAGACAATATTAAAAATTAGAATTTTTTTTTTTAAGAATGTCCACCTCATCAGGAGTGCAGCGGCCCCTCCAGCGCTGCCTGGAAGCCCCAAGTTTAAAAAACATTGCATTAGAACATATTACTAGAGAGGCAGAACAATTAATAAAGATAAAATGCTGCCCAAACCACTTGGACCTCAGCCCCTTTATGAATTATATTTCTCCACACTAGGCATGAAACTTTAGACATTTCTGATTTATAGTTACATAGCGTCGGTGCGGCACAATCACTTTGAAGAAGCAGGCACTTATTTACTTGAACTTTCACTGTCTCCTTTTGCAGAACACGAGTCAATGGAATAATTTCCTTAGCACACTGCTGTCTAAATAACATGAATTAGTAAATTCAAATTGTGCACATCTACCAACATCCAGTGACTTTTCTTATGGGCACAGTTTTCACTTTTGCTCACTTGACAATCAAAGTTTAGTCTTTTTCCATGGAATTACAGTAATATTTGAACATGTGCAAGAATTAAATTTTGAAATTATTTTTAAAAGCCCTGATTTTAAATAAAAAAAACATTAAAAACGTTGTGTACCTGTAAAGCATACTGAAGACGTCTATAAAATTCCAATGAGTTGACTTGTTGCCCAGAAATTCTTTGTAAAATTGTAACTGTATGAGTCCAAAGGGGTGCAAGAAGGCTGTTGACAAAACAAATTAAATTAAACTAAGGTTTGTCTACTGTTATCCAAGTGATTTCATAAACACAATGAATGTTTAATGCCATACTATTTATGAGTAACAATTTATTTGTGTATAACTTGTTTCATTTTAATATAAAACTTAATGACATGCAGATCACCAAACATAAGACTATTTGCTGCTATGAAAGTAGGTCACTTACAAGACAACCAAGAACTTTTCAGTTAATGAGAAGTGGAAAAGCACTAGTATGACACAAATACTGCAGAAAATGAAAACACCATAGGTAGAAAGTTCATACAGAATTATAATAATCGAAATAGTTCTATGGGCATAATTAAAAATTGAACTTGGATTAGCAACTAAACCTAACTGTGGTAAATGTAATGTTTTGAAGACCACTATTGGTTGAGCACTTAAATCTTAAACTAGTACTATGAAAAAAAAAAAAACCATAAATTGAATATAAACAATGCCATTTGTCAGGATATATAATGTAATCTTAACAGATTAACAGCATGAAACCTGGATACAAATTCTGCAAACAAAAGCCACACTACTTTGTACTAATCAGTCTTACACAGAACACTTTTCCAGATACATACAAAATCGTTGTGTATTTATATAGACTGATGGCAATCAAAATCCTCTGGTTAGCATTATCAAAGGTTTATCGTAATAACAGGCTTGTTTATTGAACAACAGTAAACAGCAACACCATACACTTACAGCTTAACAAACAACTTCACTTACTCCTTTTTAGATAAGGGTAGTCTCATGTTGTCCAAAACCTGAACACAGTTAGCATCCCAGTGTTATCTATCACCACAACACTCTTCAGCATCAATTGAATAGAACCCCACATAGGAATGCACTAGTGTCTTAGTGGGTGGCTCATATTTATTTGTTTCCTATGAAAGTGTCCACACTCCCTCTCAAATCTTTCTGATTTAAAGTATTCAAAATGTGCTCCATTTCTTTGGCTCTGCCACTTAGCCATCTAGCCTGTTTAGCTTGAAGAGATTTATGAACTCTTCTACAGTATTTTCTTACAAACTCAGAAATGGACTCTGATTGATTATAACACTATAACTTGTTTTTAAACATTATTCCCCGGGACTGTGGTAGAAATTTAACATCTTTTTAAAGAAAGAAACATCCTCTAACAGGACAAATCAGTAATCATGCAGGAGAAAAGCTGTTCATTGTATCTTTTAATTCATCCTCGGCAAAATGCCTAAGAGAGAGCATTCTTCAAAAGCAGTCTGTTACAGCATGGTCAGAAAGATCAGAGAAACAAAAAATAGAAGTTCATTTTATAAACTGTTGAATTTACATACAGTGCCAGTCAATGCATACATATTTGTCTGGTTGGTTTGCTGGTTTACACCCAAATGACTTACATAAACTAAAAGTCTATTATATTATATTCTGGTTCTTCTTATACCTTTGAGTTGAGCCAAACTGAGCCTGCCTGATTACTAATTTATCCTGTTAGGGAATGTTTCTTTCTTTAATAAAATGTTAAATTTCTATCGCAGGACCCACCTGAATATTGATCTTCAGGCTATCAAGGTGTCCACAGGGTTACTTATTTGATATAACTTCCCACATATTTCAAACCTTGGATTAATTTTTTAACACATTAGCATTGATTTTCTGTCTGTTTTTATTTTTTACTGCTAAATTGGCATTGACATTTTGTTTTTGGATTCCAGTGTGGTCACTGCAATTTTGTTTCTTCTCCTGCATTGCTGCAGTTATACTTTTGCCAAGCTGGTTTCCAGTCATGTGAACCGGAAATCATATGACACATTGTGTTATCATGCCCCACCTATTTAAGCTATCTGCACACAGATTCAGGAAACCAGGATTTGGATTAAGTTTTGAGAAACATTTTCTGGCTACAATTTTGATTTAGTGCTCTGGCTTTGGCGATTGTCTTTGTTCATTTCCTTTGGAATTCTGATCTCAACCTGTTAAAAGACTACACATGTTGTCTGCCTACTTTGTACATTCTATCTCCTTGTCATTTTTTTCTCACTTTCTGCAGGATACCTTCATTTCACAAGGCGCTTATATCAATAACATTAAAAGACACACTCCATCCAGTTCAGGGTCATTGGTGGGCTAGAGCCTGTTCCTGCAGCACAGGGTGTAGGGCAGGATATTTACAAAGAAAATCAAGCTAATAACAGACACCATCAGGCCTAGTGGACTTCAGGGAGCTTTGGACACAACCTCAGAAAACGTGCCTCCTCTCAGACATCATGAACCTAGGAAACATGCCCTGCAACTAGAACATTCTGAAAGACCAGACAGTGTATGAAGGTACAAGTGATATATTCAAAAAGAAAGCAGCTCTAGCAGTACAGAATCAGAAGATAATGAATTAAGCAATTCTAGTTTTAAGGTTGAGTTCCTCATATAATCAGTTAAGGAATGTAGAACTTAAAAAAATAATCAATGCAGCTTATTTACCTTGTCTTAATCATTATTAAAAATGAATGTATTTCAAATCAGCTCCGCCATATATATATATATATATACACTTTATATGAGTGATGGGATAAATCTTGCTGAATAATTCAATGAAAAGTCCGGTTTGAAATGTTGAATGTCTACTGCTTGTTTCAACCTGTTTCTGTTTCCTGGTGTTCTTGTAGTTCTCAGTGGATTAAAAACATGTCTTTCATACTGTCAGTAGATTGATGTATATCAAAGTACTTTAAAATAGTGTGATAAGATAAATTCTTCCTCACCAAGGCATGTTAAACTTAATACAAAGTCTTCTTTGTACCACAGTTGCAAGTTTAGATTCAATGTATACCGAAAAGGCAAAAATGTAATGAGGGTCCAATCAATTGCCTATGACCACTGAAACTCCATTTAGTATAAGACACTGCAACAGCACTATATATACCCTCACTCTACTGACTCACCCCTCACAAAACCACTAACTCTTGTCATGTCTTTGAATCACACCTGCTATTTTCATTTCAATATTTCAAACTTGTGCCATGGTCCCATCACCTAAATAATTTGTCTGTCATTTCTTCGTTTCTCCGCCTTTCTTATACTAGTCCTTGCTGACAGTCTTCTCCGTTCAATTTTTTCACTAGTTTTGACATGAAAGGTGGGAATTGTTATTATATTTTAGTGCCTCAAAAATGTAATCTCTCTGTGCTGTGTCAACAGCACTGTTTCACTGCTGCAAATAATACAATAAATACTGGGCAGCTTATCACTTGATACAGAATTTGTGCTTGGACAAACGTGGTAAATTTTACCACACAATTATGAGGTAACTCATTATGGACATGTCCATGAGGCATAGTTTAAGAAACACTGCTCTCAACGAAAAAAGGCTGACTGCATCATGCATGCATTTTTGCACTCTTGTGGCACGCTACTTAATCGATTTGTTTGGGCTTGTGAATTGAGTCGCATGACTCAATAAAAAAGTCTTTCAGAGAGAACAAAAAATTAATGTGACTGTAAAATGTAACACATTGCCATGTAGAAATGTAATGAAGTAGAAAGTTGAGATGTTTGCTGTAAAATGTAGTGGAGTAAAAGTCAAAAGTAAAGTACAGATATATGAAAAAATTACTTAAGTACAGTAACAAAGTAATTGTACTTCATTTCTTTCCACTCTTGATTTTAATAAAAAATAGAAAATGTTACAAAAGCATACATTAAGTCTTGTGTATTTGCACACTGATTTGACATTATTGTGCAGTGTTTTGATTTATGAATGTCTAGTAATAAGTAACACTAAACATAGAGTACATTTTAAAATTGAATATTGTGAGAATATTTTATCATGAAGGCTGAATAACAAAATGAATCATATCGTGGGCAAAATGTATTCTCTCATGCCTATTAATTACAGACATTTGTCTCATATATATATATATATATTTTACCATCCGTTTAATTCAAAATACATTTGATTTATACTAGGTACTCATTGCCAGGTTATTACCATCTCAGGACAGAGGGTTTTGTTTTCTGATTTAAAAATGATAGAGCAAGCAGTAAAATAGGTAATAATCAACATGTCATTATGACTTGAGGTTGAAATAGTTTTGTACAAGCACATGCTCTGTTTTCATTGTACTTGTCCCAAGAAACCCTTGTAGTTGCAGGTTTTAATACCAAGTAGTTTCAAAATTAAGTGAGTTATTTTACTGCTTATGGATTTTTCTCCTGTTTAATTTGATGGACTTTGTTCTTGTTTTATTCAGCATTTGGAAAAGGGCAGTAATAGAGCAGTAATAGCAGTAACAGATAATACGCATCTCATTTTGGGGCACAATTGTACAGTGAAGTACAAAAGAATGTATACAATTATATGTATATGTTAATATATACATTAAAGAAACCTATGCATAAAATGTGTTTAATTTTCATCTAGTTGTTTACTACAGACATTGTTATCTGTTAACAATATATTATTTACCCTATACAACTCCAGGCACCTCACTGCCAGATAAAGAGACTTGAGCTCTGAGAATTTTGCAACAGAATCAGCTCCGTCAGTGGGGGGATGGGATGGGATAGCAAGCTGCTTGTTGCTTGTGCTGATCAACACATTTGCAAAACAAAAGATGCTGACGGAGAGGTGCGAAGGAATTTAAGGTGGCCCGGGATTACAATTTTTTTCGTAGACTTCCGGTTATCTAGTGTTAAGACATCAAGTCATTTAAAAAGGATTAGTTGCACAAGCAAGAAAAATAATTTTATGGACAGGCACCCACTCCAGGGTAGGTTATGCCTTATATCGAAAATTGAAAGTATAGGCTTTGGCCCTCTGCTACTCTGATTTGGAGTAGCAGGTATGACAATGTTATGTGAGCCTATTATTTGGTTACTATTTTCTGTTAACATGATGACACATTCAATGATGAAAAACTAACCTGTTAAAGTTTTCCTGCACCAGATTCTCATTCATATAATGAAATTCTTGTTCAAGAAACTTCATCAGTGGTCCAACAGCCTACAAAGAAAATGAGAAAAAGAAAAACAGACTGGTATGTTTTTGTCTTTTGAGACTGCTGTGTTTAACAGTGATATCTATTTCTTCTGACTCTTCTATAATTTTAACACTAGAATTACCAGAGCCTACGAAAAAACTCGTAGATCCGTCCCACCTTAAATTGCTTCTTAAAACCGTTCCCACCTCTCCGCCAGCGTCTTTTGTTAATCTAAATGTGTTGATAAAGAAAAGTTGCAAGTAGCCGGCTATTCCATCCCCCCATCGACTTAGAAAGTGCACAAACTTCTCCCAGCTCATGCCTTGATTGATTATCTGGGAGTGAAGTGGAGTTTTAGAGTGGAAATAATAGATCATTATTTGGAATACACGTATTTCACGTGTGTTCCGTTTCTACAGTAATCCATGTAAACACATTTTTAAAACAGAAACGTTTTTCATATTGTAGTAGTAAATGACAAAATGTAGGCATAAACTATGTAATGTATGAAGCCTGAAGTCCAAATATCAAATTAACAGCTTCACAAAAGGTACAAATATAACAGAACAAGTATGCTTTTATTCAAAAATATAACTGCAGGAAAAAAAGCCGTATTAGCATGCCACATTGACACATACATATCTCAACTGCCATGATAGCGTAATGGTATCAGCTGCTGACTTGTAACCAAAAGGTTATGAGTTCGATTCTCTTTTGAAAAGTAAACTGCTCTTATTCTTACTATTTTAAAATAAAAACATACATTTGATTTCAGTGTGTAACAGCCAGTGTAATTTATGATACTTGTAAAGGTTAGTGTTTTTTTTATTCACTTTTCATTCTCTCAGTCGTGTTTAAGATCCTTCCCTACCTCCCACCACCCCAAAATCCCCCCCATCTGAAGACTCACTATAGCTCTGCAGCGTACTTGTGACTGCATTCTCGTACCAATGCTTTTGCGAACTGCTGTGCCTGCGTGCAGTTTTCATGGTATTACACGTCTATTTTTTTTGAGCATACCCGTGTTGCTCAAACACAGGAACATCTGTTGTTTACAAGTATAACAAAACAAGTGCACTTTTATTCTAGACTATAAGTGAAGAAAAAATAAAGCAAGTTACAGTAGGCGGTTGATACGACAGCTTGCATGGGGCAATGCTAAGAACTGCTGATTTCCGATCCGTGCTATATAAAATCATCCCATTCAAATATTAACAATTCCCTCACACCCTTCCAACATTTACAACATGTGTACTTGTTGCCGTTTACACACCTCTCTGTGCTATGGTTCCTATTACACTGAATTAGCATGTGATACTGTACTTTCTTCCCTATATAAATAACATTCGAGCTATAGCGCGTCTCCAAATAAATCACATTTGAG
>JANRMT010062848.1:20136228-20190988 GCA_026402145.1 Polypterus bichir lapradei | reverse complement strand
GAATCGTGAACGCGACTGAGAGAATGGAACTGAATTAAAAAAAAAAAAAGCTAACCTTTACAATTATCATGCATTTACACTGGCTCTTACAGACTGACTGAAATCAAATTATGTTCTTATTCTAAAATAGTTAAAAATAAATAAATAACCTTCGCCGTTCTGCCTGCCTGAACTCCCTGTCTATCTATATAGTAATAACAGTAATTTTATTATTATATAGGAGCTTCCCTGTCTGCCTATCATATAGTGCCTTTCCTTCCTACCTATCTATATATCTATCCCCTTAGCTGTGTTTTTATATATCTATTATACAGTGCCTTCCCTGTTTATTTATATATCTAATGCCTTCTCTGCCTGTCTGATTGCATATAGCGCTGAACTTACTGCTCTGTACTATTCTGGCCTCTGCGTGTCCTGGAGTACAAAAGAAACACCACCATACAGCAACATGTGGGGACTGGCAAGATCGGGGAAAAAAACACGCGGTCACTGATTACAAACCGCAAGATGAATGAAAGAGACAATATATGTAAAAACATCATTGCACTAATGCAATATTATTTGAAAACGATCAGCGTCAGATTGGGTTTGAATATGCTCCCGATCTGACGCTGTTCGGTTTCAGATAATATTGCATGTGCTGTGTGTTGAAACTGCTGCACTGAATAAGCTGACTTCTTCTGTAAGAGCGTCAGCGTGTATTCAAACCCGATCTGACGTTGTTCGTTTTCAAATAATATTGTACGTACTGTACTATTTTAGAATAAAAACATAATTTGATTTCAGTCAGTCTGTAAGAGCCTGTGTAAATGCATGATAATTGTAAAGGTTAGCTTTTTTTTTTTTTATTCAGTTCCATTCTCTCAGTCGCGTTCACGATCCTTGTAAACAATAGATGTTCCTGTGTTTCAGCGACACGGGTATGCTCAAAAAAAATAGACGTGTAATACCACGAAAAGTGCACGCAGGCACAGCAGTTCGCAAAAGCATTGGTACGAGAATGCAGTCACAAGTACGCTGCAGAGCCATAGCGCGTCGTTAGATTGTGAGGGGAGGTAGGGAAGGATCTTGAACACGACTGAGAGAATGAAAAGTGAATAAAAAAAAAAAACTAACCTTTGCAAGTATCATAAATTACACTGGCTGTTACACACTGAAATCAAATGTATGTTTTTATTTTAAAATAGTAAGAATAAGAGCAGTTTACTTTTCAAAAGAGAATCGTGCAGGATCAAACTCATGACCTTTTGATTACTAGTCAGCAGCTGATACCATTACGCTACCATGGCAGTTAAGATACATATGTGTCAATGTGGCATGCTAATGTGGCTTTTTTACCTGCAGTTATATTTTTGAATAAAAGCATACTTGTTCTGTTATATTTGTATCTTTTGTGAAGCTGTTAATTTGATATTTGGACTTCAGGCTTCATACATTATATAGTTTATGCCTACATTTTGTCATTTACTACTACAATATGAAAAACGTTTCTGTTTTAAAAATGTGTTTACACGGATTGCTGTAGAAACGGAACACACGTGAAATACGTGTATTCCAAATAATGATCTATTATTTCCACTCTAAAACTCCACTTCACTCCCAGATAATCAATCAAGGCATGAGCCGGGAGAAGTTTGTGCACTTTCTAAGTCGATGGGGGGATGGAATAGCCGGCTACTTGCAACTTTTCTTTATCAGCACATTTAGATTAACAAAAGACACTGGCGGAGAGGTGAGAACGGTTTTAAGAAGCGATTTAAGGTGGGACGGATCTACAAGTTTTTTTGTAGGCTCTGGTAATTCTAGTGTTAAGCTTCAATTTCCTTCATCCCTCATATATTGGAATAATTATCATTAGCTAATAGGTACTGGCAGGCCAAGCGGAATGTGGCTTCGGTGGTTGCTGAGGCAAAAACTCTGCCATGGGAGGAGTTTGGAGAGGCCATGGAGAATGACTTACGGACTGCTTCGAGTTCACTGCCCGGCGTCTCAGGAGGGGGAAACAGTGCAGTGTCAACACCGTATATGGTGGGGATGGTGCGCTGCTGACCTTGACTCGGGACGTTGTGGGTTGGTGGGGGGAGTACTTTGAAGACCTCCTCAATCCCACTAACATGCCTTCCAATGAGGAAGCAGAGCCTTGGGACTCGGAGGTGGGCTCCCCCATCTCTGGGACTGAGGTCACCGAGGTGGTCAAAAAACTCCTTGGTGGCAGGGCCCTGAGGTTGGATGAGAAACGCCCAGAGATCCTCATAGCTCTGGATATTGTAGGACTGTCTTGGTTGACACGTCTCTGCAACATCGCATGGACATCAGGGACAGTGCCTCTGGATTGGCAGACCGGGGTGCTGGTCCCCCTCTTTAAGAAGGGGGACCGGAGGGTGTGTTCCAACTACAGAGGGATCACACTCCTCAGCCTCCCTGGAAAAGTCAATTCGGGGGTTCTGGAGAGGAGGGTCTGTTGGATAGTCGAACCTCAGATTCAGGAGGAACAGTGTGGTTTTCGTCCTGGTCGTGGAACAGTGGACCAGCTCTACACCCTTAGCAGGGTCCTGGAGGGTGCATTGGAGTTTGCCCAACCAGTCTACATGTGTTTTGTGGACTTGGAAAAGGCTTTCGACAGTGTCCCTTGGGGAATCCTGTGGGGGGTGCTCCGAGAGTATGGGGTACCGGACCCCCTGATAAGGGCTGCTCGGTCCCTGAACAACCGGTGTCAGAGCTTGGTCAACATTGCCGGCAGTAAGTCGAACCTGTTTGCAGTGAGAGTTGGACTCCACCAGGGCTACCCTTTGTCACCGATTCTGTTCATAACTTTTATGGACAGAATTTCTAGGTGCAGCCAGGGTGTTGAGGGGGTCTGGTTTGGTGGACTCAGGATTGGGTCACTGCTTTTTGCAGATGATATTGTCCCATTTGCTTCATCAGGCCATGATCTTCAGCTCTCTCTGAATCAGTTCGCAGCTGAGTGTGAAGCGGCTGGGATGGGAATCAGCACCTCCAAACCCGAGACCATGATCCTCAGTCGGAAAAGGGTGGAGTGCTCTCTCAGGGTTGGGAGCGAGATCCTGCCCCAAGTGGAGGAGTTCAAGCATCTCGGGGTCTTGTTCACGAGTGAGGGAAGAATGGAGCGTGAGATCAACAGGCGGATCGGTGCGGCGTCTGCAGTGATGCGGGCTCTGCATCGGTCTGTCGTGGTGAAAAAAGAGCTGAGCCGTAAGGCAAAGCTCTCAATTTACCAGTCGATCTACGTTCCTACCCTCACCTATGGTCATGAGCTATGGGTAGTGACCGAAAGAACGAGATCGCGAATACAAGCGGCTGAAATGAGTTTCCTCCGCATGTTGTCTGAGCTATCCCTTAACGATAGTGTGAGAAGCTCAGTCATCTGGGAAGGGCTCAGAGTAGAGCCGCTGCTCCTCCGTATCGAGAGAAGTCAGATGAGGTGGCTCGGGCATCTGATCAGGATGCCTCCTGGACGCCTCCCTGGTGAGGTGTTCCGGGCACATCCAACCGGGAGGAGGCCCCAGGGAAGACCCAGGACACGCTGGAGGGACTATGTCTACCGGCTGGCCTGGGAATGCCTCGAGATTCCCCCGGAAGAGCTGGAAGAAGTGGCCGGGGAGAGGGAAGTCTGGGCATCTCTGCTTAAGCTGCTGCCCCCACAACCTGACCTTGGATAAGCGGAAGAGGATGGATGGATGGATAGATGGATGGAGTGTGTGTGTGTGTGTGTGTGTAGGTGGGTGTGTTTGTATTTGTCTGTCTACTCTGTCACTACGCTCATTACAATATACAAATTGTATCATTATGCTTCAGTTTTCTTGTGCTACTGAGCTACTGAATTGGTAATAGCAGTTTTAGCTTTGTAGTTTCTCTCAGCAACAAGTCTTTTGTTTAGTGTCTTTTGCTCTCTCCCTAAAAACCCTAGCTGTTTAAAATGCATGGACTGATGGAGCCGGGGGCAGGTTTTTTATGAAGAAGCCTTGTGGGCATAACCTTTACCACAGGGGAATTCACAGCTCTTCACTATTAGCTTTTTAATGAGTTGTCCCCAAATGTGTATTCTCATTTGAGAATCATGTCTGGCCCTACAAGGCTAGGTTCGAGCTGACACAAAGGTTACGGTAACTCATATAACCACTCTGTACAACTGTGGTGAGCAGAACAGCTTCTCAGAATGCACAACATGTTGAACCTTGAGTCGGATTCCACTACTGTCAAGGAACAAAAAACTGTAAGAAAACATCCATTTAGACCCAAAGAAAACATGTGAACTCAATCCAGGCAGTAACTAGGGAGGAAGTTGTGGTGCAGTCAAAGCAACTACTGCACCGCCATGTTGCTAACTACTTTTTTTGTTTACATTTTAGAAGTATGTTATTTAATAATAGATATGTATATTATGTTTATTGGGGCGGCATGGTGGCGCAGTGGGTAGTACTGTTGCCTCGCAGTTAGGAGACCCAGGTTCACTTCCCGGGGCATCCCTGCATGGAGTTTGCATGTTCTCCCCGTGTCTGCGTGGGTTTCCTCCAGGTGCTCCGGTTTCCTCCCACAGTCCAAAGACATGCAAGTTAGGTCCATTGGTGATTCTAAATTGTCCCTAGTGTGCTTGGTGTTTGTGTGTGTGCGCGCCCTGCCCAGGGTTTGTTTCCTGCCTTGCGCCCTGGGATTGGCTCCAGCAGACCCCCATGACCCTGTGGTTGGGATATAGTGGGTCAGATAATGGATGGATTATGTTTATTAAAAATGATTGAAATTGTTAAAAGTAGTCTGAACTTATTACTTACCTCTTCTGGCCTGGGAAGCACACCATGGAGATTGGACAGAAGAAGAATATGCTTTTCAATATCTTCATGAAGCTAAAAAAAGAGAAGAACCACAAGAAAAATTTAAATACAAGGTATAACCTGTCCACATTCAAAATCTCCACAGTAGTAGTTTTGACATTTAGGAAAAAGTTGAAAGAAGGTCTCAGACATGCTACTCCACAAAAATGTTATATTTTATTAGCTGTAACACCATACAATAATACTATCATCTGCTACATTTTAGTTTGTCTGGGTGTTCTTCCCACACTTGAGAGAAAGAGCAGAACATAGCAGAGGGATTCACTCTAGGCTATGGCTACCATTATGGCTACAGTAGGGAGAAGAACATGCAGCCAAACCATTGGCTATCTCTAAATGGCTTTTGGGAGACTTAAAGAAGTGTTTTTGGATGAAGTAATTCAAGGGTTATATTGGACTGGAGAAGCTGGCTGGTGTACAAAACAATCCGAGAAAAAAGAAAAACTGACCTGTAGTAGCTGGGGACAAGTGAGGGATGTAAATTTACAAACACATTACCAAATAGGAAATGTTGCCTGTAGATGTTAGGAAAGGAGCGTGGAAGCAACAGGGGAGAAAAACTTGGGCTAAAAATGTACAAAATACAAAAAAATTGTACTAGTATGCATTTCTCAAAAATTATGAATCTTAGTGACCAGCAAGCAACTGTATGAAGTACTCATGTAATGTACAAGCTACTCTTTCATGTGTTTCTTAAACACCTTCTTAAGCAGCACAAGCAAGCAAGCTTGACATACTACTTAGTTAACTCTGCTCCTGAATTCACCTTCAAAAAACAATCACACTTTGAATTAAAAGCAGTCATTATTAGTCTTTCAGTAGAATTAAATAAATTTGTGAAAAGTAATATAAAGTAAACATGTCATCATAAATTAATAGCCAAAATGACAAATAATATAAATAAGCATAAAATCAGACGTGTTGTTTCTAAGACAAAAACAAAAGAAATGGCCGGCACTCAATGGAAAAAAAAACGCTTCCATTTGCATTTAAACAATAATGAATATACCTTTTTTTGAAGTGCTAATTACTTGACACAGAACATTGTGTTTTATATCTTTTATTGGTTGTACAATATTAAAAGAAATATTATTTATTCCACTTGTATAGATACTGTAGCTTTGTACTATGATGATCTTTCTGGTTAGTTTTGTCATTTTCTTATTCAGCTCAACTCCCTGTCTTATTAACTGAAACCGTTTCAAATAATTATAATTATTATGAGTTAATGTATTATATTATCAATATATGTAAACTGACTGGAATAATTTTTATATTTTAATATTGTCCTTTCAAGCACACTACTGAAATATTGTCAGTCACAATCCTCTGTGTCTCCACAGTCCTCACAGTCACACCCATCCCCAACCTATGCGACACCATCATTGGAAGCTCTTGGTCACTCTGCCTCTTCTCTCCCATGCCAGCAGTTAAGGGTACAACTCATCCACCTTATTCCCAACACAAGATACAAGCACTCACCTGTGCCAGCCAGCCACTATCTCATTTGAATGAATTGCCAGCTAATGGCACAAGAATATAAGATAAAGTGAGAACATAACTTGTTGTACCACCTCTTGATTTTGCTGATTGGCATCCTATCCAGTCCAATTTTGTTACACGTGCTTTGGTCATGAGAGGACCATTTCAGATAAAAGATAGTTTTGCTTGCCACAAAAGAGAGGATGACAGAAGCTGTCATCTTAAAAAAGATGGCTCACCAATTGGAAAAAGATTCCATTCACTGCTTTTGTTGCAAATTATTTTCATACAAGAACTACAAGATGACCAATCAGGGACTAAGAGATGGGAAAACTGCACCTTCAATTCTCAGATATCATGAAATAGACCAGCACACTGATAGCATACAACAGCCTATAAAAAGTTAGGATTGAACCTTAAAATTGGCACCAAAATTGATAAATAAGAGATGACACTTTTGGAGGCTGAAAGTGATGGAGCAATGTTCTCACTCATTTAGTGATAATAATTCAGTCTATAGCAGAGAGGAATCTTCTTTTGAGGGTGCGCACAGATACTCTACACTAGCTAATGAAAAGCAATATTTTTTTAGAGAAGGTGAACTTCTTGTCATATCTGATCCTGTTCTGAAACAGCATATAGAATGCATTGAGTATGGCTCCAGCATCCCCACAATCTACCTTGGGAAAACAATTCAAACTTAGCTTATTAATTCCATAACACAAATGTAACTCTTTCAGGGCTGATGTCGACTTAGATAGAGAGAGAGATAGATACTTTATTAATCCCAAGGGGAAATTCACATAAAAAATATCAGGGGAGAGCGTGAACACAGTCCCCCACTACCACAAATTATGCAGTCGAGCTTCCCGCATTTGGGGACATCACAGGGGTCAGCACACCCAGAGTGCAATGGGTGAGCCGCGCCCTGGGAGAACCACCTTAGTGATCATGGTATCTCCCCTGCCAGGTAAGTATGTCAAAAGGAGGAGTTGACTATGGCAATCAACTGTAAACTGCGACAATACCAACCGTTATCTTTTAGTTGGACTCTCATTGCTAGAAGGAAAGTTAGCTTCATTGGTTTGACCAAGATTTCCTGGGTTCATGTGAGTAGTAAGGCGTAAACAAGAGCAAAAATGGCACTGACAGAATGGCGAGAGATTAAAGCGAATGCGTAAAGCAAAATACTCCGGGGACGAAGCTTTGCCTATTATCTCTGAACTGGACTATGACTTTGATACAAGTGATTGAAAATGAATGTGAGGTTTCAGCTTCAGCTGACTGGTCCCCAGCTAATTGTGGTGCTGAACAGGTTCATGTAGGCTGACACTCCTATGGCAATGTTCGCCAGGAGGACTGCCACTTAACAATGGCACTGCAACCATGACCCCTGCTGCTGCTGCCGCCGCCCCAGCCACGCAAAGACAGCCTGGCAGCAAACCTGCCAAACATTCTTGGCAAACTGGCAGCCGCAGCATGCAGCAACAGACGTTTTATGTTGATTTCTGTGTGAAACCATTGCTTTTCAGAAACTATGTTTTTTTGGAAAAAATAGCCCTCAAAGAGTTAATATATGCAGTGCAGCAAACACTGTATGTGGCCATGGTCAACACAAGATGAAATCATTTAAGAAGCACTTACTGATTAACAATTGGCTCAAAAGCAAGTAGCTTATTAAGGATATGCTTGCTTCTTTCCTGCTTTACATACGATGGGATTTGAAAAACACTCTTAAATTACAGATCAATTGTAAGGCACTCATGAAAGGCAGTACTTGAAAGTATGTGTAGAAAGTTTTCAAAGTAGCCCATGAAAGTGGCAAAGGAGAGATCAGAACTTCTACATTAAAATTTTGAGCTGTGAACCGCTGGGTATTTTGCAATAATTAAATACCTCTAAATAAATTTAGTACAAATTATTGATTTGATCATATTCAAAACACTATCACATTGAACCCTAATGAATAAAAAGTTAATTCAGAAAATGATGCATTTTAATTATTTTAAAAGAGAAGAAATATACTATATAAGCATAGTGTTGAAGTTAACAAATCTATGGTACAACAGAAGTGTTGGTTTCTAACAAAGACACTAGATAGATAGATAGATAGATAGACACTGTGCAAGTTGGTCCATCTGATAAATTACCTTCTGCACAGTGCCTTTCAAATGATAAACATTCATCTAAACACTGCTTATCAGGTATCAACAGTGAGTAGTTTAAAATAATCGATTGGCTTGGGGTGAAAAATAATAACATAATGTGTGCCTTGTGTATGAAACCCATAAAAAGAGACTCTGTGAACAAGGAAATTACTTAGGTAACTGTTTCATATACAAGATTTGAAAAAGTAAGCTTTGCTAATCATGAACAAAGTAAAATGCACATTTGTATTTATACAATTATAAAGGAAAACCGTTTCTTAAACAAACTGTGTCTCAGATATGGATTGAACAACACTATAGCACCATAAGGAACAGTCCTCTCTCCTTTTCTCTTTTCTCTGTACACCTCAGACTATAAATATAACACGAGGCCAAGTCACTTACAGAAATTCTCAGATGATTCGACACCTATGGGATGTATTGATTAGGCAATGATATGGAGAATAGGAATCAAGTGGAGAACTTTGCTTTTGGTGCAGAATTTTTTTTTTGCAGTGTATCACCACTCTAAAGAACCTCACTGTCTGTTCATTATTCAGGGACTGGATGTAGAGGTGGTGTACTCCTACAGTTACTTATAGGTCCACGTCAATAACAGGCTGGACTGGGCTCATAACTCATTGAAACTATAATAAAAAGGGCACAACAGGATTTTTTTTCTTAGGCAACTGCATTCCTTAAATGTGTGTAGAGACATCCTTCACATATTCTACAACTCTGTGATGGCCAGTGTAAATGTTTTATGCTATAGTAACATCACTTGAAGGCAGCACACCAAATCAACAAATTCATTAAAAGGCAACACTCAGTTATGAGACTTACTCTGAAACATCTGGAGGTTAGTAGTGAGGGAGAGAATTAATTCTTTCTTTCTTTTTCTTTCTTTCTTTCTTTCTTTCTTTCTCTTAACTGGCATATAGCAAATTGAAAAATTCATTTCTGAATAATTTTCAAAACATTTTAACATTGGTAAAACTGTGCATTACACCTCAGAAAGGATGATGCAAACATTGCTTGGTATTTTACTGTCAAAACATAGATAATACATATAGAAAAATACACATGCTGAAGATTATTTCAATGCTCTGTATGATGTAAATACAGACATATCAGTTTTAAAACAGCTGTGAACATTAAATATACTACTTAACTAAATATAGCAGTTAAGGTTAGTTTTGTTGAAACCTGCAATTAGACTGATGACAAAGCTGAGGCACTTGACACAATATATAGATAATAAAATAGCAAATGCTCTGAACATGCATTTTCTGAAGTTTACACATGTGAAGAAATCAATAACCTCTCATCAGTAACTGGAACTACTTTGGAATTACTTAGTGATTTAAAGGGGAAGTAGTGCTTGGATTAAACAGGTAAAATCTAATAAATCTAAATCTTGAATATTTTCTGAATACTGTTTTCACTATACTATAGCAAAAGTTGCTGTTTGCAAAATGCATTGGCTGGTGAAAAGTCTGCTAAAGGTGTTATATGTAAAAGTGTGCATGTGCAAAATTTTTCTCCTAGCTCCCTACTTCCATCTTGTGAATAGAACGATATTGCAATGCAAGCTAAGTGAAAAAGCCACAATAAGAAGAGAATTACAGCCATACACCTTATCTATAAATTATCGCAATCCCAGTACTGTATATATAGTTTTGCACATATTCAACAAACAACTGAACCTATTCATTGTTCTGAACCCTCATTTTTGAGAGACTAACTTCACTTGGACATTGAGTTTCACTTTTTTATGAAATCATTTAAAAATACAACTTTAGCACTGTTACTAATACATACTATAATACATCTCTACACAAAGAATGCTTGCCTTGGGCTGTTTTATACACTGTCACAAAATGTGCATTGTTTGCTTAGTAAAACTACCTATCCTAAGACTTTTCTACAGTATGGATCAATCTGATATTTTGTTAAAATTTAAAAGTCAATATAGAAACTGTACTTAATCCTAATACCTTCTGTCCCAGTGTAATAACTGCAGCACTGATCTGCTGATTCAGGATGCTTTCTGTACGTTGTAATTGGTGGTAAAGTGTTTTGTGGAACTGTTCCTCTGTAATTACTTGAGCTGTCTTCTGTTTCAGACCAATCCAATCTAGTTGTTCTGGGAGCTTCTTCAGTACTGTTCGTAGGTGTTCAATATTATTCACTACCACACAAAGCTGTAAAAAGTGACAAAACAAAAGAATTATAAAATAGCAAAACATTCATCATAGCAAAAAAATCTTAATATATGGTTTATAACATAAAACAGCATAACATTTCTAAATACAGGCTTAAGAGGACTGGAGGATATCCCAGTGCAAGATGTACAGTGTGGAAACCTGTCCCAGTTGTGGTATCAATCTATAGCTGGGCCTTGGGATGGTAATAGTGAAGGTGAATACTTTAAAAATACAGTAAAAGAGAATATCATCTTCAGTGATAACTTAATTTGTTGCAAAGTCAAAATAACACCTTTGACGTTTTGCTGACAAAAACATTTTAGCTTTTAATCTTTGTTAAAAGTCACTGAACTGCATCTGGTGTTGTGAGTTGATCAAATCCTCTGTTACAGTTGCTTTGGTGTACTAAAATTGTTTCCTAATTTCTATTGTGGAAGAATAATTTTAGGGTAGCATAGCATTCATCTTTAGGAAACAGCATAAAGTGTTAATAAATGTTGGAAACAGGATAAAGGTCACGTGAACAACAAAATGTACACTGAAATATAAGAATTGGTTTAGTACAAATACTGAGATGGTCAAGTAAATAAAGAATGTACCAGAAGAAAGGTTGATGTAATATACAAAATGCACTGAAGAAATCAGCAGATGTCCTATAAACCAGAATGGACAGTTGTTATATGCACAGACATTTCAAGGGTGGTCGCTCATCTCAAAAGGTATGATAAGAACCAGAATATAATATAATAGAATTTTATTTTATATAAATAATTTGGCTGTAAACCAACCAGAGTAAAATATATGCATTGATTGATACAGTATGTAAATTCAACATTTTATAAAATGAACCTCTATTTTTTGCTTCTCTAACCATTCTGATCATTCTGACCATGCTGTAACAGACTGCTTTAGAAGAATGCTCCCTCCAAGGCATTTTGCTGAGGAGTAATTAAAAGATACAATGAACAGCTTTTCTCCTGCCTGATTACTGAATTGTCCTGTTAGAGGATGTTTCTTTCTTTAATAAGATGTTGAATTTCAACCACACTACCATCCATCCATTATCCAAACCGCTATATCCTATCTACAGGGTCACGGGGGTCTGCTGGAACCAATCCCAGCCAACACAGGGCGCAAGGCAGGAAACAAACCCCGGGCAGGGCGCCAGCCCACACATACACCACACACTAGGGACAATTTAGGATTGCCAATGCACCTAACCTGCATGTCTTTGGACTGTGGGAGGAAACCGGAGTACCAGGAGGAAACCCACACAGACATGGGAAAAGCATGCAAACTCCACGCAGGGAGGACCCAGGAAGTGAACCCGGGTCTCCTAACTGTGAGGCAGCAGCGCTACCCACTACGCCACCGTGCCGCCCAACCACACTAACTCTGTGGGAAATCACTCCAAAAGTATTGTAAAGGTGACAACAGGTTGTGGGGAGTACAAACATGATCTGGACAATGTCAAGACCCTAGGCAACCTTGAGGGACTGAGGGAGAGAGTGATCCACACTGGAAGGAAAATAGCAGGTTGTAATGTTAATGCTAATGCTAGGAAGTATGAGAATGATAGCTACAGTGGTTTTTCGAAAGGGAACAGAAATAGACACCACAGCAGAAAAAAAGACAGTACTGTCCTGACTGGAAAAGTGCAATCTTAACCCACGACAATGAAGGGCTAGCAACCCAGAAAGAGAAAGAGATAGTTGTCTAGACAAAAATCAGAGGAAATTAAATAAGCACTATACATCTGTTTCATTCTCCATTTGTTTTTTTGAACAACATTTACTGTATATGGGCAGTACCCAGACCATATATCTTTCAAACCTCAGCAAGCTCCAATTTCTGCTGTTCGCACTTCCCATAACAAAGATGAGCAGATTTGGGAAGTTCTATAGATATTACATACTATTATCCAAACAAGAAAGTGTCTATAATAACCATAATAAATATAAATAGCATACAGTATAAGATTTAGTTATGTTCTGTGACATTACTGACATTCCTCTTTGTAATACTCTCACTTTATGTGCCCAATATTGAGAGCCCTTTTGCAACTGTGTTTCAGTCCTTAACAGGGCCTTTTCATGTTATTAAAAAAAACTGTAAGAATTATTCTTTTGAACACTTCTCCAGCTTTCTCTAGTGAGTTTTAAGCATGAGAGTGACTATTAACTATTTTACTGGCTGGGAAAAAAAGCCATACCTGCTATCTGCTTTGTAAAACTATTTCTTGATGATGCAAAATTGAGGCCTCTTTCAAGTGGTAGTAGCACAGGAGTATATTAATGTGTTTATTTTAAAGCAAAAACTCCTTCTTTATGATGTAAAGTGGTATATTTTCTCTATCCCATATTCTGTCATATCTGACCATATGATAAACACAAGTTCAGTATCTGCTTTGAAACAATAATCTTGATTGCAGTGTTTCTGGTTGTCCCACAGTTGTGATATTTTTTGTTTTAGTTCTGTCTTCAGACTCCATGGGCCTCATGTATAATACAATGCATAGAATTCACACTAACGCATGGTGTACAGACCAAAACTGAAATGTGCATATGCACAAAAAAATTCAGATAAATAAAACTTTGCGTAAGCAAAGTTCCACACATTTCCCCTTTATAAATTCCAATTAACATGAATTTTAATGCACCAACATGCACCTACAGCCCCACACCAACTCCTCCTAGAATTTCACATACTGTATTTGAACATGCAAATCAATATAAGTAGCCACTTCCATTCAGTGATTTGTTAAAAGACAATGGTAAAAGCATGTGTAAAAAAGAAGAATTTAACTGAATTCAAAGTGGAAGTCCTACTCAGTGAAATGGAGGCAAAGAAAAACATGCTATTTTGGGGCCTTAGGCAGCAGTATGAGCAACAAAAGGAAACTAATGGAGTAGTTCTCAAAAGTTGCCCCAAATAAAAAGAGGTAGTCAGATGTCAAAGTCAATATGAAAGGCAAGTGCCTGTGTGTCATACGGAAGCATATTAGGGCCACAGAGAAGAAAAAAAATACGGACCCAGTGAAGAAATAAAGTCTATGTTGAGATTAAAGTCGAAATGTCGACTTTCATCATAAAATTTCCACTTTGGGATAAAAATATGTGTTCCTTTACACCAAGTTTAGTTTTAATACTTCTTCAAGTAAGCAAGGAAATAGGCATATGCATTGTTTTTGTGCATACACACTGTTTAAACACAATTTACACACAAATTTATTTTCTAGCATATACATTTGGTTTCTAAAGCAGCTTTTTTAATTGGAGACAGTTGCCACATTTTTAATTAAGATCAAAAGCATGCATTTCAACTCCTTGAGCTGAACTCCACACACTTTCATTTTGTTTTTATTTTTTTGTTTTTATACCCAGTGTTACGTACCTTCTATTTTACCCAACATTTCCCTCAGCTTTATCTTGAAATATTTATTTGAATGTACCACCAGATTTTTGACCTCCTAAAAAAAAATTGTTCAGTTTGACATTCACTTTCGTAAAACACGCCCTGAACGTAATTATCAGCATCCTCATTTGGAAGCATCTGCCATACATTCTTCCATGTTGTGCTCAGATTGCATTGTGTAGCCAGTTGGTGTTGATGCTGGGATGTCTCATGGGTTTTTGGACAGAAATGAAGTGTGACCCATTGATTTTACATAAATGTACCAAGCTTTAACTCCCTGCCTCTCTTCCAAGACTTGCCAATCGCTCCATCAGATGCTGACTCCAAGCGTTCAACAGTCATGGAGCCTACCAGTCTGAGGCCTATGCCTATCATCTTTTCATCACCCACAGACAAGCCATGATAGGTTAATGTCATTGCATTTAGACTTAAAATTCTCCTTTTTGTACGGTCTTTCTATTTCCTTTGTTTTCTTCATGAAGTGCTCTATGATTTAGGAACTTCTACCAGGATTGTTAGTGCAGAGGATATCTCGAAAATTAAGAAAAAAGCACTGCTGCCAAGGAATAGTGTCTCAAGCAGTGGAGAGATCCGCCTCTTATAAAATCATATTTCCGCCACCCTTATTTTTACCAAGCAGTCTGCTATCCTACTCCCCACCGATGCAGCTGAAGTTCTCCCAGCACAAGTCTGTCTATCTGGGTGTGAAGTGCCTGGAGTTGTATAGGGTAAATAACATATTGTTATTTGGAATACATTAATTTCATGTGTGTTCCATGTCTACAATGATCTGGGTAAATGAATGGCCAAAGAGACTTGATGAAGTGGACTTGCCTATTAATGATGACACAGAAATCAAAGGATGTATAGTAAGTTCAACAAGTGCGGAAGAGAAAGCTGAAACAGTAAAAGGACTTATGGCCTACTACACAAAATGGTTAAGCTTAAAGAAAGCAGTAGTGTGGTTCCTTAGGTTCAAAGAAATCCTATTGCATCTGAAAGAAGAGAGAAAGGCATTCCAATATATGGTTAGTCAATCTGGACACAGCCCAGAGAAACAAAACAAAACACTAATCGCAGAACATATGAAGGAACATACACTCACCTAAAGGATTATTAGGAACACCATACTAATACGGTGTTTGACCCCCTTTCACCTTCAGAACTGCCTTAATTCTACGTGGCATTGATTCAACAAGGTGCTGAAAGCATTCTTTAGACATGTTGGCCCATATTGATAGGATAGCATCTTGCAGTTGATGGAGATTTGTGGGATGCACATCCAGGGCACGTAGCTCCCGTTCCACCACATCCCAAAGATGCTCTATTGGGTTGAGATCTGGTGACTGTGGGGGCCATTTTAGTACAGTGAACACATTGTCATGTTCAAGAAACCAATTTGAAATGATTCGAGCTTTGTGACATGGTGCATTATCCTGCTGGAAGTAGCCATCAGAGGATGGGTACATGGTGGTCATGAAGGGATGGACATGGTCAGAAACAATGCTCAGGTAGCCCGTGGCATTTAAACGATGCCCAATTGGCACTAAGGGGCCTAAAGTGTGCCAAGAAAACATCCCCCACACCATTACACCACCACCACCAGCCTGCACAGTGGTAACAAGGCATGATGGATCCATGTTCTCATTCTGTTTATGCCAAATTCTGACTCTACCATTTGAATGTCTCAACAGAAATCAAGACTCATCAGACCAGGCAACATTTTTCCAGTCTTCAACTGTCCAATTTTGGTGATCTTGTGCAAATTGTAGCCTCTTTTTCCTATTTGTAGTGGAGATGAGTGGTACCTGGTGGGGTCTTCTGCTGTTGTAGCCCATCCGCCTCAAGGTTGTGCGTGTTGTGGCTTCACAAATGCTTTGCTGCATACCTCGGTTGTAACGAGTGGTTATTTCAGTCAAAGTTGCTCTTCTATCAGCTTGAATCAGTCGGCCCATTCTCCTCTGACCTCTAGCATCAACAAGGCATTTTCGCCCATAGGACTGCTGCATACTGGATGTTTTTCCCTTTTCACACCATTCTTTGTAAACCCTAGAAATGGTTGTACGTGAAAATCCCAGTAACTGAGCAGATTGTGAAATACTCAGACCGGCCCGTCTGGCACCAACAACCATGCCACGCTCAAAATTGCTTAAATCACCTTTCTTTCCCATTCTGACATTCAGTTTGGAGTTCAGGAGATTGTCTTGACCAGGACCACACCCCTAAATGCATTGAAGCAACTGCCATGTGATTGGTTGATTAGATAATTGCATTAATGAGAAATTGAACAGGTGTTCCTAATAATCCTTTAGGTGAGTGTAAATCAACAATGAAATTAAAGGCACTTTCTCTGAAAAGACTTGATCAAGTGAGTGACACACTCAACAAAGAATGCTCACATGTTGCTCTTTTTGCTTTGCAGCAAATCCTTAAAGAAAACCAGCACTGGACAGACCTATGAATACATAATCTGTGACTGCTCCAAGAAACTGCAATTAATTGAATGACTAATCTTAACATTTACATGCTCAAATTGTGTTTGTGTTTCTACATTTAAGTATATGTTTACTGAACTAGTGTGGTGCTGAGGTATCACCCGTTGCATGGCTGCACTCGGGTCCTAATCTGGATCCTGACTTGGTTTTTCGTGTGGTTGGTGTGGCAATGCACTGTATCAGTGCATGCTCTTAACCTTTCTTACATTTAAGTGTTAAGTTTCCTAAGATTAGCTTAAGTTCATTAAATAGTTAAGGCTGTTACTACGTAATGTTAAAGTCATTGATTTTTGCTCTTAGCATATACAATTAGGGGCCGGATGTGTAAGAGCCATTTGTTAGTGATTTAATATATATTAAATATTTGCCTATGTTAGTGCATAGTTTATGGGAGGTTCTTACAGCCTCCACAAGTTGAATTGAATTGGTATATTCTAACTATTTCAGGCCTCTCTGACTATAGATTAGCCTCAGTTAGGGACCTGCCTTGCCGTGTGTAAGGCATGGCGGGCACATGGTTTTAAACCATGCCTTGCGTGGCCAATGGTATGAAAGTTAACATGCTGTATTGAACGTGTAGTGCCGTATGTTTAGTTGCAAACTGAAGGTGAAGTAAAGCATCTTTAAGTATACAAGTTTGACAAGAAAAGCTAAGTTTAGAGAAGAAATGTTTTTTCTCATTTTTTTTGCCATTTTAGTCTACGTGTGTAACAATCTTTTTTCTTTATTCTTGTGTGAACTATTTGCTTTGAATTTTCACTAAATCTTTTAAAAAGAACGTTTAAACTGAAAGATTTCTTTTGTCATGCATTTGACCCGTGCTTGATCCTGCCTTACTCACCAGCAGCTACAACAGGTAAAACCAATTTCAAATACTGTAGGTGGACAAAAAAATGAGACCAGCGAAAATTATTTACATTTTTTTTTGAAGTCAACCCTGAAAAAGTATAATGTCACTGGGAGGTTTCACAAGTAATAACAGTTAATTAAATAAAAATGCAATCCCAATGGATTATGACAAGTTAAAAAATTATACACTACTACACACTCATCTAGATTTTTCTTGTTTGCAACATTATTGACAGTCTATCTGTTTTTGAGAAATTAAGTAATACATGTTAAGTATAACCTTAATCTTTTAATACATAATCAACAAACTGTTTATCTGCCATATTGTTAACAGAAAGCAAATAACAGCTACATTATATTCAGCAGAATAATATTTATATTTAGGAATACAATTTAAATAATCTTAATTGTAGTTATTATCCTTAATGCCAACTACGAAAACTTACCAGATTTGCAGCATCTCCATGATCTGATTTTCCAGATAGCTGAGTTGCCTGTTGCTTCAGCATAGTGCAATACATTATTGCAATTTTGCACATATCCTACAATTAAATACATACAAATAATTTGGGTAAACATTAAATTGAACACATTATTGATTAGTCCAAAGAATAAGCAAAATGTTCTATGGAAAATTTATGGTTTTTTTTTGTATCAGTACAATTTAATCTTATATAGAACACATTCTATTACACAGTTTTATAGGTAGAACTAGGGTGTTGTACCGTGTTAGCCATTATGGATGTAGTGAAAAGTTAAGCAAAATGACACCTTTTATTGGCTAACTAGAAAGATTATAATATGCAAGCTTTCGAGGCCTCAAATATACCTCTTCCAGTCGTCATCCCATGCATGGCAGCTGCATCTAAAAGTTCCTCAGTGACAGAGAGGTCGATCTTCGTGGCACATATAAAGATAGATAGCTGCACTGTATCAGTGTTGTCTGTGCTTTCATCGACAGCAAGTGAAAAAGCGAGATAACTGCATGCCTGTTCGGCCAGCTGTGTTGATAGATTTCCTGAGAGTTCCCGAACTCTGTCTGCAATGGTGTTTCTTGACAAACTAACATATTGAAAACTCTGTATCTGGTCTGGGCATACCTGCTCACACACTTTTAGCATGCATTACTTCAAAAAGGCACCCTCTGAAAAACACCTTGAAGTACGGGCAATTTCTTCAGCCACTATAAAGCTTGCTTTCACTGCAACATCATTTTTCGCTGTAGCCTTTGTAAACAATTGCTGCGATTACAGTTTGCCTTTTAGTTCTTGCACAATTTTATGCTTTTCTTCCAAGGTATATTTGACAAACTTAACACCATGTTTGGTGTCAAAATGACGACATACATTGTACTCTTTCATCATAGACACTGCCTCATAACACAGTATACACACTGGTTTGCCCTCTCTAAGCACAAACATGTATTCACTTTCCCATTTGCATTGAAATTGTCTGCCTTCAGTGTCAACTTTTCTTTTTTTCGACATTTTGGGATCAATATTGCCACTAATAAGATGTAGTTTATTGGCAATCTGTGGTAGAAGGGAAAAGTAGAATACTGCACTGGGATAGCTTGATTTGGCAGATGGAGTGAAGAAGGCAGAGTAATAAAAGTTCACACAATGCCTGTTAATGCCAGGCAGGGTAATACAAATGGCAGATTCTGCTGTTAACGCCTGGCAGAGTAAAAAAAGATTCACACAATGCCCGTGAATGCCTGGCAGGGTACAGATGGCAGATTCTGCTACTAATAATCAATGCCTGCAGTGTAGGTTCAGCAACTGGCAGCTTCTGCTGCTAATCTTATGCCTGCAGTGTATGCTGATTTAATGCCTGCAGTATGATCAGCAATGGAAATCAACAGAGATCAACAGACAATGGCAGCTTTTGCTCACAGATCGGCGCTACAAATACACAAACAACTGGCAGCTTCTGCTGCTAATTTAATGCCTGCAGTGTGTGTGTGCAGTGAGACAAATGGCAGCTTCTGCTCAGACCTGGAGTAGCTCGTGCTCTTATTACGGCCCGCCTCCTACCACGCTCACAGGCCCGCCTCCTACCTGACTTAAGCTGCGGGAGACGCTGGCACGCATACGTGCGGACGTCTCCATGGAAACAATACAGCGCTGCGCTTCTGTCATTGTTGAAGCCACACAGCGTTTGCTGGAGTGGTGATGTGCCCTCTTGTGGCGAAAATAGAAACAGCATAATTTTTTTTAGCCAAATTGCAGCATGATTCCTGCGGGCCACATTGCAAGGTCAGGCGGGCCAGATTTGGCCCGCAGGCCTTGTCTTTGACACATGTGCTCTAGAGGCCATAATTCCTTTTTGTATTTGGTGCCCTCGCGCTGACCAATTAAACTGTTCTTCATCAACACTCTGCGGGCACGCGATGACGTAAACGCATCTCCGAAAAGTGGTGTCGCCTGCCCTGTACAATTACTGTACTCTAAAAATTCGAGCAGCCGGCGCGTGCACGCATAGTTGTGCTGGCCTTTGAGACGTGGATTGCCCTTCTGCTTTAAGTGAAAGTAAACACTTTTAAATTTTTTCCACCTTCCCTGAGCTACTGCCCAGACAACTGCAAACACGGGATCCCTCTTCTAAACTGCGGCAAACTAATATTAAGGCGCTTCGCACTTTCTTTTGCCCTTATATAGTTATGAGGTCGCGGGAGGTACGCGCAGGAGTGGAAGACCGACAATGCAATTCCGTCCGTTCAATGGCAGGGTCGTCTCTCCAGTCTACACGAGACCTGCCGCGACGCTCCCCAAAAGGCGCTCATATCGTCAGCTCAGATGTCTCTCTGCACTAAATAAAAGAAAAAGGCAAGTTTCCTTTCTTTATACTTTTTTTCCTTTTTTCCCAAACAAATGCCTCTCTCTTAACACTGCAGAGGACACTTAACTAATTTTATGTAATTGCTGGTAATGCCAGTAAGTCACATTACCACAGCCAATAAAAGGTGTCATTTTGCTTAACTTTTCAGTACAGTTTTATAGGGTTAGTCACATTTACAAATATAATAATTAAAAAATATATAATACTAGCAAAATACCCACGCTTCGCAGCGGAGAAGTAGTGTGTTAAATAAGTTATGAAAAAGAAAAGGAAACATTTTAAAAATAACGTAACATGATTGTCACTGTAATTGTTTTGTCACTGTTATGAGTGTTGCTGTCATCAAGGATTTGATTATCATTATTTCTTTCAATCAGGTTCGTATTTGGAGGACGTGTTGTGTTCAAGTTACATTCCGTGTTTGTCAACCGTTGTAAAGATGACAGGTTTCATTCATCGAAGTGTTCACTACCCAAATCGCTACTCATGAATCTAAGACGTTTAACAGGCATTCCTGGTATTAAGTTGTGGAATTGCCTGCGAGTATTTAGTGACAGCGTGTCTATTAACTTGTGGATTTTTCTGCGAGTATTTGGCAGCAGCGTCATGAAGTTGTTTTCATCTAGCTGCATCAGAAAATGTACCACGACATCTGACAAGCCTCCTTTTCTCACAGCTTGGATTGCTGCTGCCATAATTGGTTTGAGTTTCATGGTTTGTTTCAATTACGTTAGTATTTGCAGGACTTGTGTTGAAGTGACATTCGGCATCTGTCAAGCGTTGTAAGCATACAACCGGCTTCATCGATAACTTCGCATCCAGCTTTTGAGAGTTGAAACATTCATAAACATCAAAGTGTCCACTACTCAAATCATCACCTGTGAATCTAAGATGTTTTAATTGGCGGTTCTCCAAAGGTGTAAAATATTTGGCCATTTCGGTAGACTTGAAAGTGACAACCGAACAATTCAGCGGCAGCCATCAACTCACATGCAGAAGCATAGGTGAAGGACTTAAGCATTTCACTCTTATAGTGCTCCTGTGTAGTATAATTATCTCCTGTACCGTCATCAGTCCACACCTTGAACCTGTCCCAGTCAATCAATACACAAGACACAATGTTCTTCCGGATATCAAGAGTGAGCCTGATATGGCTGTGCAATATGTAACACAGAGAATGGAAAAGGCAGACGGCATCTCTGGGCATGGAAACCACTTGGTAAGTGACAGTTCTTTGATTGATGGTGATCACCTCGATAGACATCTCACTACCCAAATTGAACGAACAATAAAAGAGCGGAGAAGCCATGGATTAAATAAAAAGGCTGCAGTTATCAACAGGTAGGTGTGAATACTATGGCGAAGCAAAGAAGGGAATGAGGAGACCGGAGTGACGGACGGCCTTATATGGGCAGGCAGTCAATAATGTGGGAGGCGTGGTGATGGGGGATGCAACGCCGCCTCACACGGTGACCGAGCTGCAGGCCATGGACGTATATATGTACGTAAGTAGGATTCAATTAATGACCGTTACGCATAGAATTTCGAAATGAAACCTGCTTAACTTTTGTAAGTAAGCTGTAAGGAATAAGCCTGCCAAATTTCAGCCTTCTACCTACACGGAAGTTGGAGAATTAGTGATGAGTGAGTCAGTCAGTCAGTCAGTCAGTGAGGGCTTTGCCTTTTATTAGTATAGATATAATCAAAAACCATTTAAATTTCATGGTTATTTTTTGATTTTGTTTACATTTTCTTGAGCTGACAGATCATGTGAATGTGAAATGCAAGTGACCTCGGTCAAGTTGTCACGTGATCCATTTTCTGTCTGATGTGTTTCAGCTGGTTAGTATTCTCATGACTGCAGTTCAACCCGAGGGTCAAACCAATTACCTCTGGGTTAAATATGGCCATGTTACAAGTGTTAGTTTGATGGATACACTTTAAATCCATTCTTTTGTAAATTAGTTAGTGGTGAAGACAATCAAAAATTGGGCAATCAGGTTGGTTTTCAATACTTTTTGTTTGTTTCTTTTGTTTTCTGGTTCATATCTCCCAGTATTTTTATTAGCTCAGAATAATCTCATGGGACTTTGTCCTTATCAGCCTGGTAGATAGACAGACTGTAGGCACCAAAGGGTGGCACAGGGCAGAGGCAGGACATAACAAGCACATATGAAAGAAAAGTGAGGGTACTTTGTGTTTAGATAGATAGATAGATAGATAGATAGATAGATAGATAGATAGATAGATAGATAGATAGATAGATAGATAGATACTTTATTAATCCCAAGGAGAAATTCACAAAAACCTGTTAGCATTCCAAACAATGTAATAGGAAATAATTAAATAAGACAGATGTATTATAAACATAATTCATACATTATCTTTGACAAGGCATTCTTGGTTTGTATATTAAAGTATGCATTCCTTTGCATTTCTTCAGTCCTGCTTGTGCAACTCAGAAAATCTTTGTGCAACCCAGCCTGACAGGGGATGCAAATACCAGTGTGTTTTTTCGTGTCAGTCCCTAGCCTGGATAAATGGGGAGGGTTACGTCAGGAAGGGCATCCAGTGTAAAATTTTGCCAGATCAATATGCAGACAACAATATAGATTTCCATGCTGGATCGGTCGGGGCCCGAGTTAACAACGACCACCACCAGTACTGTTAATCAATAGGGTGCTGGCAGAAGTTGAGCTACTGATGGCCTGAAGGGGAAGAAGAGGGGAAGCCATGTCTAGAAGCAGGAGGAGAGGAGGAAGAAGATAAAGAGAGTGGAAGTGAAGGTAGCCACTTTGAATGTTGGTTTTATGACTGGTAAGGGGAGAGAGTTAGCAGATATGATGGAGAGAAGGAAGATTGATATATTGTGTGTGCAAGAGACTAAATGGAAGGGAAGTAAGGCCAGGTAGGTGGGTTCAAATTGTTCTATCATGGTGTTGATGGGAAGTTGTGGAAGTTTAAATACCTAGAATCAAAAGTACAGAGTAACGGGGAGTGTGGAAGAGAGGTGAAGAAGAGAGTGTAGGCAGGATGGGGTGGGTGGATAAGAGTGTCAGTAGTGATTTGTGATAGATGGATGTCAGCAATAGAGAAAGGGAAGGTCTATGGGACAGTAGTGAGACAAGCTATGTTATGTGCATTGGAGATGGTGGAACTGACTAAAAAAAAGGAGACAGAGCTGGAGGTGGCAGAATTAAAGATGTTAAGATTTGCACTGGCTGTGAGGAGGATGGACAGGAATACAAATGAGTACATTAGAGGGTCAGCTCAGGTTGTACGGTTTGGAGGCAAAGTCAGAGAAGCGAGATTGCGTTGGTTTGGACATGTGCAGAGGAGAGATGCTAAGTATATTGGGAAAAGGATGTTAAGGACAGAGCTGTCAGGCAAGAGGAAGGCCTAAGAGAAGGTTTATGGATGTGGTGAGAGAGGACATGCAAGTGATGGGTTTGACAGAACAAGATGCAGAAGACAGGAATATATGGAAAAAGATAATCCACTGTGGCAACCCCTAACAGAAACAGCCGAAAGAAGAAGTAGAATAATTAATCAGAATTATACAGACGAAATACTGGCAAAAAATGGCTAAAAGTAAGGAAATGAGACCCATGGATAATTCAACAATTACAACAAAAATTATAAGTCTATAATTGTTGAAAATAATAACAGTATATTGCTGTCAAAACATACTGGACATGTAATTACTTGTTTTAATGTATTGTGTATTACTGTGCCACAAAGAAGAGAGAGCCAGTTGCAAAGTTAGTAATGTCCAAAAAAAAAAGTTTGGTCTCTAAAAAGATAGTGACAGATTAGTTTATTTATTAGTTTGTTTGTTTGTTTCTGGTGTGTCAAAATCTGAATTGCTGGTTAACTTTGCCAGTACTGTTCTGTTTCTTTCAGGCATCCATGATAGAACTTTCGCAGGATGACACCTGGCTTACATTTACAAATGCTAAAAGAACTGGAGGATTCCTAAGCGCTAAATGTGATGCCATCATGGAACCTGGATTGGATGATATGGGAATTGTAATTTAGACATGACAGCCCAATGATCAAAAAGTGACCAGAAAGTGACACGGTATCTAGTGTTGCATTGGACAATAAGATTACTAAAGAATGAGAGACAAAACAAATTTCCCTTTGGGATAATAAAGTCTACCTTGATCTTGATCCTTGAGATAAAAAGCAAAAATTCCCTCAAGTAACAGTGGTAGCAAAAGGAAAAGAGAAGAACTAGTGAAAAAGACTGATCAGATTACAGAAATCAAATACATTTTAAGAGTTTGCAAATCTGCAAAGGGAGTAAGATGAATCTGAGAACATGCTATCTGAGAGTTGATTGAAATTTATTGAGTATGACTGTAAATAATGCCCTTTAAAAGTAAAACCTGAATTTGTTAGAAGACAGCCTAGAAGACAAACCCATGGCATGGGACAGAAATGTGAATATATGTGTATTTTATGTTTTATTGTTGTTCTTCTTCATTTTGAGTTATTAATTTTCATATCTTTATGTTATTTCTGTTGGCTTCATTTGTAACTCTATAATTATGATTTGTCTCTTTAAATGTCCAGCTGTTTCCTGTTTATTTGTGGGTGGAGCAAATTGTCCTGTTGTCAGTGCTCCTGAGCCCTCATTTTCTCTACATAAGTGAAGTAGGAAAGCTCAGGAACAGGGGATCACTCATTAACTGTGGTGTTTGTAATCATTGCTATTTATTATTGTTGGATCCTGAATTTCTAGCTCATCTATGTCTTTTTTTGTAGACCAAAACTGTATACAGTTCTCCAGATGAGGCCTAACCAGTGTATTATAAAGCTTGAGCATAACCTTCTTTAGTTTTAATTCTACACATCATGCCCTATAACCTAACGTTCTATTAGCCTTCTTAATAGCTTCTGTACACTGTCTAGAAGTTGATAGTGATTAGTCCACTATGACTCCTAAATCCATCTCATGAAGCGTATTTAAACCTAACAACAACAGCAACATTTATGTATATAGCACATTTTACTTCCTATGTGAAAAACTTTACATTTACTTACCCCTTAATTAAACTTCTATCATACATTTTTCTAGCGTATCTTACCTCTGTGATTTTTACCATCACCATGAAAGCTTCTTCTGGATCAGGCCAACTCAACTGATTCCAAGTTTCACGGATTTGGGTAAAGCACGTAGCCAGGTCTACAACAGATGAACTGTGCTTTATCAGACTGCTGGTCTCAATAAGGGGTTTCAGCTAAGGAGAAAAACATGTCTAATGTTGAATAAGTGTACTAAAAGCCAGCTATCTATAGTTTGCAAGGACACCACGAGAATACAAGAAACTCATTACAACAATTAATTTTGTTTCCTTGGCATATTTTACTTGTAATTAACCAATACTAGATCAAGACTTAAACTGAAAATGATGATTTGCTCATTCAAGCATGAAATATGCACACACTGAGCAAGTAATTTGGAACACTATACTAAGTTAGAGAATACTTTTACTCTCAAAACAGCTTGTATTCCTTAAAGTGCAGATTCCACCAAATGTTTGAAATATCCGTTTGAGAATCTGATCGACATTGACAAGATTGCATTGCGATATCTGCAGATTTGTCATCTGCACATTCATGTTGCAAATCTCTTATCCTACCACATCATGTTCATGTTAATGAAACGATTTTGAGATGACTTTGCTTTTTCACATGGTGCTTTAGCATGCTGGAAGTAGCCATTAGAAAATAAATTGTGAATATGAAGAGATGCACATGGTCAGTAACAATACTTTAACAGATTGCTGCACTGAAGAGATGATTGATTGGTATTAACAGGCCCAACATGAACCAAGAAAATATCCTCTATCTCGTCACACCACTACCACCAGCCTGGACTTCTAATAAAAGGAAGGTTTGGTGCATGGGTTCATGCAGTTGGTGCCAAATTCTGACTCTACTATGTGTGTGCCTCAAAAGAAATTGAAATTCATTTGATCAGACCACATTCATTCATTCTTAAACTGCCCAGTTTTGGTGAGCCTCTGTCCACTGCAGCCTCAATTTTCTGTTTTTGGCAGACATGGCATAGTTTTCTGCTGTTATAGCTCATCCGCCCCAAAGTCTGAAGTGCTGAGCATTCTGAAATGCTTTTCTGCTCAACACAGTTGTGTAGAGTGCTTATCTGAGTTACTGTTGCCTTTCTGTCAGCTTCAACCAGTCTGGCTATTCTTCTTTGACCTCTTTCATTGACAAGGTGTTTCCATCAGCAGAACTCCTGTTCACTAGATGTTTTTTTTTTTTTTTTTTGCACCTATCTGAGTAAACTCTACATACTCTTGCCTGTAAACATTTCAGGAGAAAAGCATTTAAAGAAATACTCAAACCAGGCCATCTGGCACCAATAATTTTGCCACGGTCAAAATCATGATTTTTCTACTGACCTCTATCTGCAGGGCTGTACGGAAAGCACTGCTGCCACATAATTGACTAATTAGATAATTGTACGGATAAGCAGGTGTTCCTAATAATTTGATCAGTTAGTGTACCATTTTAATTAAACTGCATTTTTGATTTATTAAGGTGCTTCCAAATTTTAGAGGCATGAAAACGACAAGATTTTAAGTCATTAGTGAATTGTGATTAAAAACAGACTAAAATCTTGACACAAAAACTCACATATATTATTATGTTAAAGATCAACAGATGGATTGCTAATCATTGCTAGGCTTTATGAATAGCCAATAAACATTCAACATTTATTTTATATTAAAAAAGATTAATTATAAACATTTAATTCATTTTGATGTCTTCTTCTTCTTCTTTCGACTGCCCCCGTTTGGGGTTGCCACAGCGGATCATCTTCTTCCATATCTTTCTGTCCTCTGCATCTTGTTCTGTTACACCCATCACCTGCATGTCCTCTCTCACCACATCCATAAACCTTCTCTTAGGCCTTCCTCTTTTTCTCTTCCCTGGCAGCTCTATCCTTAGCATCCTTCTCCCAATATATTCAGTATCTCTTCTCTGCACATGTCCAAACCAACTTAATCTCGCCTCTCTGACTTTGTCTCCAAACCGTTCAACTTGAGCTGACCCTCTAATGTACTCATTTATAATCCTATCCATCCTCATCACACCCAATGCAAATCTTAGCATCTTTAACTCTGCTACCTCCAGCTCTGTCTCCTGCCTTCTGGTCAGTGTCACTGTCTCCAACCCATATAACATAGCTGGTCTCACTGCTCACTGGTCCTGTAGACCTTCCCTTTCACTCTTGCTGATACCCGTCTGTCACAAATCACTCCTGACACTCTTCTCCACCCATTCTACCCTGCCTGCACTCTCTTTTTCACCTTACTTCCATAATCCCCATTACTCTGTACTGCTGATCCCAAGTATTTAAACTCATCCACCTTCGCCAACTCTACTCCCTGCATCCTCACCATTCCACTGACCTCCCTCTTATTTACACACATGTATTTGTCTTGTTCCTACTGACCTTCATTCCTCTCCTCTCTAGAGCATATCTCCACCTCTCCAGGATCTCCTCAACCTGCTCCCTACTATCGCTACAGATCACAATGTCATCAGCATACATCATAGTCCACGGGGACTCCTGTCTAATTTTGTCTGTCAATCTGTCCATCACCATTGCAAATAAGAAAGGGTTCAGAGCCGATCCCTGATGTAATCCCACCTCCAACTTGAATGTATCAGTCACTTCTACCGCAGAGCTCACCACTCTAACACTACCCTTGTAAATATCCTGTACAAATCTTACGTACTTCTCCCCCACTCCTGACTTCTTCATACAATACCACAACTCCTATCAAGGCACCCTTTTATTTTATTTTATTCATTTTGATGTAATTCTCATTTATTCTTCATTGCTATAAAAAGGTCCTACAGGGGAAAACAGACCTTTTTAAACAAACATTAAAAAATGTTTAAACACTATCAAACTTTTGGCAATAAACTTACATATAAGGAAAAGAATCGGGAGTGTGTTCTCCTCAAATTTATCGTATACTGAGATAGAGGAAAAGGTCATCAGAACCATTTCCAGTTGCAAGATATTTCTCAAATATCATATCTCTTTGTTTCTCATTATAACTAATTCATAATATCGATATGCAATAAACTTTATATTAAAATGATATTTTCGCATTTAGGGATGTCGAAAACGGTGGTGTAATTTATGATTACATATGCATTACCTAGTTTACATGCAAAATAAGAAGAGTTATAGTCACCTAAAAACATAGAAAAAGTGTTAAAATAAAACTAATAAGCTATTGAAAGAATATGCTTTATATTGAATACAGTTTTTAATATTGTGTACACATTTATATTTTAGATGATACAAAAAAGTTGGGTGGTTGTTTAAATAAAATCCTCTTCTAGTTGAGTAATTTTTCTCAAATTTCATATCTGCTTGCTTTTTATTATTATAAATATCTATACAAAATGTGAATCATATCATCAATCTGTAATTGTAACCATAGTTTACTTGAAAATTTGCTAAAGTACTCAGTTAAAGTACCACTTCCAGTTGCCGGAAGTGGCCCAAAACCTGACAGGATTTCTTATTTTTGATAAAAAGCAGGTGTAAAAAATTTCATTGAACTAGGTCAAAGTGTTTTCACATTATAGTGTTTACACACAGATTTCATATCAAAAATGGTATTTTAGGACTCGGGAATGCCTAAAATGTCAAGATTCATGAAAATCTTGAGGTTGAATTTTTTCACGATTCTTATACTTTCTCTATAATCTGTATACAAGAAAGTAAAAATACAATATCATTATCTGATGAAAGAATTTTATGCATATTTTATTTTTTTTCTCTCATTTCTCTTTTCTTGGCATTTTCAACAAAACATAACATTACATTCTCAGCTAAATGAATTCAGGCTGCAATGGAACCAGAGTCTGTCTCAGCAGCACTGGGTGAAAGGCAGAAACTAGCTTAGGACAGGACCCTAGTCCATCGCAAGACCACTTCACATACATGGGACCATGGAGAGTCACCAACTAAACCAATCTGCATTTTCTTTAGATGTTTGGGAGGAAAACCCATGCAGGCACAGTGAGGACATGGAAATTCTACAGTGACAATGACAGGGCATGAGATTTTAATCCTAGAATACTGGATCTGTGAAGCAACAGCACTAAATTCTGCACTATTATGCCACTTCTGCTGACATTCTTGTATGAGTTATTATTCTTTAGAAGTATTGTTCTTCTTTGAAGGCTTGATTTTGATCTTTGTAATTTACTGTTAAGGGCTTTTAAAACAGATCTTTTAAAATTATGTCTATAGTCATCAATTAGTAAGGTCTTTTTGATTGGTAGGAAGTGCTAGGAAGTTGCCAATAATTACCAAAACCCCAAAAATAAAAACACATTTTTGAAGCAAACACTGCATATTAATCAACATTCACACAGAAGCAACACACAGCACTCTTTCTTCAGTTCAGTCCATCAAACTGACTCTGTATGTTAGCAGAGTAAAGCCATTGAATCATGGCCAAAGCTGGATGGAGGAGAATGACAAATTGAAGAAAGGGCTGTATGAAACAGATAGAAAACAGAAATTACCTGGTCAACTTGCACAGCTCTTTGAACTCTCTGCAAAGCAGTTTTGTAGGCTCTCTGAACCCATAAGGGGAGAACGTCTCTAAACCTCACATGATATTCAGTAAGTGCTAGGACTTTATCCCTAAAAAGTGTTACAAGACATAACATTGCATTAACTTCATAATGTTTACTGACACTGCACAATGCTAATTTATCTGACTTACAAAATGAACTACTACATGTTTAGACAATCAAAAAATTATGGTAAAACAGACAGCAAAACACCGATGTCATATTATGAAACAGTACCAAGCTGGGTATCTTAATATGGCATTTAGTTGATTCATTATTGCATTCATAGAATTCACTTTGATAAGTGTATAGTTAAATCAAAGTACATTTTTGCAAAACAGGATGATGGCTACATAGCTGAAACATTTTGTCTTTAAACTTTTTTTCTATTTTTTCAGCATCAAAATAATCTTCACCTTTTTATCTTTCTTCACATGTGTTTCTAAAGTGCACATTGTCACACATACACAATTAAGGAATATTTCAAGGGGCTCAGGCAAGCTGGGCAGCACACCCAATGGGCAGGAGGAGATGCTGCCACTACCTGTATCTCTGGTTTCCTCTACAGTGTGGACCCATCACTGGGAGATGGCACATAGCCCTACATTCGCCCACCTTCCAGGACCAAAACATTATAAAGAGGGAGCAACTTATGACCTACCAGAAACAGATCTCAATTAAAACAATTGTTGGGTCAAAGTGTGAGCAGCATGAGTATTCTTTTAGTTTCAGCATATCCTGAAAGACTTTGTTTATTCTGAACTGTCGCTTTTGACCAAAATGGGAGTAGCACAGATTTACAAAGCTTCCAATATTCTTTGCTTCACATTTGGCATAGTTGGCAGGATTGCCTAGAGAGGGATGGACGACCAGTCATAATTAGGAGCTGCGGTGAAACAGATGGCAGAGGAGTTTATTGACTTCAATTGCAAGTAGCGGCACAGCGTTGGTAGAGGTCACAGTTGTCTGGAGGGAGCATGTACAAGGCCTTTCAAAATTGCTAATGCCCCCCAGGCCACACGATGGTATAGAAGTCTATTTTTTAATCTTTGAATGAATGGCCAAAAAACAACACCTGCTACAAGAAGAATGAGCCCAAATACTGGACCTTCTTGACAGGCAAAGCACATGACTGGGATTAACTCCTTGCTTTGGCCCAGTTTGCCTATTGTGGGATCCTGCAGGCCTCTACAGGGTTTTTGTGTTACTGTTCAGGCATCAGCTCCGCAGACTGTTGGACCCTGTGGATAAGAGTTGGGAGGAAGAAAAGGTGCCTATGTCAAACGCCTGTGTATGTCTCAGTTAGCCTAAAAGACTGCTTCACTAAGATTCAGCCTCTGGTCAGGGGACATTTTTTAAAAATCTCAGCATACAATACTTTGAAAGTTCAATCTGGGGAATAGGGTTATGGTGTTGGACTCCATGTCCCATTCTAAACACTGGCTGGAAAGGGCTTTTTGCAGAGAAAGGGTCTGGTAGACTTCCTCTTGGTCCCACCCAACTGGTGTCAGCAGGAAAGAGTCTACCATGTAAACCTGCTTAAACCATGGAAGTAATGCAAGGTGTCAGTTGGGCCCTCACCAGCAGAAAGAATTAAGAACATCGTGTTAATGGATTCAAACCCTGGATAGACCGATGTTATGTCTAGTGGCATAGTCTCAAGGTGGTGATCAGAAAATGTCCCTACTGCCAATCAGAAGAGAAGACAGTCAGGTGGATGTAGATGTCAAGAGCATGCTTGAACAGGAGGTTATTGTCGAAAGTAATAGCTCCTGGTTGACTCCTATCATTTTCATCCCTAAGCAGGACAGAAGTTGGTGTTTCCTGGGATAGAACAATATAAACAGTGTGTCCCAAAAAGGATGGGGTCTTATGACCTGTTCGATAGCCACATATGGAAATCTCAATTAAAATGATAGTTGTGCCAAAGGGAAAACTGTTGTTTTTGATTAAAAGTGTAGTAGCAGGATTGGCACTCAAGAGATTTATGAAACGTCATATAAGGATTTTTTAAATCATGCACCTGAAATGCACAGTATGTTTTTGAACAACAAGGGAGGTTCTGAATAATCTATACCCAAATTCCCAGGATAAAACACTAATTTCTTTGTGCCATAAATATTTGTACCATATTTAACACTGGGAAAAGGCATATATTCAGTCTATCTTCACATTTTAAAGGTTCAATGCTGAACATATCACTGAAAGACTCACTGGAGAAAAACACATTATTTTGCTCCAACCAACCTTCCCATGTCTTCATAAATTAAATATATGCCAGGGATGGCATAAAATCCGTAGAATAAAGGAGGTTATTAAAAGGGGTAAGAATGTATCCAGTTTAAAACAGCAAAAAAACAGATGAAAGAAGCAGAATTGTAGGATATCTGCATTTAAGGTTTACCTTTTCTGAAGAAATGCTTTGGCCTGATGTATGTCCTTCAAATTACGATAAAGAGCAAAAAGAATATCTGCAACAGCCTCCGATATCTGTGTCTCTACATACAGACTTTCTTTCAGGTCTGTTGCTATCTAAACATAAAAAGAAACACACACTATATTAAGAGGCAACACAACTGTAGATATCAGACCTATTTTACATTCATCTAAAGAGTAGTGCCTTAATTCTTCACACTAAGGTACTTTCATAAGTCAAGCATATTTATTGTATTATAAATACTGTATCCATGTGTAGAATTACTCACCAGATCTTCAAGTTCTATGTAAGCAACTGTGAACAAATCTACTTGAGTATTACTAAGGAGAACAAGAAAACAAATATTTTTTCAGTTTCACTTCTTATATTCAGGACATACATAGCTGAAGGCAGTAAAAGACATACTCCTAAAGAGATTAAATTCATTGGCTTCTTCATTGTACTTCTATGGGAAAATCAGAAAAAAAGTTACACATTGCACAGTGAGTACTGAGTTATAAAAAGAATTAAACCAAAGTAAAACCTTACAAAAAGGTCAATAAATCCTCACATAACTTCTTAGTGGATTGTGCAGGACAAACTTATATAATAGTGTACTTTAAAATCTCTTGGCGCTTGGCGGGGGGGTTTGTGTGCAGCCAGATGGTCTTCAGGACTGGGACTGCATCTGACTCTGCATTATAACCAACTGTTGTCACCTTAGAAGTTTATTTTCTCCAGGGTTGCTGCTGAGTGGAGTTTTTGATTTCCTTGCTTCTGTTGTCACCTATCCATTCTCATGATTCTGGCTTTTTGTTATGTGCAATGTGCAAATGTGTACTTGTTTTTTACTTTCATTTTGGTTTTGACCCTTGAGTTAATTTTTATTGTCATTTATTATCATTTTTGTTATTTTGTGTTCAGATTAATACAGTATATCAAATACCAAATATCAGATTTACTTCAAGGGCGTCACCATTTTGTGTAGTTTTATGATTAACAGCTGTCTTGTTGCTATGCAGTGGCTACTTGAACTTGCACGTAACATTAGAGATGCACCAGTATTTCAGATGTACTGTATTCGGCATCCAAATTTGTGGATGGAAAAATAAATCATTGTGCGTACTAGTTTTGTTTCATGACTAATGGTTTCTTGAATGTTTGTAAGTATCTGCAGAGTACAAGTTTTGAATATTGTATTGAGTTTTAGTACACAATTCAAACGTTTAAGTTTTAATCCTTGTCAGTCCTTGGTTACTATTTCATCTCCTGGTTCTTCTTCCTGCCCTTGTAGCCATTTTTTCCATCTTGCAGCGACGAGCAACATTCCTTGTTTAAAGCTAAGCATGCTAATGTTTTGCATCTCATATGTTAATAAAGTATAGTACATATACATTATTAATTCCAAAAGACAAATGTATAATATATATTGTGTGTTGGTCATGTTGGTCTGTAGAATGCCACGACGTGGAAGGTAGCTATAATGCCTTTGTAATTTCCTGGCTAAAAGTATTAAATAATACCATATCAGAGAGAGAATGGGCAACATTTTTTATAATGGCCAAGACTGGAATCAGAAACGAATAACCTTTACCATTTTTCTTATTGTTAATTTCCTAGTTACTGGTTACAATTACTTTTTCTGTCCTGTGAATTACATCTTGAGGTTTTTTTGGCTCTAGTTTCAGGTTCCTTATTTGACTTGCAATTTACCACTCTATTCTTTAACCACGATTCTGTGTATGCAACATAATATGTGTTTATTTAACTTTATTTAACTGTATATGCACCTGTGTTCTTGATTAACTCGTTTCAAAGTGACTGTCTCAATCCACTGTACTAATTCCTTTCATAATTTTAAAACAATCATGTCATCTGTTAATCTTCTTTTGCTTAAACTGAAAAGGTTCAGCTCTTTTAATCTTTCCTCATAATTCATCCACTATAGTCCTGGAATAAGTCTAGTCACTCTTTTCTGAACTGTTTCTAGCACTGTTATGTCATTTTTGTAAATTGGAGAACACAATTGTACATAATACTCCAGGTGAGGTCTATCCAGGACATTATAAAGCTTGAACAAAACCTCCTAGGACTAGATTTCTACACATCATGCTATATAACTTAACATTCTGTTAGCTTTCTTAATTGCATCTGAACACTGTCTGGAAGTTGATAGTATTAAATCCACTATGACTCCAATATCCTTTTCATAAGGTGTGCTTTCAATTTTCAGACCTCCCATTGTGTAATTAGACATAATATTTTTACTTCCTACATGTAATACTATACATCTACTTACATTAAATTTCATCTGCCACAAATCTACCCAAGCCTGTATGCTGTCCAAGTCCTTCTGTAATGATTCAATGAATTCTATGTTATATGCCAATCCACATAGCTTTTTATCATTTGCAAGCTGAACCAGCTTGTTAATTATATTCCTATCCAAATCATTTATATATATTAAAAATAGTAGTGACCCTAACACTGATCCCTTTGGAGCACTACATCAGCCAATTGTTATAAGGTTCACACCATCACCGTCTGGTTCCTGTTTCTGGGCCAGTTTTCCTCCCATCTACACACAACACCCTGATCTCCCACTTCTTTCAGTTTAATGCCCAACCTCTCATGTGGCATCTTATCAAATGCTTTCTGAAAGACAAGATAAATAATATTAAATGCTCCACTTGGATCATATCCTTTTGTTGCTTCCTCATATAATTAGAGCATGTTGGTAAAACACTGAAATCACCTGAACATATGCAGACTATTCAGTAAAATTCCTGCTCTTGCCATGTGTTGCTTTTTCTTAATAGTTCCTTCCATTAATTTACCTGTGATGCATGTTAAGCTTACCGGACTATAGTTCCTTGGATCTGCCTGATCACCCTTTTTATATAATGGTATAATATTTGCCACTTTCTAGTCCTTTGGAAATCCCCCAATGCGTATTGACTTATGTGTCAAGGGTTTATATATGTACCAACCTCCATAAGAACCTGAGGATAAATATTATATTATCTGGTCCTGGTGATCTGTTTGATTTCAGCCTATTTAATCTAAGTGGTACTTCTTTCTGTACAATGTCCAAATCACTCAGTACCTCTTTATTAGTCCCTGTTACCACTGAGAGGTTATCTACTAAATTAGTTATTAGTTATCTAATAAAAATGTAAATTTAGAGCATCTGCTATTTCACTGTCTGCATTTTCTAATTCCCCTTTACCATTCCTGATGCACTTCACCTCCTCCTTGACTGTTGCAAAATGCAAAAATAACTGACAGAATCTCTGTTGGTCATCTTTTGCCTTATTTGTTATATTCCTCTCTAACTGCCTTTTAGCTTCCCTAATATCTTTTTAAACAGTTGCCCTCATGTTCTTATATGCCCTACAATTCACACTGAAGTTCTTAGTCGTATGAACTGTATACAGCTGTTTTTCCTTTGCATTTCCCTTTTCAAATCTTTATTAAGCCACTGCAGAGGTTTTTTCATTTTTTTGTAATTTCCAACTAATTCCAAATTTAGCTATGAACCTGTCCTGCATTATTGTATATGTAGAACATTTTTAAACCTGTTGCACTGCACCTTGCTGGTCTCCACATGTAAAATCTTATGTCAGTGCATCCTCCATAGACCTTGATGAATTTACTCAAAAACTGCCTTTGCCCAAAGTTAAACTTGACAGTTTTAGTCTTTCATATATGCTCTTCCAAAACACTGAGAATTGATTATATTGTGGTCAATTGACCCTAGTGGTTCAGTCACCTCTATACCCTGAATTCTATCCTGATTCGTACTAACTACTAGAGAGGCTTCTCCCAACATTGGTGCTTTAATATACTGTTTTAAAAAACGGTCACTGATTTCTTCAAAAAACTCCTGCTCTTGTGCTTCGCTATTTGCAAAATCCAGGTAGTTAAAGTCCCCCATGACTATAATATGCCCCTGTAAAGCTGCCTTTTTAATATTATTTAAAAGATGTGCAATGAAAATAGTATCTGCATTGTGGGATGTATAACACACTCCTAAAACAAACCCTCTTTCCCAAATACCAGCCTATTCAAATATCAGCCTATTGGCTACATGAGGCCCAGAAGCAACCTCTGAGTGGCCCAGCTTGTGGTCCTACCAGAAACGCAGAGAAAAATTGACGAAAACACATTTTTCGAGCCATCAGAAATTCCTACATAAATTCCTACAGCAGTACAGACCATGAATGCAACACTTCACATAGCCTTGTAACATTCAAACCACAATGCAGCACATTGTTATGTGTCTACATGTGGTAGTAGTAGATTATAATATTGTGACCGATAAGACACACAAGAGCGGCTTCTCTGTGAAAATCTTCAAAATGCTGACTGGCTTTTTATTTGGTGTTCCAAAACACTAAATGGTTCCCAGTGGCACAGTGGTGGTTCTCTTGCCTTGCTGTAAGGAGGAGTGGAGTTTGCAAAGAACTCTAAATAGTAAGAAAGTTGTTATATAAATGTAAAGAATTATTATTTTTATTATTACTACTCCTAGTCTGGGTCATGGGGACACCTCCAAATAATAATAAAAAAAAGTAGCCTTCTGCTTTTCTGCCTCTTCTTCTCTCTTCCTGATAACTGGTTTTGAGGTGATTCTTTGGGGATCCTCATGCTTGTCTACCACTTTAGAACCTTCAGAACCACCATCCAGCTCCACAAGGACCTGAAAATGGTTTGACACACCCAATTCTGGAGTCTCCTCTCATGCTACCTTAAGTACGTACACCATCTCTCTAAAGGACACCTGGTCCAGGTCCGCCAATTCTCTATTACAATGCAGGCCAGCCAACTCCTCCTCCAGTTCAGCAAACCTGAGGTCGAGATGCTGGATCAGCTTGTATCTGCTGCAAATGTATCCTTCATAGATCACTGGCTCCTCCAAGGTATCCTCTAAAAAGTCCAATATCTAACAGGACTTTCATTGCACTGGCCTTATTATTGGTAAATTTTGTGATAGGTGCATCTGAATTAAGCTAGTTAGCTTAATTCAAAGGCCTAAATAGAAATTATATGGTTAAAGTTTATAGGACTGGATAATTAAATTATAACTGTGCTGTTACCTTCACTGTAAACTACCTGGCAGGCTGGTGGGTTAAATAGAGAGGTACCCTTAATAAATAATTGCTTTAAACGTATTTTTCACTTGGATTGTGACATAGAGTTGATCATTTTATTAAATTCTGAAATTCCAAAAATAGAAACCCTCCCTATAAAGCCCTGTCGCTACATGTATTTTTGTTTTTTTGCAATGTTACTTCTCAAATATGTATTTTTCTTTGAAAGGAAGAGACTTTAAATTGTTTTTATATATTATTGAGATGCTGCCTGAGTCTTCAAGACTGATCAGTATTGCCTCTGGAATATAAATGGGTGGGAAGTGAGGAAAATTTGGCAGGTTCCTATTTGCAAAGTTCCTGCTTTGAAAATACTGGAAAAATTGTGTTGATGGAAATTAAATCTGAAGTATAATTGCTCATTAAAGAGATTACCTATATATAGATCCCTAAATGTTTTAATCATAGACGATTTCCAAACATTAAATGCTGTGTAGGTTTGAGAGGGTAGAAAAAAGTGTTTATCATGTAAAGGTGCAACATATAAAAGCTTCTTAGTCCTAAATTGCTTCTTGCATTGGTTCCATATTCTGAGTGATTGATGGACAATTGGATTATTAGTATATTGATAATAATTTATATTTACTGGGGCACAAAGCGGGACATACAAAGAAGTACAACAATATTCTATTTCTATTGCAGACCTGGCTTGTGTGTATTCATTAATTTGTGTCAATGTCCAGGTCGTTATAACTTGTATATTTGCCACCCAGTAATAAAATTGAAAGTTAAGTATTCTGCTTTAGGTCATTGTAGAGTCACCCTTTGAATGCGTGGATGTTTCAAATTTCAAATAAATGAGGTTATAATTAAGTCTAATTTCTTAATGAATGATTTGTTAATGTATATGGGGATGTTCTGAAATAGAAAAACAAGTTTGGGAGGGATGTTCACCTTGACAGTGTTGATTCTCCCTGCTAATGTGAGATGAAGGGTAGATTATCTGTTCATCCATCCATCCATTATCCAACCCGCTATATCCTAACTACAGGGTCACGGGGGTCTGCCGGAGCCAATCCCAGCCAACACAGGGCGCAAGGCAGGAAACAAACCCCAGGCAGGGCGCCAGTCCACCGCAGGGCACACACACACACACACCCACACACCCAGCACACACTAGGGACAATTTAGGATGTCCTCACAGGTGGCGCAGTGGTAGTGCTGCTGCTTTGCAGTAAGGAAACTGTGGAAGATTGTGGGTTCGGTTCCTCCCTGTGTGGATAGCGCTTTGAGTGCTGACAAAAGCGTTATATAAATTTAATGAATTATTAGGATCACCAATGCACCTAACCTGCATGTCTTTGGACTGTGGGAGGAAACCCATGCAGACATGGGGAGAACATGCAAACTCCATGCAGGAGGACCTAGGAAGTGAACCTGTGTCTCCTAACTGTTCACATCTTTATATTTTTCCAAGCAGCTAAATATTGCAGAAAAAGATTTTTATATTTACTTGTGATATTTAACCCTTGGTATTTAAACTGATCTGCTAAAATAAATGGGAAGGTATCCAACCTAAGATTGTGTGATAGTGAGTTCCAAGATAAGCACTAGCACTGGTCCACTGCAGAGCACATAAACCCTCAACTCACATTATCTCACAATTTCCTAACCTACATGTCTTTGGGATAATTTATAAAAGGTACCACACTGGGAAACACCCAGACAGACAGAAAGAGAACATGTCATTGACATATTTAAACAGGTATGCTGTTATTTACACCAGTTTATTCACTTATTTAATGTTTGTTGTTTATCACACTAAGGTTAAGACAACCATATCTTAATAGTATGACAAATGGGTCTGTACATAGTCCAATGCATATGATAATAACATGAAGTTTGACTTCATTACTTTGTAAATTAATTCAGATTTGTACAGGGTGTTTTTGGTAGAGAATCATAGAAATATGTTTCATAAAGAATAATATTTTAGTTAAAAATGTGGAATACCTTATCATAAACTAGATGGCAGACTTTATATTTTAAGACTTACTTGATGAAGACTTTGTTCCATATCATTTTAATAGCATCAAGATCTTCTTTTACTTCAAGCACAATGCGTGCCAAAGAACGGGCATCTTCTTCAGCATTCTAAAAAATACAGGGAAAAGAATTTAAGTTCATGGTCGTACTGTAAAAAGGCATACATCTAACAATACCTGCTCTTTTCATTAAAGTCAAGAGGATGGCCTACATTATTTTGATTGTCTTTTCAATAATTAGTCAATGGACTAGGAATTTTTTATGAAAATATAAGATAGATATTAAAGGAAAGGTGCAAAACTAAAGATCAGCTTTATTCAATGAATTATTTTTTAAATGAAGCAATGTCAATGAAAAGATCAGATTTTAGATTTTTTTATAGAAACAATATATGAATGTGGCTAGGTCCAAGTCAGACATGATCAAGACTGTAGATGAACTAGTGATACAGAGCCTATTTTATCCTCTGCAGTTTGGCTTATTACAGAGGATCATTCTTTCACTAAATCTGATAATTAGATACTACAATCCAGAAACTCCTTATCTGGACCTTTTTTTCAATTAACTTCCTCTTAATTAAGAGAGATAATGTTCGAATGTTGTTTAACATTACAGCAATTGAGAGTTTCTGCAATTTCTGCAGTTGCTATCATGGATAGTATTGTTGCATATTCAATGCTGATGATTATCTTTTGTGCATCAAAAAAATAGGCTTTTGACAATGGGGAAGGTTCAACAGAACTGATAGTTATTGCAAAATAAGTTAATATTGTGTAGTGAAATACTTCTGGTCCTCTGAAATTCAAATTCATCAGTTAGCAAAGACAAAAAAGTACTTAAAAATGAATGTAGGTTAAAGTAGCCCTAAGTTATTTTCATGCCATATGTCAAAATGCTCAAGTATTTTAAGTAATTAATTTTAAAGCAAGGAAAATCCAATGCACTTTAAAAAATCATATAATAATAAAAGAAGAAAGCAGTTTCTGGAGCAGTTTGTTTTTAAAGCAAAAGAATGTTCTGCATGTACCTGTAATGGGTGTCTGGCATCAGCAGAGATTATTCCTTTAACACCCTGACATACATTTACCAAATCATCTACATCGGTTCCAATACTTTTGTTATTTTTATTGCATGATTAGTAACCTGATTTTTTTACATTTTGATTTGTTACACCACTAAGGGCCGATTCATATACATGCTCAGAGCACATACGCGCATGCATCATGGCTGCCACGCGTTCCCAGCGTTCATTTGACACATCCTCTGAATAAGTCCTCAGAAATTAATATGACACATGCACAAGTTGCAGTACCAGCAAAAAGTCGGGGGACGCAGTGTGATAAAGTCGGAATGTGATGTCACAGTTCATTGTTTGCTATCTATATGTGACAGAAAGCCGCTTTGTGGATCCTATAGGATTGATATGCATGCTTTAATGTTTGATGAATGGTTCGATGTGGTGAAACAAAATGCTGCCATACAAATGCATTCGTGGAGCTTTTATATTCAAGTGTCAGTGTCACATATTCCCCATTGTAATGGCATAATACATTTTAAAGGTCTCACATGCCACCTTCTGTGCTGTCTTTGTGCTGTGTTTTGCACCTTCACAATAGTATCAAAATGTATGGCAGTGTATTTGAGTCACTGAGAAAAAAAAGTTAGGAATACAGTGAAAAGGTGTATTTTTGATTAAAGTGGAAAATCAAAAAATACTTGAAAGCTTGAAGTTGTACTGAAAAGCTGTTAGGAATATGTCATCCCCTACAATTCTCTACAATATGTGGGATTCTGAGAAATTAATTCATGCATTTATTTCTAGTAGGATTGACTACTGCAATTTGGTGTTTACTGGATGTTCAAACTGTTCTTTATACAGCCTCCAGTTAATCCAAAATGCTACAAGAATTAGTACAAGAACAAGAAAATACAAACACATAACTCCAGTTCTTAAATTCTTACACTGGCTCCCGGTTAAGTTTAGGGCAGATTTCAAAATCCTCCTTTTAACATATAAAGCATTAAATGGCCAAGGTCCAGCTTACTTGTCTGAACTTATCATGACTTACAAACCTGAGCGCACATTAAGATCTCAAGATGCCGGTCTGCTTCTGATTCCAAGAATTAATAAAATAACAGTAGGAGGTCGAGCTTTTAGTTACAGGGCCCCTAAACTGTGGAATGGCCTGCCTGCTACTATAAGAGATGCCCCTTTGGTCTCATCTTTTAAATCCTGGCTGAAGACTCACTACTTCAGTTTAGCATATCCTGACTAGAGCTGCTGATTAACAGTACAGACTGCATCTGTATTGTTAGTCAATAGCACTAAAACATAAGTAACATGATAGTTATAATTGGATACTAACCCACACCTATTCTGTTTCTCTTCTTGGTACTCAAATGTGGCACGTTGTGCCACGGCCCACCTGCTAAGTTGTTTTGCCTGCCTAAGGTAAAGTCATCTCTGATGGAGGATTGCAGGAATCGTTGGGTAGAGGGGTCCTTTCATCAGATTGGCTGGCCCAGCACTGTCTCAGCTGTGGAATGGCCAATAGTGGGAGGCAGCTTGATGGCAGAGATCTCCAGGACTCTGAACAAATCCAAATCCATCCATCTATCCATTATCTAACCCATTATATCTTAACTACAGGTTCACAGGGGTCTGCTGGAGCCAATTCCAGCTAACACAGGGCGTAAGGCAGGAAACAAACCTGGGCAGGGCGCCAGCCCACCGCAGAAAATCCAAATAGTATTATGTAATATCATCTATTGTTGAATTCTCCCCTGTACTTGTAATATTTCTATTGCACTATTGTATTGTATTGAGGATTACTTGTGTTCTGTTCTGTGTATTGTATTGCATTGATCCCCTTTTTTGACACCCAATGCACACGCAACCTACCTCTCTTTGAACTGCCTTTCCCAAGGTTTCTTCCAGTTTTTTCCCTACAAGGATTTTTTGGGAGTTTTTCCTTGTCTTCTTAGAGAATTTAGGCTGGGGGCTGTTAAAAGTCAGGGCCTGTTAAAGCCCATTGTGGCACTTGTGTGATTTTAAGCTATACAACAATAAATTGTGTTATATTGTATTGTACAATTCCTTGTCTTGGAATCTGACTGACACCCTCAGAGGCAATGAAACTCAGCAGTTGATATGCTCTCCAAACTGAAGTTATGTAGTGTTACAACAGTTTAATAGAATTATTCCATGTTTTCCGCATTTAATCTGTTCCTGAAATGGTTTCCAATAGCAGAAGCCTGTATTCCAATATTTTCTTTTGGAAAAATGACAATGCATTCTCAGCACAACCAACATCACTATTAATGATTAATTTAAGTGTGCTATTAAACACCCACATACAGTAAAGGTACACCAAAGCTTAGGGTTAATATTAGATTAGATAAACTTTATTAATCCCAAGAGGAAATATTAAGCATTTAAAACACCAATTACTTAGGATTTTTTTAGCATTTAATGGATTCATCAGAGTGTACATTTGTGCACAGTACACAATGATAATATGCATTTTTGGATGCTAATTATATTTTCTTTCTACACTGGAATGAACATGTGCTGTAATGTAAATAAAAAATGACTGCATATAACTCTTAGAAAAATAAAATAAACTAACAAAACAATTTTGTAAGAATGATCGCTTTCTGACTGAATAGTTGAAGTGTAGTTATACTCTTCTCCACGATCTTTGTAGACATTATAATGGAACAAGCATAACAACACCTTTAAGTAAGGTAAAGCACAATATGTTATCCACTGAACAGGTGAGACACAACTATGGGGTATTCTACTTTCTCTTCCTAGAAGAGTGGGCAACATAAACAGCAGTACTGAAAAACAAACATAATTTGGCTTTCCAGTGGAGGCGCATTCTTCTGTTAAATTGTGTCCATCCATGTGTCACATTACCTAGTACCCTTTTACAGCACTGATAATGCTGGATTTTGCTCCCTTGACATACTGGTTTATTTTCTAAAAGAACAGTCAATTCTCAAGTGACCATCATTTCCTGGTTTGACATCAACAATTGGCAAAGCCAATCTAATAGAATTTCGATGTAATTTCTGGCGCTTATAGACTCACACCAGGTATCACTCCAACCACTGAAGCACTATCATTGCCGGATATGTGTTTGCTTCATTCCTCACCACAAACATCAAAAAGTTAGCTGACAACGCAACAGTTAGTAAAGACAAGTTCTCCTCAGAGATACAGCAAGATTAAGACAGAGAATATGATTAAGAAAAGACACAGGGACAAATACATTTTATACTATAGGCACTCTGGGAATTAAACTTTGGACTCATCACAAACCAACAGAGGTAAAAGAATAATAAGTAATAAATTAGATTCATGTGTTTTCAGCTTCCTTTGAACAACAATTGAATTATCCTAAATTATGAAGACATGAAATCTGTCATATTAACATATGAAGATGTGTTATAATATTTATCCTTATTCTCTTTTAAGAAGACAATGCGTAGAAGAAAGGCATGTAATTTTGAGATTAGGTAGGATCTTAGAGAAAAAATGCATCATCTTTTTATATCTGTGATTAATACATACCTTCATCATTGGTTGGTGTAGCCCTTTCTTCATGCTGAACCATTCTTTAGTGCCTACCTGTCGCAAACATGATGCACAGTTGTAAAAAACAGTTTAGAAGGACATTCTTTAATTTTTTTTAATGATCAAAAAAAAGAAACCCCCATCACTATAAAATTAATTACAAAAAAATCATCTCATATCTATTATGTGTTAAACATTACAATCTTCCTTTTATTTCCTAGTTCATAACAAGTCATGATTATATATTTTGCATTAATTTCTCAGAAAATACATATTTGTTTATAATTACATTTAAATTACAGTTCAGTACTGGGTCAGAGAAACAAGATGAAGTTGTAGAGAAAAGTCAAGGTTGTGCGCTTCAATGGGAGGATGGATTATCTTAAAAAGACAAACCCAGCAGCTCCTTGTATAACAGTTCAAACTGAGAGAACACACAGAGGTCTCCTCTGGAGCTAATTTGCAATATTGATTGTTAAATGCCACTCAGGCCATGAACTTTACCCCCCCACAAGCTCATCACTTGATTAAGCCTTAAAATATGGACCCCTGCTACAAAGATCATCATTTTTAAACTCTGCAATAACAAATAAAAAAAAAACACATTCAACACATGTTTCCAAATGTTGAAGTGTTTGGACATACCACTTACAAATACAGTAAATGTAAACTAAAACACAAACGTTTTCTGTTAAATTACATCCATATCATTCCAATCCAGAATGGTGCTGAGGTGTCACACGCTGCACTTGGGTAACAATCCAATTCGTTGTGTGGTGGGTGTGGCAACGCATCAGTGCATGCTCCCATCCCCCTCCTCATTCCAGTCTAAGCTCTCAGAGAGAGGATGGCACTGTGACCAACACTAAATAAGAATAAATTGAAAGGGACTCTACTGATGAAATGTCCAGACTGAGGCATCAGCAAATGTATATTCACAGCTTACACTCTCAATTATCAGTAACAGCCAGAAGAGACTGGATGACAACCATGAGAAATGTGGTGACAACTGAAGAAACAGTGACAGCTCAGAGAGACGGTGACCGGGGCAGAATGGGCTAGCAGCCCAATCTGTGTTCTTTGTGAGAAGGACTCCCAACAAAGCTACGATGAACCAAAAAAAACATACCCCCAGAGATGCCTGAGAGATGGTGATGTTGAGCACCTCAGTTGGTTGGATAGAATGGCAGTAGACCCAGGGAACAGGCAAATGATTACGAGCAAGCAGTATGTATGTGGCAAAGTCTGCATGGACAATCATGGCTTGAAGATTCACCAATTGAGGATGTAGTGTCTTTGGAAACAGGAGCAGCCCAACACACAGGTGTCCAACCTGGTGAGATGCAGGAGGAGCCGGTCCCGGAGTCACCCCCTAGTGCCTGGAACCTCCAAGTATTGCAAACCAACCCTTCTAGCATCAAGACTAACACAAGGTGGATCAAATGATATGCAGCAAACATGACGATGCTGTGGGAACATTTTGATAACAATGTTGACAAAATTCCAGAGGCAACAGTAAAGGGGAAGGCTGATGGGAAGCTACAAGCCATGACCACCATTATTGTCGGCATAGTCGCGGAGCAGTTCGGAGAGGAGGAGAAGAAAGGCTCTGGAACACCCTACATAAAAAACATAAGAGCATTGAGCATCCACAACATTAGGCAGGTGATGAAGTTACTGAAGGTCCAGTACAAAGAGGCATAACAGAAGGAATACATTGGCTTGGCTCAGCTGATGCACATCCTTCTCAAGAAGATCAGGGTCCTCTAAGTGGCATCAGAGATGATGGCATGAAAAGGCCTGAAAACGTGAACTCCTTAAGGTTGATGAAGGAGCAAAGAGGACTGTTTCATTTACGTGAGGTAGAATGCCCAGAGGGGACTGGGTGGTCTCATGGTCTTGAATCCCTGCAGATTTTATTTTTTTCTCCAGCCGTCTGGAGTTTTTTTTTGTTTTTTCTGTCCTCCCTGGCCATTGGACCTTACTCTTATTCTATGTTAATTAATGTTGATTTATTTTCTTTTCTTACTGTGTCTTCTATTTTTCTATTCTTCATTATGTAAAGCACTTTGAGCTACATTTTTTGTATGAAAATGTGCTATATAAATAAATGTTGTTGTCGTAGGCCAAAGTGCTTTGGGAAGCTGATCTGCTCACAGGAAGAAATAGATCAACATTTGTGGCGGATATACAACGACCTGGAAAGACAGCAGGAATTAGAAGAGTGCAACATCCCCTTGAACCAGAAGTGCAGTTTGATTTATCAGAGCTGCAGCTGAAGGAAGTCAGAAAGGTTGCCTGCAAAGCAAGGACAAACTGTGTTCCAGGACTAAGTGGCAATTCATACAAAATGTATAAGAATTGTCCCAAACTCCTGTTATGTCTGTGGAAAATTCTGTGGGTCTTCTGGAGAAGAGGAAAAATCCCAAATCAATGGAAAAGAGCTGAAGAGGTGTGGATCCTGAAGGAGGAAAATTCCACCCAGATAGGTGTCAAGGATTGACCGTTTTTATGGATCGCAAAAACTGTACATATTTGAAATCTGTAACAAGGGAGCTCTTGCGTGCTCTTCATTCCCTATATGGTTTTCATGGACAGGATATCAAGGAGCATTTGAGGATGTAAGGGTATCCAGTTAGGGTGGCTAGGGGTAGCATCTTTTCTTTATGCAGTTGATGTTGATCTCTGACTGGGATCTTCAGCTTGCACTTGAGTGATTTGCTGCCGAATGCGAAGCAGCCAGGATGAGGATCAGCACCTCCAAGTCTGAGATCATGGTTCTTTCTTGGGAAAGAGTAGATTTCTCACTCCAGGTGATGGGGGAACAACTGCCCTTAGTGGAGGAGTTAATTATCTTAGGATTTTGTTCATGAGTGACAGAAAAACAAAAAGTGAGACTGATATGAGGATTTGTGTAGCATCAGCTGTTTTGTGGGCATTGTACTGGTTCATGGTGATGAAGCTCTTCTAATTACTGCCTCCATTTTTCTAAGAATAGTTTAATATTTAAAAGGTATTCATCTCCTAAATTGCCATGTTTTATGAAAAAGCTTTTTTAGTGAATAGTAAGCAAAAGGGTTTAATTTTCCAGTGTGAACAGAATTTTGAGATACATTTTCTCCTACTACACCCATTAGAGGTGTCAAGTTTTAACTCAGATAGTATTATTTGAATGATGCAAAATAGACCCAGTAATAAGAAATATTTTTCATAAAATTGTTTGGCTCATGTGTCCAAAAATTTTATATTTTGTTTTTTGTTACAGTTTTGAGTATTATTAATGTATGGAATATGATTTTGCATGCATTTTCTAAATTTATTTTAATCAATTTGAGTTTTGCATTTTTCACACCACCATTTTGTATTTAATTTTTAATCATGGGCTCAGATATTTTTAAAATGGCAATATTGCTATTGGTAAAAATGCTGATAGCAGTATTTTTATTTTCTGTCTTATTTTATCCTCTGGCAAAACATTTTTTTGCATAGATTAGTAACTGACGTAACCTTCTTCTTCTTCTTCTTTCGGCTGCTCCCGTTAGGGGTCGCCACAGCGGATCATCTTCTTCCATATCTTTCTGGTAACTGAAGTAACCATTGTAATAAAATGTTTTATGAACCATTAATAATAATTTGCAAAACCAATCAAATGGTTAACTGTAATAGGGGATGGGCCAGTCAAAAACAGCTCTGGGTTGGCGTGAGCAAAAGCCTTTACTTGTGAGCAAATATTTTCAGCCATCTTACTTCTATGTAATGTAATTATCTATTCATTTCTAACAATCTGAAGATTTTATACATTACAAAATACAGTTCATCTCATTTATTTTAAGCTGCACAGATTAGTAGTTGATATTGCTCATAACTAGAATTTAAAAAATTGCACAGGTAAAAACTTTTTCATAGCACATTGCATAAAGTCTAAATTATTAATAATTATAGATAGAAAGACAGACAAATAGATATCACTTTATTTTTGTGATGGGGGAAATTAGGCCTTTTACAGAGGTTTAATAAAGAAATAAATGTTATAATAGACAAATGCACACAAGAATTACTAAAAAAATAAAACTGTCACAGTCACAGTGAAGCATTTTAAAAGCACTTTACCTTTATAAAGGCAGCCCAGTACAGTTTCATTCAAACTTAATTTAAAATGGCTTCAAATTACAGCTCTATATTAGAGTCAAAAAGTACAGTCAGATTCTGAATTTGCAAAAATGACTACCAGGCAGAAATACGTTTCATTTAAAACACATTTAATTTTCCTTAAAATAATGTTTCCCATCCAGTGTGTACTGTGGGCTTCCTTATTCCTGTCTTGTGCAGAAAAAAAATATCCTTGGTCAAAATCCCTAGCCTCACTTAAATGAAGCGCTCATACTTTATTTACATCATAATTGAGCAAAGTTTGTCTCTGCAATATGCAGAAATTAAAAGTGTGAATTCGTTCCTTTTCCCCCATGGGAAACTGTCAATAGTATTCGAAAATCTAATTTTTTCAACATAAAAATTTAATAAGTAATTCACTGTGAAATGAGCATATACATATAACAATTCATGTATGTAGATGAAACATCCTAATCTCATTTATTGTCAATAGCCCTCCTAAAATATAACCACACATCACAGAAAGCATAACCCAGAGCTAACAGCAGAATCTTTAATGTTACTGCTCAGAAACTTCAAATCAGGTCTCACTGTTAAAAGATTTAAGCATGGTGTATACAGTCATTGGTATTTCTTATTAGTTCTAATAGATTACCACATATTTTGTCATTGAGCTTTGATTTCAGCTTTAACTTTAGACAAGTAAAAAGGTGAGTGTTAAAATGTGATATATTGCTGAACTGGATCATAATATTGTATTGTGATGTAAATATGATTAATAATATCATATTGTGGTGTTACTGATTATTCCAAAGCCAATACCTTAGTGTTACTTTTTAAACCAAAGCTAAATAAAAAGTAACATCTATAAACATTAGTTAAAATGTAATTAGCTGAAACAGAGGAGAGAAAAATGAAATAGCACTATTCTTATGAAAAATTAATCTCTTGGTAGAAATCATCATATTATGCATTTGTTCAAAAAAAAAAAAGAATTGCTAATGTACCTGAATCGCTTTGGTGATCTCTTCTTGAAAACTGAAGGTTTTAGGATTCAGTTCTTTAAATGCCTTCATTTTGCACATTTGTGAAAGTATTCTGTAAGAACAAAATTATGCTATCAGCAAATGATTTTATTATAAGCAACATAACATAAGTATTCATAAAATAAAAAATACATATAAAATTACTTTTGTATCCATGTTTACTGTAATCTAGTGAATGCACTTACTGTATATGAGAAAAAAATGAGTTGTGACATACTGTATATTTTTTCCAAAGTGTCTTCGAGTATGATCGTCAGAGCTGGACATGGCTGAGTGCAATTGTTGGAGATGCGACCTACTACCATTACAAACAACAGCAATTCACAACCCAATGCTGGAAGTCTGTGACCCAGTGGTTAAGAAGCACTGCACAGGAAAAGCTGGTGCAGGACAAAGAAAACACCTTACAACACACTAGCATCAACAGTGAAATATACACTCGCAAATGCAATAACAGGTGGCGTGCCCTATGTGTGTGCTGGATATCCTGGAAATGCAACACACTCTGACACCAGTATTAAGGGGGAAAAATTCTGACTTTGGTGGAAAAAGAGTATTTCCAAAGTAATTATGCCTGTAAAATATTAAAAAATGGTATTGTTACTGATACTGTATGTATTCTCCATTCATTTGCATCCCTTCATCATTTTTTCTGTTGGTTCAAAAGCCATTTTCTATGTTCATCTATGTTGGTTGGATTCACCTTTTGCGACTTTTAAGAGGAACAATGTTCTCCCCGGTCACAGGGATATCGAAAACATTTTTAGCTACATTTCTTGTTCATTGATATGAAAGTACAATGTCTGTTTTTAATAGGTATTTTGTAATAAGTCACTTTTACAAATATAAAATAGATATAATTTTATACTTAAGCCAACTTCATAGGCCAATAGTATCATTTAAATGTTTGCCAGCTTTCCTACATGTTATAACGGCTTAATATATGTTTGCAACAATGTACACTTTACTCTAGTCCATTAAATATTTTCTTTTTTATGAAAACCTAATTTTATAAATTTAGGACGGTTGACAACAATGTTGATTAAGTATGATGACTTCTCTCAGTACTGCACCTGTATTTAAATCTTGGCTTTGCTCAGGTCTTATCTCAACCATTCTTCAGCCATGCTTGGCCATTCCCAAATTACTATATATGTAAACCCTCCTCAAGATGTGTGGTACATCCTGCACATGGGGTAGTATATCACCAGTTAAGCATTTCTCTTTCATTTGGACAATACATTCCAGATCAAACCATTTATTTGGCTAAACAGAATTAATATGTTATGATGCAATAGTTAGATAGAATTTTGTAATTGTAATGTAATTGACTGATCGATCCAAAAATGAATCTAATCATATTATCTTAATCAAATAATTGCTAGTTGCACCTCCTGCCTGCATATTATGATACTCTGTATGATTTTAGATTAGACTGATAAAGGCCCCACTTTCTCCAGAAGAAGATTCCTCCAAATATCACACAAAATCTATTCTGTGTGAAGTATTTCACTAGAAAAATGGGTGTTTCTTCACTATGTAAAACAGAGATGGTCTTCCATAGCAGCACGATCTCCATATACAAACGTCTCAAAATGAAACTAAATATAGCACAGGACAAGTTGTTGGTACCATAAGTAACCCACTTACTATGCTGTCTGACAACTGTTGTTTCAGCAATGTGAAGCTGATTAACATAAGAGATGTCTGACCAGCATTGCAACAAACATTAAAGCCACTGTATTTCTTTGGATAACATAGTTGGACAGTTATCTTATCAAAAGGTTTTGTCTATACATTGTTCTCCTCTCCTGCTAAATGAATTTTTGGCTGGAGAGGTCTGGCCATTTTACTTTGAAGATGACCCACATAAAGGTTTTCCAATGCTGTTTTTGTCCTACTGTCTATATAAACACAGGGAACATTAGTTTACAACTTGCATGAAGAAGGGGCTTAAGCTGCCTTGAAAGCTTGCATAGTATAATCTGTTCAGTTAGCCAATGAAAAGTGTCATTTTGCTTGACTTCTTTTTGGATAACACAGTTTAATGGCCACAGATTTTCCAATTACTGACCACAAAGTACGTTTTCAGGTAAGTTACTCCTGCTTTATGTTTGTATGACAATTAACAAGGTCTTACTGAACAGACAGCAGCTCAACTCCCACCAAAACTATTTTAAACTAAACTGCTTTGGAATAACGGAGGAACATTAACCCTTTGTAGTGAGCACTCAGTATAATAACTAATTACAGTCAGTAAATTGTGATTGTTTAAAAGTCAACTTGTGCATTCAAAACAAAACTACTACCAGTGATAAAATCCTATAAAAAACATATGACAACACAAAAAATAACATTGTAAAGGTTTAATTTAATAGCCAGAACGTATTACCTTACGGTGTCACTGATATCATAATACATTAGCAGGTTCTGTCCTTTCTATTAAATTACAATTAAACTAGTATTTATGGTTTGAGGTAAATATTACTTTTCTCCTTTCCCGTTTGGCTTTCTCGAGACACAGGAAGAAATTTCAGCACAACATATAGAAGTTGAGCTGAAATAGTAAATGTTTAAATGTGATGATGGAAACAGGAAACAAGGGGAATTCAAAAAAATGTTCACTATTCAGACACTTTCCAATCAGAACAAAGCACAAACCTGTACCACAGTGATATAAGTTGCCATTCCCTGCAGTGTTCTTTCAGATGGCATCATTTATACTTTACAAGCATTGTTTGGCCACTTTATTCTGAATATACTGCACATAGCCATGCTAGTCCGCTTAGATTTAGGAAAATAACTTTGCAGCTGTGTAGTGTATGGACATATAGAAGCTTATTCCTGCAGCTCAAAAGAAGAAATGTTATTACAATATTTTGCAGAAGAACTGCATTTTTTCTTATTTTATTGATTTCATTAAAATCAAATAACATTCCTTACAAATAACTCAAGTTTTACAAAAAAAAGGTTTGAAACAAATCAACCCCCTGAGAAAGAGAGCTAGGCCAGCAGAGTAAAACTTAAAGAAAGTAAAAATAAGTAAATAGATAAATTAATAAATTAATAAAGATAAATGGAGTAAAAGAGGGGAGAGAACCTCCTTTCTCAATTTAAATGCTATATGATGAAGACCATGGAGCGGCTGCTGCTTCACCACCTGAGGCCACAGGTCCGCCAAGCCCTCGACCCTCTGCAGTTCGCATACCAGGAGAAGGTGGGGGTGGTAAGGATGCCATCATCTATATGCTACACCGATCCCTCTCCCACTTGGACAGAGGCAGTGGTGCTGTAAGAATTATATTTTTGGACTTCTCTAGCACCTTCAACACCATCCAACCTCTGCTCCTTAGGGACAAGCTGACAGAGATGGGAGTAGATTCATACCTGGTGGCATGGATTGTGGACTGTCTTACAGACAGACCTCAGTATGTGCGTCTCGGGAACTGCAGGTCTGACATTGTGGTCAGCAACACAGGAGCACCACAGGGGACTGTGCTTTCTCCGGTCCTGTTCAGCCTATATACATCGGACTTCCAATACAACTCGGAGTCATGCCATGTGCAAAAGTTCGCTGGCTGCATCAGTAGTGGGCAGGAGGAGGAGTATAGGAACCTAATCAAGGACTTTGTTAAATGGTGCGACTCAAACCACCTACAACTGAACACCAGCAAAACCAAGGAGCTGGTGGTGGATTTTAGGAGGACCAGGCCCCTCATGGACCCCGTGATTATCAGAGGAGACTGTGTGCAAAGGGTATAGACCTATAAATACCTGGGAGTGCAGCTGGATGATAAATTGGACTGGACTGCCAATACTGATGCTCTGTGCAAGAGAGGACAGAACCAACTATACTTCCTTATAAGGCTGGCGTCTTTCAACATCTGCAATAAGATGCTGCAGATGTTCTATCAGACGGTTGTGGCGAGCGCCCTCTTCTACGCAGTGGTGTGCTGGGGAGGCAGCATAAAGAAGAAGGACGCCTCACGCCTGAGGAAGGCAGGCTCTATTGTAGGCACGGAGGTGGACAGTTTGACATCCGTGGCAGAGTGACGGGCGCTGAGCAGGCTCCTGTCAATCATCGAGAATCAACTGCATCCACTAAACAGTATCATCTCCAGACAGAGGAGCAGCTTCAGCAACAGACTCCTGCCACTGCCCTGCTGCACTGACAGACTGAGGAGATCGTTCCTCCCCCACACTATGCGACTCTTCAATTCCACCCGGGGAGGTAAATGTTAACATTATACAAAGTTATTGTCTGTTATACCTGCATTTTTATCATTCTTTAATTTAATATTGTTTTTTATCAGTATGCTGCTGCTGGAGTATGTGAATTTCCTCTTGGGATTAATAAAATATCTATCTATCTATCTATCTATCTACAGTGCATCCAGAAAGTATTCACAGCGCATCACTTTTTCCACATTTTGTTATGTTACAGCCTTATTCCAAAATGGATTAAATTCATCTTTTTCCTCAGAATTCTACACACAACACCCCATAATGACAACGTGAAAAAAGTTTACTTGAGGTTTTTGCAAATTTATTAAAAATAAAAAAAACTGAGAAAGCACATGTACATAAGTATTCACAGCCTTTGCTCAATATTTTGTCGATGCACCTTTGGCAGCAATTACAGCCTCAAGTCTTTTTGAATATGATGCCACAAGCTTGGCACACCTATCCTTGGCCAGTTTCGCCCATTCCTCTTTGCAGCACCTCTCAAGCTCCATCAGGTTGGATGGGAAGCGTCAGTGCACAGCCATTTTAAGATCTCTCCAGACATGTTCAATCGGATTCAAGTCTGGGCTCTGGCTGGGCCACTCAAGGACATTCACAGAGTTGTCCTGAAGCCACTCCTTTGATACCTTGGCTGTGTGCTTAGGGTCGTTGTCCTGATGAAAGATGAACCGTCGCCCCAGTCTGAGGTCAAGAGTGCTCTGGAGCAGGTTTTCATCCAGGATGTCTCTGTACATTGATGCAGTCATCTTTCCCTTTATCCTGACTAGTCTCCCAGTTCCTGCCGCTGAAAAACATCCCCACGGCATGATGCTGCCACCACCATGCTTCACTGTAGGGATAGTATTGGCCTGGTGATGAGCGGTGCCTGGTTTCCTCCAAACGTGATGCCTGGCATTCACACCAAAGAGTTCAATCTTTGTCTCATCAGACCAGATAATTTTGTTTCTCATGGTCTGAGAGTCCTTCAGATGCCTTTTGGCAAATTCCAGGTGGGCTGCCATGTGCCTTTCATCTGGTCACTCTACCATACAGGCCTGATTGGTGGATTGCTGCAGAGATGGTTGTCCTTCTGGAAGGTTCTCCTCTCCCCACAGAGGACCTCTGGAGCTCTGACAGAGTGACCACCTTGGTCACCTCCCTGACTAAGGCCCTTTTCCCCCGATCTCTCAGTTTAGATGGCTGGCCAGCTCTAGGAAGAGTCCTGGTGGTTTCGAACTTCTTCCACTTTCGGATGATGGAGGCCACTGTGCTCATTGGGACCTTCAAAGCAGCAGAAATTTTTCTGTAACCTTCCC
>JANRMT010062848.1:20104319-20120165 GCA_026402145.1 Polypterus bichir lapradei | reverse complement strand
AATTTCGTGAAGATGGGGTCAGCCTTCTACCTACACGGGAAGTTTGAAAATTGGTGACGTTGGAAAGTTCAATATGGCGGCCGACAGTGGCGTCATACCATCGAAATAAGTACATACATCGGTTTCGGTTAGTGCAGGGAAGCCGCCTACCAAATTTCGTGAAGATAGGGCCATAAATGAGAAAGTTCAACATGGCGGACGTTGTCGACCATTATTGACCGTTATAACCGTTACGTGTAGAATTTCGAAATGAAACCTGCTTAACTTTTGTAAGTAAGCTGTAAGGAATGAGCCTGCCAAATTTCAGCTTTCTACCTACATGGGAAGTTGGAGAATTAGTGATGAGTCAGTCAGTCAGTCAGTCAGTCAGTCAGTCAGTCAGTGAGTGAGTGAGGGCTTTGCCTTTTATTATTATAGATATATATATATATATATATACACAATCAGTTAAAAAAATTGGTAATTAATCACATAAATTTTTGTAATTAATCATGTTTAATTGCAATTAACATTAAAACATGTAATCATAAAATTAATACATAAATAATTAAGTCAAATACACACGGTAGAATCAACACAAATGAATTTAAAGGAATTAATGACATAGTTTAAACTTAAACAATGATCTTAAACCTGAACTTTTAACAAAACCCTACCTGAATTTGAATGTATTCCTAAAAGGCAAGATGAAAATAAGGCAATAAAAGATAATTACAATGTATCAAATTGGCATAGCATATGAGACACAGACATGTCAAAGTAAAATTAATCGATTGAAACAACTATGGATTTTGAATGCACTGCTGAAGACTGATTTAATTGAAAGAATACACATCTCTTAAACGGGTATATATTAAAACATCTGCTAAAACTCCAGAAATACTATCCTCTTTAACATCATTGACTTGATAATTATACTCTACAGAAGTGTTTTTCATCTGGTGCCCTGTGGAAATAACAGTGTAGTGCCCCTGGGTCCTGACCTGAGAAAGACATACTCCTCAGGTGGTTGAAACCTAGTCTGAGGAGGATGGGACTACCTGGAGGAGTCGACATAAAAGGAACTCTGTGATCTTCTTAACTTTAATTGCAATTAGACTCATCTAACCCCTCTATACTGTCTTCTCACTCCCCTCTCCTCATTCGTTCACTTGTCTGCACCTGTGCCTCAGTCACCCGTGTGACTCCTTCTCTCTATCACCAACGCCAAGCAAAGGTGCTTCCATTCTAGCATCTTCAACATTCAAACCTGTCTCGAGTCCATTCGTTCCGATTTTTCACTTACAGTTAGTTCCATAAATATTTGAACAGAGACAACTTTTTTCTAATTTTGGTTCTGTACATTACCACAATGAATTTTAAATGAAACAACTCAGATGCAGTTGAAGTGCAGACTTTCAGCTTTAATTCAGTGGGTTGAACAAAACAATTGCATAATCAGACGTCCAGGTCTTTTTGCGTTGCTGAGTTCACCAGTGCTTGCTTTCTTTCTCAGGATGTTCCAAACTGTAGATTTTGCCACTCGTAATATTGTAGCAATTTCTCGGATGTTTTTTTTCTGTTTTTGCATCTTAAGGATGGCTTCTTTCACCTGCATGGAGAGCTCCTTTGACCGCATGTTGTCTGTTCACAGCAAAATCTTCCACATGCAAGCACCACACCTCAAATCAACTCCAGGCCTTTTATCTGCTTAATTAATAATGACATAACGACGGACTTGCCCACACCTGCCCATGAAATACTTTTTGAGTCAATTGTCCAATTACTTTTGAGCCCCTGAAATGAAGGGATTGTGTTAAAAAAATGCTTTAGTTGCCTTACATTTTTATACAATTGTTTTGTTCAACCCACTGAATTAAAGCTGAAAGTCTGCACTTCAACTGCATCTGAGTTGTTTCATTTAAAATTCATTGTGGTAATATACAGAACCAAAATTAAAAAAAAAGTTGTCTCTGTCCAAATATTTATGGACCTAACTGCATATAATGACCTTGTAAAAAATATATATTTATATAATATACCTTGTAAAAGCACAATGCTCAGTAGCTGTCCAGCATATATGGCTCTCTGCATCTCCAGCCCGATAATGACTATATTATTGTTTCGTAATGTAAAAAAAAAAAAAAACATGAAAATGCCACCCTGAACAAAGCACTGTCTGAGGCTCTGAATGCGACAATATTTGTTAATGCATTAAAAGGCTGCATTAATTCTGCACTGTCACTCATCAAACCCAACACAACAGACACCAGGCACAAGTTAAAAGCACCAAGAGCTGATTTATTTTTGGAAACTCTTCACAATGTGTTTCCCACCACCACAGCCAAAAGTAAATAAGTAAAACAGCACACAGTTTTTCTTTCTCTGTCTCTTTCTTCCTCCTCCGCTCCTCCCAGCAAGCTTTGTCCACCTTCTGCCCAACTCTGGCTCGTCCCTGCGAGGTCAGTTCAGTCCTCTTATATTGGACAGGTTAGGCAGAAACCTCATAGCATATTGTTCTTCTATATTCACAGGACCCTTTGGCGGCACCCACGGCACCCAACAGGGCTAAGATAAAGAACTCCAAGTCCCATGGTGCCCTGCCTTCTCCCATTCTTCCATTTCTTGGGTTTCCCAGCTGGGTTGGACTGCTGGCCGTCTCTTACAATATATATATATTATACATTCAGTAAATAGTCTGCCATGCTATAGCCATAATTGTTTAACTTGAATATCTGGAAATATTAATGTTTACAAGGTAGGCATTTTTTGTAAAGCAAATAAATATTTATGTCTAAATAAAATAATAATTGTAATCGATTTAATGAGTGGGCGGCACGGTGGTGCAGTGGGTAGCGCTGCTGCCTCACAGTTTTAGGAGACGAAGTTCACTTCCTGGGTCCTCTCTGCGTGGAGTTTGCATGTTCTCCCCGTGTCTGCGTGGGCTTCCTCCCACAGTCCAAAGACATACAGGTTAGGTGCATTGGCAATTCTAAATTGTCCCTAGTGTGTGCTTGGGGTGTGTGTGTGTGTGTGTGTGTATGTGCCCTGCAGTGGGCAGGCGCCCTGCCTCGGGTTTATTTCCTGCCTTGCGCCTTGTGTTGGCTGGGATTGGCTGCAGCGGACCCCTACGACCCTGTAGTTAGCATATAGCGGGTTGGATAATGGATAGATGGATGGATTTATTGAGTATGTGTAAAACTCACTATAAATGTATATATTGTTCTGTCTTACCTTAGTAGTGACTGAAGACGAGAAGCACATTTAGGAGGGAAGATATCACGAAATTTTGAGATCATTGATAATCCATACACAAGGAAAGATTGCAAGGACTCTCCTAGCTCATGCCGCTGTGAGAAAAGAAAAAAAATTTATTAGCCCAGCTTAGCGAAAGAAAATAGCCTAAACACAGCTACTTTCCTCAATAGTAATATCTGAATTTACTATTACAAGTAAACCATTACTAGTAATAGGGCAAAGACAGAATCTTTTACAAATAAAATAAAAAGTTGCATGAAACACTGAGACAATCCAAAGCAAACCAGTTCCAATAAAGATATTCAAATAATTTTTAAAAAAAGAAAGCAAAAGGTCAACAAATCCAAAGAATCACAAAAAACACAAGCAAAGACACTGAAACTCACTAAACTCTCAAGCTTAATCTTAGCGAACCGCCAGCAACTGTGCAAAACCCTTGCCTTTATAGCATATAACAAAGATATTGATACATAGACAAAATCAAACACAAAGAAAAATGCAAGTAAACATAAATAAAATGAGCAGCAACAAAAGAATTAAGCATGAACAAAGAAACAAAAAAAAGCAAAGATTTGGACTCCATACTAGGGGAGGTATCCTAACCCAGCCACATGGAATGCACAAACCAGTGTGTTTCTTCATGCCGGTCCCAAGCCCAGATAATGGGGAGGGTTATGTCAGGAAGGGCATCCGGTGTAAAAATTTTGCCAAATCAAATATGCAGACAGCAATACAAATTTCCATACAGGATCGGTTGAGCCCCGGGTTAACAACGACCACCACCAGTACTGTTAGCCAACAGGGTGCTGGCAGAAATTGGGCTACTGTTGGCCGAAGAAGAAGAAGGAGAAGAAGAGTGGGGGAGACGTGTCTGGAGGCAGGAGAAGAGGAGGAAAGTAAAGAGAGTGGAACTGAGGGTAGGGACTTTGAATGTTGGCAGTATGACTGGTAAGGGGAGAGAGTTAGCAGATATGATGGACAGAAGGCAGGCTGATATATTGTGTGTGCAAGAGACTAAATGGAAGGGGAGCAAGGCCAGGTGGATCGGAGGTGGATTCAAATTGTTCTATCATGGTGTGGATGGGAGGAGAAATGAAGTAGGGATTATTCTGAAGGAACAGTATGTCAAGAGTGTTTTGGAAGTGAAAAGAGTGTCAGACAGATTAATGATTATGAAGCTGGAAATTGGAGGTGTGATGATGAATGTTGTTAGTGCATATGCCCCGCAAGTTGGGTGAGCAATGGATGAGAAAGAAGATTGGAGTGAATTGGATGAAGTGATGAACAGTGTACCCAAGGGACAGAAAGTGGTGATTGGAGTGGATTTCAATGGACATGTTGGTGAAGGGAACAGAGGAGACAAGGAGGTGATGGGTAGGTATGGTGTCAAGGAGAGGAATGAAGAAAGTCAGAGGATAGTGAATTTTTCCAAAAGGATGGACATGGCTGTGGTGAATACATATTTTAAGAAGAGGGGGGACTATATGGTTACGTACAAGAATGGAGGAAGATGCACACAGGTAGATTACATCCTTTGCAAAAGAGTCAATCTGAAGGAGATTGTAGACTGCAAAGTGGTGGCAGGGGAAAGTGTATTTAAGCAGCATAGGATGGTGGTCTACAGGATGACGTTGGAGATCAAGAACAGGAAGAGAGTGAGGACAGAGCCAAGGATCAAATGGTGGAAGTTGAAAAAAGAAGACTGCAAGGTTGAGTTTAGGGAGAAGGTGAGACAGGCACTGGGTGGTAGTGAACAGTTACCAGACAGTTGGGAAACTAGAGCAGATGTAGTTAGGGTGACAGCAAGAATGGTGCTTGGCATGACATCTGGACAGAGGAAGGAGGAAAAGGAAACCTGGTGGTGGAATGGGGAAGTACAGGAGAGTATACAGAAGAAGAGGATGGCAAAGAAGAAGTGGGATTGTCAGAGAGATGCAGAAAGTAGACAAGATTACAAGGAGATAAGGCGCAAGGTGAAAAGAGAGGGGGCGAAGGCTAAAGAAAAGGCGTATGATGAGCTGTATGAGAGGGTGGACACTAAGGAGGGAGAAAAGGACCTGTACCGATTGTCTAGACAGAGGGACCGAGCTGGGAAAGATGTGTAGCAGGTTAGGGTAATAAAGGATAAAGATGGAAACGTACTTACAAGCGAGGAGAGAGTGTTGAGCAGATGGAAAGAGTATTTTGAGAGGCTGATGAATAATGAGAACGAGAGAGAGAAGAGGTTGGATGATGTGGAGATAGTGAATCAGGAAGTGCAACAGATTAACAAGGAGGAAGTAAGGACAGCTATGAAGAGGATGAAAAACTGGAAAGGCCGTTGGTCCTGATGACATACCTGTGGAAGCATGGAGGTGTTTAGAAGAGATGGCAGTGGAGTTTTTAACCAGATTATTTAATGGAATCTTGGAAAGTGAGAGGATGCCTGAGGAGTGGAGACGAAGTGTACTGGTGCCGACATTTAGGAATAAAGGAGATGTGCAGGACTGTAGTAACTACAGGGGGATAAAATTGATGAGCCACAGCATGAAGTTATAGGAAAGAGTAGTGGAAGCTAGGTTAAGAAGTGAAGTGATGATTAGTGAGCAGCAGTATGGTTTCATGCCAAGAAAGAGCACCAAAGATGTGTATTGCTCTGATGGTGTGATGGAGAAGTATAGAGAAAGCCAGAAGGAGTTGCATTGCATATTTGTGGACCTGGAGAAAACATATGACAGGGTACCTCGAGAGGAGCTGTGGTATTGTATGAGGAAGTTGGGAATGGCAGAGAAGTATGTAAGAGTTGTACAGGATTTGTGCAAAGGAAGTGTGACCGTGGTGAGGTCTGAGGTAGGAGTGACGGAAGCATTCAAGGTGGAGGTGGGATTACATTAGGGTTTGGCTCTGATCCCTTTCTTATTTGCAATGGTGATGGACAGGTTGACAGACGAGATTAGACAGGAGTCTTATGATGTTTGCTGATGACATTGTGATCTGTAGCGATAGTAGGGAGCAGGTTGAGGAGACCCTGGAGAGGTGGAGATATGCTCTAGAGAGGAAAGTAGGAACAAGACAGAATACATATGTGTAAATGAGGGGGAGGTTAGTGGAATGGTGAGGATGCAAAAAATAGAGTTGGCGAAGGTGGATGAGTTTAAATAATTTGGATCAACAGTACAGAGTAATGGGGATTGAGGAAGAGAGGTGAAAAAGTGAGTGCAGGCAGGGTGGAATGGGTGGAGAAGAGTGTCAGGAGTAATCTGTGACAGGATGGTATTGAGACCAGCTATGGTATATGGGTTGGAGACGGTGGTACTGACCAGAAAGCAGGAGACAGAGCTGGAGGTAGCAGAGTTAAAGATGCTAAGATTTGCATTGGATGAGACAATGATGGATAGGATTAGAAATGAGTACATTAGAGGGTTACCTCAAGTTGGACGGTTGGGAGGCAAAGTCAGAGAGGCGAGATTGCGTTGGTTTGGACATGTGGAGAGAAGAGATGCTGAGTATATTGGGAGAAGGATGCATAAGAATAGAGCTGACAGGGAAGAGAAAAAGAGGAAGGCCTAAGAGAAAGTTTATGGATGTAGTGAGAGAGGACATGCTGGTGATGAGTGTAACAGAACAAGATGCAGAGGACAGAAAGATATGAAAGAAGAAGATCTGCTGTGGCAACCCCTAATGGGAGCAGCTGAAAGAAGAAGAAGAAGCTAGGGGAGGTATCCTGGTTGAAACATAGCAACATCAAAGTGGAAGTGAACAGTAAATTTTACCAAAAAATTATTACAGATTTAAATAAATTATAATTCAAATAAAAACAGAAATCTAAATTTTCATTCAAAAAGAAGACCAGTTTTAATCAATGATCTAAAAACTGAATTTAAAACGAAGTTCATGCCAGATACAGAAACCTAACTAAGATTAGTGGAAACAATATTTTTGTTGAAGCAACTTTCTCCGGTTACTGCTATACATATACAAAGTCTTCAGTTAACAGACTTTAGAAGCAAAATAATATTGTCTTCTGTTTAGACTTAAACATTGAATAAAAATGGTACTTTATGAGATTACTCAAAATTAAAAACTACATAAAAAATTTCTATTTTTACTGCATCTCTGTCACTTGTCTTCTATTTCATTTTTTTATAAAAGAGTAATTTTATTAACTGTTTTAAATACCCTATAAGAGTGCCTAATATTAAATGACTATAGTATGGTGGAATGCACTTTATCTATAATCTTACTCTCTGTCCCAGGTTCTAGCGAAAAAGAGAAAATGCAGGACTGAAAATTAAAACAATATGGAACCAGGAAATTAATCCAAAAAAATCACTGTCATTTAAATGTGCAAAGTTTCAAAAACCGCAAAATCAAAAAAAAAAAAAAAAACCATAAATACCAAAAACAAACAGAATACAAAATGGTAGAAGAAAAATAGGCAAGTTTCTTAAACTTCATATTTCTTCAAGATATTAGCAACACATTGCAAAAAAAGTGTTTTAATTATCCAGAAATTTAGACAAAGTATGTAGCTTTCTTATATACGAAATGGACTGTGACATCACTTCCATCACAACTTTCAGGCCGGTGGTTGTCCAATTAACTGTAAACAATATGGCTTCTGGGATGAAAAAATACACATAATTGCAGCAGATGTGATAAATAAAATACTACAAATAAAAAGGAGGTATGTAAAAATCATAAAAAAAAAATAAAGACATAATGCAATAACACAAAACTAAGGTTTAATATAAAAATACTATGGAAATAACTCAAAAGAGTTTGAAACATACTGTATTTGTTAAGTAAAACAAATTGCCTTTGACACACTATAGTTCTGGTGATAAGCTATGATGTAGAAAATGATCAATTATAATTACAGTTATAATTAGAACATTAGAAAAACTTTGACGTGAACAGGCCATTCAGTTTAACAAAACTCTGCAATACTATCTACCAGATTTCTCCAAAGTAATATAAAGTCAATTTTTAAAGGTCCCTAAAGTTCTACTGCCTACCACACTATATGGAAATTTATTCTATGTATCAATGACTTTCTGTGTGAAGAAAAAAATTCTAACGTTTGTAAGAAATCTACCTACAAAATTTCTGTCTTTTTCCCTATGGTCTTAAAAAACAACTCATTTTAAAGAGAAAATGTGGAAACACTATACTAATTCCTTTCATAATTTGAAAAACTTCAGTTAACACTTGAAGCATCATATTGTTTTAGCATGAAAACATCCAAGGCTGCACCAAGTGGCATCTGAATCATTTTCTTTTCACTGCTGACTCCATCAGCTTGACATCCTAGTAATGCATCCCTACTGCTCTACACCCAAAGTACACAGATAGCCTAATACCGCTTCAGTGAGAATAAAAATAGTTAATATGTTATTTCAGAGTATGTATTTTTGGCATATATTTCACTTTAAATATTAGAATACATTTTCAATTAAAAAAAAATCTTTTTCCAGGTTAAGCTGCTGCTGGGTAAAAAACTGCTTCAGTTGTCAGAGGGCTAACAGCACATTTTGTTTAGATATAGTTTCACTTTAAATGTTAGCAAACATTTTCATTCAAAAACTACTTTAGCATGTATTAGTGATAACCAAAACAATGTATTTCAATTAGCTGGGCATATAACATAATACATAAAGTAAAAACTAATTTTCATGATGACACAACATAGTTTTCTTTTTGTTCTATTGTCTGTACATTCTCTAATTTTGCACTCCATGCTTCTTCTGGGAGTGGGAACAACCTGCAGGAATTCTGTAACATGAGTAGCTCTTGGACTTGGTATAAAACCCCTTCAGTATTTAATTGCAAAAAGCAAAACAACACTTTTCAATCAGCTGGAAGAAAATATTAAATTAAATCAAACAATAAAATTACAGCATTACTTACATATTTCACAGATTTTGTAGTTATCATTTTTGCAGTCTGAGAGGCGTGAAGACAAAAAATGGGTGCACTGTATTCACTTTTGGTTTGCTGCTTGTGTGTTTTTCACTGCTACTCCATGTTATCAGTGTCTGTCCCCTTGGACATCTTTTGTGTTCTTTCACCACCGGCTGGCAGTTCTTATCTCATTTTGTTTGGAGTTTGGTATGGATCAGGCACAGTAGATTATTTGTCATGCAAAGTTAGTGATGCACAGATTTAAATATAAACTATTTCTAATAGCTTGGTGTTGGGGGTGTCCATGGTCCCCTTTTGATGTCCAAACATCATGTCCATACATAAACTATTTCAGAACGTGTCAGTATGACCATTGAAAGTGCATGTTGAACGTAAAATGTCCATTGTGACAAGTGTCAGTAAGCACTAGTACACATACATTACTGGTATTCCTAAGCCCAGAAGGTGCAATGCCTCCTTCAAGCACTGTTGATGTTAAAAAATACTGTTAGCAGCACCATTTCTCACATTGCTTGTGAAAGGCTCAAGGTCACATCGTGTTTCTCTGGCAATTGAAACTTATCTTTCTCCAAAAAGGTAATAGTTTCTAGTATATGTACTTGTTACTGACATGAAAAGCTAATCAAAATTTGATTTCAGACTTGTCTGGTTCATTTGACTTTCACTGTGTGAAACTGCATCAATAATTTAGAAACTGCTTATCAACAGGTATGTCTGCTCTTACTTATAATGTATGATGCAGATCTGCACAAACTATGCCAAGTGTTTCAGACCAGCAAAGCAGTCAGTACACAAAGTTCACAGCCAGAATCGTTTTTAAGTGGAGAAGGGAAAGGTGAAATGGCACATTGTGGATGAAGCAAGCCACAAGTGAATGGAATTCACTTACATTGTTTTCACAGAAAAGGCAAGCCTGGCAATGTAGGCAAATATAAAAATAAACAGTTGGCTTTCTTTGCATGTGTATGCATCTGTTGTCATATACCTGCTCATGGGTGGCAGCTGAAGGGCTCACAAAGGTATAATTCCATGGCATACCAGGGGGTGGCAGAATGCAGTAATTCTTCCTCTTTTTCATCGGCAGACCAACCATGGGAAATTTCGCATGGACTCGAGGACATCACTACCAGTTCTGGGCCCAATAACATCACTTCCCGCGCTGGGCCTGATAACTTCACTTACAGTCCCTGCCCATCTGAACCCAACAAAGGCAGAGACCTTTGTAAAAGGTGGGGCCGCCCTGGGCCAGCAAGTGAGGAAATTATTAAGGTGGAAGTTCGACCCATAATGGCCAACCAGCCCTCAGACCCTCAGGTTATGGGACAAAATCGGGCCAGACAGAAACAATGCCTGACAAGTGGTGGAACAGCTTGCCTGTTTCTTCTTCCTTAATGCCCTACCTGAATATCTCACCCAACCAGCCTGGGAGCAATCATTTAAAAAATATGATGGACCTCATAGAGGCCATTGACAATAATCAGACGGCTTCACACTCTGGGAGAACCGAGCAGTCTTGGTATGAAAACCAACCAGTGTGTGTCCCTAATCCAAAGCTCTGTCATCACCACTTGGAGCAAGCACTGAAGCCATCAGTTCCACGGCCACATCGTTTGCTCGGCAATGAGGGAGGATGCGCAGGTGGAGGGGGTAGGGGGTCTACTCTGTCTAATCCCCTAACAAATCCTCATACAGGAGTGGCAATAATAAATAGAAATAAAGTAACAGCTCTGCTGGATTCCGGCAGAAACATATCAATTGTTGCTCGCCGTTTTATGTTGCCGTGGAAATGGCTAAATGTTAAGACCAATCTGACCATTATTCATGACAAAACTCGTTCATACAGGTCCGCCGCCTGTTTCATCGCATATGAAGAATCCGTAAAAAAACTACCAGTAGTAGTCCTCCCAAATCCACCTTTTCCAGTGATACTCGGGCAGAGATTGGTCTGATAGTAAAAGCGGCTTATCACGAACCACTCCTAAACAAAACATAAGCCTAGTTATGGATGGAGAAAGTACATCCCAAGCTGCCACCACGCTGTGTATAGAGCTGGGTGGGAGCAGAGACGCAGCTCCTTGGAGTGACATGGTGATTCACAGACCATCGCATGACACCACATCATCATCCAGCGCTGCAGCAGAATGGGATGAAACCACGCCCCTTGAGGTCACCGTGGATCCACTCTCAAAGCACTTTCAATTTAGGCAGACGCCAGCTTCGTTTAAAAGGGAACTGTGGAACAATGAGGCAAGAAATGCTGAACACATACCTAAAGCAGAAAGTTTTTCCATGTTATACTAATAATGACGTGAACTGTAAAGACTTTAGGCCAAATATCAAATAGACACATGCATTTTTATTCAAGAATATAACCAAAGTAAAAAAAAAATTATTCTGTTTACATGTTGCTGTCAACAAGTTACAAACCCAAGGTCAAATATCAATCAACAGAAGTTTAACACATATTCTTGGATGGTACAGAGGTAAGAACTCTCTGAGTTGATGCCATTTATCTCCATTCTTTTCACATGGGCAGCGATGACCACAGTTGGTACTGTTGTTGATACCTGCTCAGAACTATTTGTTGTACCTGCAATCAAAGATATGATGACCCGAGACCGTGACTGAACAAAGGCAGAAACATAACAACAGACAGCTTCTTCATAGATTGCTGCAATATAACTTTATATAAAATCTTTTGAGAAAAAGTTCTCTTTTGTTTATTTTATTTTTGACTTTCCCCTATGTCCCTACTATTCTTCAAGCACCCCTCGTACAAGATCTTTTCATTTTACTGGTCCCAGTGACTCCTTTTTAACTCTGAAATTTAATTTGTCCACCTTGGCCTTGGTATGGAGATTCTTTCCTTGAAATAATTATTTTGACCCCAAGTTGGGTTACATTATTGGTTTGGAGGACCTGCTGTTAAACCCAGTGTTTCCCCCAAGGTGGTCAGAGGTATTCCAAAGTGTCCAGTTCAATGGGATCCAAGGAGAAAATACTTTCAGATTCCAAGAAAGGGTAAGCTTCCAAGTCCCAAAGATACAGGGTACTTTTAATTCTGAAGAGAGGGTTAGCATTCAATCCCCAAATGGAATGAAAAGAGGTATTCACCTAGTTTTAAAGTAAGCTGTAGCTTCTATTGGATTGAATTAGAATTTAACTCCAGATAAAGTTCAATGTCTAATCATAAGTGCGAGAGTATGCCCACCAGAGTATCTATGGGTAGCTTGGAATTACAAAGTCAAATTCTCTTTCAGGCAACCCATGGGCCATTAAAATCTTCCAAGATGTATACTCATCTCAGATAAAAACCTTCAGCTATCTATATATGGTACTCCAAACTTGTGCTAAACAGATGTTGATTCATGCTAGCCCTGCAGAAAGATCATAAAATACTTCAATAAATTAAACAGGAGGTCTTGTGAATTGCAGGTGGGCGAGTGGTCAGCTGGCTTTCAGCAATTCTGTAAAGTTTGTTCTTTCAGCCTTGTGTGTCACTGAAAGCCTAGCAAAAATGGACAATATCAGCTCTACCGTACACTGGACATTTTTCACTTATGCTAAATTTATATTGCCAAAATTTATTGTGTTAATCATGGAATGTTCCTTTCTGTTTTACTATTTACTTAGCGTAACATGTGTCTGTCTGTATGAATGTTGTATTGTGTAGTAAATTACTTTTGTTATACTAGACTTAAAAATTTGTAGTTTGCTCTGACACTGTCCTTAGTTAAGTGCACTATGCAAAAATTAAACCAAATTGAATTAAGCAGAATTTAAAGCGAAAGTATGACACATGGAAATGACTCTGCCCGTCTGTGGCAGTATGTGTTGTGGAATATTACCTGGTATCATGTAAATGTCATGGAAATGGCATTCTGGGTATGATGTTAAACTGCATCCGGCCCTGCAAGTTTTCCTTCAACTTGCAGGGAATTCATGGGGTTTGGTGGCAGGATTGGCACTCCAGCCACTGTAAAAAAAAACAAAAAACTGCAGTGCATGGCTCAATGGCAACTCTGGTCTGTACTGGGAACTGAGAAGGATGGCTGTGAGGGCTCTGAGGGCAGATAAAGAGGCGCTTGTTAGAGGAATCTGCAAGAAAGTAACACACCATTTGTGGTCTAGCGATCCACGTCCTGCTTACAGAAGAATCGAAGCATTACGCACATCCAAATCTGTTTCTCGGAGAGACGCAGTCAGGGCCTCAGATGGAACAATCCTTATGGATGACACTGCAGTTGTAACCCACTGGGCTGGCTACTTTGAGCAGCTGTTCAAAGCTGATCCTCTGGCTAGTACGTTGGATATCTCCTGGTTCACGGTTCTTGAGGCCGATCCTCTAATTAGCTATGAACCAACCAATATCACTAAGATTGCAAATGTGGTGAACCTGCTGAGGGGAGGCAAGGGCTGCAGGGATTTGTGGTATCCTGGCATTGCAAGCAATCTTTGCTTCCATCCCAACTGACTGGAAAATGGGACTCCCTATCTGGAAAGGGAAGGGTGATTGCCTGGATTGCAGGAACTACAGGGGGATAGCACTGCACTCGGTATCAGGTAAGGTCCTTGCTAGGGTCGTCCTCAATAGGATCTGTGATCACTTGCTCACCTACCAGTGACCCGAGCACTCTGGTTTTACGCCTAAGAAGTCTACCAGTGACCACATCTTGGCACTCAGGGCTCTCATGGAGCGCAATTGCAAATATCGGCAGAGTTTCTTTGCAGCTTTTGTCGATCTTCGTAAAGTGTCTGACTCAGTTGATTGAGCTGCCCTGTGGGACATCCTGAGGGTTCGTGGGATCCCCTTGAGGTTGTTGGATATCATGGATGGCATGTACACTGGTACTGTAAGTGCTGTGCAGAGTGGAGGCAGGACCTCTGTGTTTTTCCCAGGTGATTCTAGGGTTTGTCAGGGGTGTTTTCTTACTGCTACTCTGTTCAATGCTTGTATGGACTGGGTGTTGGGCAAGGTCGTGGGGTCCAGTGCCTGTGGGGCAGCTGTTGGTGAAGAAAGATTCACTGATCTTGACTTTGCTAACGATTTTGTGATCTTCGCGGAGTTGATGGAGCTCTCGGATCAGAAATTAGGATCAGGGCTCTCGAGAGACTGAGCGAGGAGTCTGAGTGTCTGGGCTTGCGAGTGTCCTGGATAAAAAAACAAGATCCAGGCCTTTAATGACCTCTTAGGCACTGCCATCAGCAGTGTGTCTGTCTGCGGAGAGAGTGTCAAGAGAGAGGTTTACTTACCTTGACAGTGACATTCATGTCTCTGGTCATTAGATGGATTGGGAGAGCATGGGGGGGGTCATGAGGTAGATGGAAAGGGGTGTATAGCACTCCCAATATCTATGCAAAAAGACGAAGGTCCAAGTCTTATAGTCCTGGTGCTCCCTGTTTTGCTATATGGTTTGTGAGACATGGACGTTGTCTAGTGACCTGAGACAAAGACTGCACTCCTTTGGTACTGTGTCTCTCCGGAGAATCCTTGGGTACCGCTGGTTTGACTTTGTGTCAAATGCACAGTTGCTCATGGAGTCCCGAATGAGGCACATTACCTGCATTCTGAGGAAGCGTCAGCAACGGCACTACAGCCATATGGCGTGATTCCCGAGGGTGATCCAGCACGTAGGATCCTCATAGTTGGGGACCAGGCCAAGGGGTCACCCACGTAACACCTGACTGCGGCAGATAAAAGGTCATTTCCGGAGGGTGGGGCTAGACCGCATGTCTGCCTGGGGGGTTGCCAACCGGGATCCCGAGCTGTTTCGTTGTGTGGTGGGTGCGGCAACACACTGTACCAGTGCATGCTCCCCAACTTGACTTGTCATAGAAATAAATATTTGTAATACATGAATATTTATCTGTTTTCATTGTGGTGTCCTTCCCAGTATTTAAATATACCATCTGAATAGATCTTGTATAATTAATTAAACTTAGCATGACATTGAATTGATTTCCATCTTTGAATATAACAGAAGCCCATCCTGTGGTGAAGGGATGTTCAAGAAGCACATTTTAAAGGTTCTGCTGGTCAATATAAGCATGACAGTCCTGCACTTGTCTTATTTCAGAAATATCACATAGTCCTTCCTACTCTTTACTTGTTTAACGTTTTGGATGTAATTTTTAATTTGTTTTCCATTTGATCACTCTTTATCCATTGATGACACACATACCATACCGTTTTAAAAATGTATGCTATTACCATTGAACACACTTCATTTTATATAATTGTTTGTACCCAAAGTCCTTTCTGTAGGATGTACTTTATGTAATAAGGCTATGTCAATTTATAGGTTTTCAGAATATCACATTGTTAAGCATTTTATTATGTATGGAGCCAAAAACCCATATTTACTTTAATTGTACTCTTGTTTTGATCAAGGAAAGTTGTACAAGGTTTTACCCTAGAAATAAAACATGTACCTGTTCATATGTGAGTTCTTTTGAGTCCAACTGTGCCCACTGATACTGTATGCTGGTGAGCTGATGAAGAAGAACATTCGAGTCTAACTCCATGGACTGGTAAAGTCTACTGTAAGCCAGCCACTTCCTGTGAAAAGAAAACATGTTTTGAAAATGTACATATTTATGTCACATAAAGTAAAAGAAGGAAGTGCATTACTGAGGGAGTTGCCACAGTGATAGATAGATAGATAGATAGATAGATAGATAGATAGATAGATAGATAGATAGATA
>JANRMT010062848.1:20075153-20104309 GCA_026402145.1 Polypterus bichir lapradei | reverse complement strand
ATAGATAGATAGATAGATAGATAGATAGATAGATAGATAGATAGATAATGCTAGGGAGCATTGATACAGTAGGAGGGTATGTGATTTGATTTACTTTAGGTTTCATTTGATTTGATTTTTTTAGGCAAGGTCCCATCTCTTTCTGTTTTCTAATGGGGTGAACCTATGAGACTCAAATCGTTTTTTTAGAAAGTAGCCCAAATTTACTTGTTTTAAAAAATATTTAAAGATAATTTAAAGGACTTTAGAAGATGGATGGATGTATTACAATAATGGACCTATGTTTTCTACTTAATTGCTCAAAAATTAAAGTACGACAGTTATTATAAACTGGTACCTTCTAGTTTGTTTCTCCTCTTAGTATCCTGCTTTGTCACATGGTGCCACTGCTACACTGACAAGCTGCTACCATTACCCAATAAAATGAGGTGATCTGCAACAAAGATATGTAGATGAAACAGAAACCTTGACAATCTTTAGCTATTAGCTAAACAAATGAACTTGATGGATTGAATGGTCTTTAGTTTGGCTGATTTTTATGTTATATGTTCTCATGAAATCATAGTAATAAGAACCTTGGATTCATTGCTCACTGGTGTAATACTTGACTTTCTTATTTCATTTGAGTTTATATATGTGTAGATATTAGCTTCTGTTTATGATTTTGCAGAATGCTTAAGAGATAGAAGGTTTTAACTGGACTTTATATTGGTGTGGTTTTGTTTAAGCACTGATATGTATGATTATGTATGCAAATTTTATTAAGATTTAGTACTTTACTAATACTAAGTAATAATTTTAATGTGTTTAAAAGTTCCATGCCTAAATTTAGGAAAGAACACCATTCAGGAAAACAGTGAAGTCAATTGAAATGTATCTTTTATGTTTCTTCATTCATTTAGCCATGCCAGTTTGTTGGGAATGGTGGGCTTTGACAAACTTTGAAGTCTGCAGCCTGTTTAAAGAAATTAAGGTCTGTTTTATTACAGCAGATTGCAGTCCATGTTGTTTTTACAATGTGGACCCACATCTTCAATCTAACAGATTAAAAATTTTGTTTTAGTGAAGTTTCATTTCATGATCCTTTTTTGTATATTAAACCTTAAGCTGATTAGGTTTCTATTCTGTGTTTTATACAGATGGCAAAATACTTATTTGTTATCTACTACAAAATGTGTTAAAAGTAGTGGTGCTACTGAGTAGATTGTACTGTATAATTTTCTGTCTTGCATTAGGAAAACAGTACCTTTGATAGTACTGTTACGGGAGATGGATGTCTGAAGCGGAACTTATTAGCAGCGGTGTTATTTTTTTCATCCCGAGGTATCCTGTATTTACTCAACCCGAGAGGTTCAATTACAGTATATACAAGCATATATAAACATGAGCAACAGAGAAAGGTCTCAGAAAGAAACAGAACAAAGACCTAAAGCTTCATGCAAGCCTAGACAGGCATCAAGTCCAAGCTCATGTTAAGCAAACGTTCACAACTCATATTGAAATAGCTGAACAACTGGCATCTACTACTGAAGGAAAAGTAACGGCTGCAAATTCCGAATTCAAAGCACTCAGAAGCAGACTTGCTGCACTGGAAGATGGATGCAGAAGAAATAATATTAGAATCGAAGGTCTCCCTGAGAATTGTGAAAGTCCAAACCAATGAAATTCGTAGCTAAACTATTTCTCTAAAATAATCATAGAGGACTTTAAATCAGATATCGAAATAGCAGCAGCTAACTGCATACTTGGATTGAATACCTCAAAACCTAGGACTCTCATCGTGCATTTTGAAAAATTACAATTTAAATTACATATAATGTTACTTCTCAGACAGAAACAAGGTACTATATTTCAAAATAACCACATTCATATTTTCCCTGATTTCTCACCCTCCACAGCTCCTAAACATGCTGCATTTTACAACATGAAACAGCGCTTATGGAAAGCTTTTTATACAGCTTTTTGTATCCTGCCAAACTGAAAGTGGTCATGCAAGGTAAGCTCTACATTTTTATTTCTATGGAGGAAGCAGAAAAAGAGCTAAGAAAACTGATCCCGACACTTTTTTGAAATACAATCACGAGTGGATCCAGTTCTGGCATTGCAAAGAAGATATTACCTGCTGATTGATCGGCTTGCAATGATACTTGTACCGTAACTATACATCTAATTTCCTCATGTGTGTATGTATGTATGTGTATTTTTTTTTTTAGGGGACTGTTTAACATCTGTTACGCACACGCGAGTAGGAGACCGCGGACGGATCTGAACACACCTGAAAAGGTATTCGCCGGCAGGGAATGGCGGGGTACTAATTCTCTCCCTCTTGTTTCTTACAGGAAAAAAGACGCTCCGCCGCCCTAAGCCGACTTTGACCGCAGTACGGTACTTCCGTCCTTCCTCCGCCATCTTGCCCTCATGTCATCACTCCAATCCTCCCTCACGGCTCCTTCCCAGCATTCCTCCACTTCCGGCTCCTCCCTAATAAAATGGCCGCCGACGCCATGCTTGGCGTTGCGTGTATGAACTGTTTTTTTTGTTTGTATATCCATTACATTCATGATATTATAGCTCTCTGAATAATTTAAATACTGAGATGTATACCTAATATCATTTTCATGATGATAGAAATTAAAGCATGTATTAAACATGGGAACATGGTGGCGCAGGGATAGTGATGAACTGGCACCCCATCCAGAGATTGTTCCTGCCTCATGCAAGATGCTTGTTGTGCTGTGCACGACCTATGATGAAATATTTTGCAGCAGTACTGTCTCTTTCAAACGCACTAACCCCCAATTCCTGTCCTTCCTTTTCTTTCTCCAACTACCCAATCACCACACAATCGGTTCTGTAATAGACATTAAGCCATCTGTAAGCTTAGAACGCAGATTCTTCAAAACTATTAAGGAACATTGAAATTTCTTCATAGTACATGTTTAATTATTCTATCCATCTATCCTTCCAATGTCGTGCCAGCCCCAGCAAGAATACAGCGCGTGGCAGGAACAATCCCTGAACAGGGCACCAGCTCCTTGCTAGTGCTACAACACTGTGTCCTCACATGTTTAATTATTAACGATATAGATTATTGAAATGATGTTAACATTTTATCTATATAATGTAATAAACATATTTTGCTGCATTTCATCTTAAAATGATGACAGCATCATTTGTAAATACGCACTAAAGTGGCTCAGGTTGTGCAATATTATAACTGTATCGCAAGTTTACAGTGAGGTAATTGTACTAATAAGTATAAACAGTTCTACAAGGAGCACTTGATTGATTGATTGATTGTGTTTATAGTTCTTGGGATGAAACTGTTTCTGAACAGCGAGGTCTGTACTAGAAAGGCTCTGAAGAATTTGCCGTATGGAAGAAGTTCAAATAGACAGCATGGCTGAGGCAGCGTGTGCTTGATGCTGTACACTGATAATTTTCTTTCTGATCAGCTGCTGTAGAGCTGTGATTCCACACTCAGATACAGTGATATAAATAATCCAAGTGGTGCAATGAAAGTAATATGGAAAAAGATGATCTGCTGTGGCAACCCCTAATGGGAGGAGTTGAAAGAAGAAGAAGGTGCAGTGAGAGTAACAACACTAAAGCAGCTATGGTATTTGGAATAGTTTGGCCATTCCATGGACCATTATATTGTTACAGGTTAAATTACAATCAGATGCCTTAAACTAATAAACAATATGCGGATAATTTCAGTGTATATGATAAAGCCGCGTCAGGGATGAGGATCTAAAAAAGAATGGGAAATCACACTTGGACAAAAGCACTACTTTGACACTGGGTGCCACCAGTTTGCAAAACCAAGTGGAGAACTTGCGTACGCTAGGGATAGCTAGCGTGAAAATGTGCATAGCTTTACGCCAAGTTTAGTTTTTATACATCACGATGTGAGCATGTAAACGGGAGTATGCAACATTTTTGTGTGTATTCACTGTTTATACATGAGGCCCCTGGAGATTTCTAAACTCAAACTCAAGAGCATATTCCATCTACTCACCAGTGCATCACTGCTACTGAAGAATTGATTATTACCTTATAGATAATTTTTTGCCCATGATTAAATCTTGTAAGCATGACGCTATTGTTATTGCTTACCCCTTTAATCTTGGAGCTCAAATAATTATACCCCACATACACATCTCACAGCTCATGTCTTAACCTATTTTTATTAGCAGGCAAGAACTGTACAGCATTTATACCCAAACAAATGATTTTTTTCAGAGGCAAATACAGACTCAGAGGTCTCTGTAGGAATACTCTGAGAAACACCAAAGGCTTTCTTAAGAGGACAGATATCTCTTATCTTTCCCACAAAAATAAATTGGAAACCAAGAAAGCATCAGAGCTGATCAGTGAAATTACCAGAATAGATCAGGAACATGCCAGGTTTCCAAATGAGACACTTCATAGGAAGAGACAGGCTCTACATTCAGAACTCAACCTCTTGACAACTAAAGAAACAGAACAACTATTTTTTACATCAAGACATCATTTCTATAAACACAGAGAGAAAGCTAATAAGATCTTAGCTCAACAAATCCACAATCAGGAAGTTCACAATGCAATCCCAGCAATTACCAACACAGACGGAGACAAAATCATTGACCATAAAAATATCATACACGCATTTAGAGACTACTACAAATCCTTATATTCTACTTAATTTAAAGAAGATGACACAATCTAATGCATTTTTGGATGCATTAGAGATACCACAACTAGATACTCTCAGTTCAGAGGAATTGGATAAACCTCTGGCACTATCAGAATTACTAGATGCTATAAACTCACTTCATAGTGGGAAAGCAGCAGGCCCTGATGGCTACCCTGACGGATTTTATAAAAAAATTCTCAGTTAGGTTAGCTCCCCTCTTATTAGGAACATTTACAGAAGCTATAGGTAATAAAAGTTTACCTCAAACTTTTCACCAAGCATTAATTAGCATCTTTCCTAAGGAAAATAAGGGCTTATTACATTGCTTTCTTTGGTAATATCACAAGACCAAACTAGATTTATTAAAGTCAGACACTTAGCTTCCAACGCCTGTTTAATGTAATATATTCATCCGCAAAGTCTAACACCCTGGAGATAGTATTGTTTGATGCACAAAAAGCATTTGATATGGTTGAATGAAACTACCTTTTCATTACATTGGAGAAATTTAGGGTTGGCCTGAACATTTGTGCATGGATCAAACTACTTTATACCAGACCAGTTTGTATTACTTCAAACTAGAATGTGGTAGGTACTAGACAAGGATGCCCCTTGTCACCACTGCTTTTGCCATTGAGCCACTGGCATTTCACTGTCAAAATGCTTATAAGATAAAGGAGATCATCAAAGAAGGACTTGAACACAAAATTTCACTATATGCACATGATATGGTACTATATATATATATCAGATCCACAAAATACTGTGACTGCAGTCTTAACAGCACTAACAGAATTTCAAAAGATTTCTGGACTCAGAATTAATTTGAATAAAGTGTGCTCTTTCAAGTGAACTCTCAAGCACACAATATTAGATTGGATACCTTCCCTTATATAATTGCAGATCAGTGTACATACCTAGGGGTAAACATCACAAGTAAACATAAAGCTCTTTATCAACAAAATTTTGCTGTCTGTATGGAAAAAATACATACAGCTGGAAAAAGTAACACTGTCAAGATGAACATCCTTCCTAAGCTTCCTAAGTGACCCTACAAAGACCTTAGGCAGAAGGTGGCATGGCTCTACCTAACTTTCAATTTTATTACTGGGCAGTAAATATACCAGCTATATAAACCTGGATATTGACACAAATAAATTAACATACACAGGCTTGGTCCATAATAGAAATAAAATTCTGAAGAACCTCTTTATATTCCTTGCTTTGTACCCTAGTAAATACAAGTTATCACCAATATACTAACAACTGAATTGTGCTTAATTCATTCAGAATATGGAACCAATGTAGGAAGCACTTCAAGATAGAGAGGCTTTTATCTGTGGCACCTCTGCACGATCACCACCTTTTTTCACCCTCTCAAACGTACAGAGTTTTTTATATCTGGAAAACATTTGGGATACTATCACTTAGAGATCTGTACATAGATAACATTTTCGCTTCTTGCGAACAATTACACTCCAAATGTAACTTTCCAGCAATACATTTCTTTCACAACCTCCAAGTTAAAATCTTTGCTAAACAAAACCTGCCCAATTTTCCACACCTCCCACCAACCTCTATTCCGGAAAAAATACTGATCAGTCTTGATGCCTCCGACAGCATTTCTGTAATATATAAAAACATTTTAAAGTCCCTCCCTTTCAAGATTTCAGAGTACAGTGGGAAAAGGATCTTTTACTCAACATTTCAGAAAAGGAGTGGAAGGCAGCCATGCACAGAATTCACTCTAGTTCCATATGTGCAAGGCATACAATTATTCAACTTAAAATTATATATCAAGTGCATCTGTCTTGTTTAAAATTGTGTAAAATGTTTCCAGGGCAAAATGAAACCTGCGAACATTGCAATCAAATTCCAGCCTCATTGGGCCATACAGTGCATCCGGAAAGTATTCACAGCGCATCACTTTTTCCACATTTTGTTATGTTACAGCCTTATTCCAAAATTGATTAAATTCATTTTTTTCGTCAGAATTCTACAGACAACACCCCATAATGACAATGTAAAACAAGTTTACTTGAGGTTTTTGCAAATTTATTAAAAATAAAAAAACTGAGAAATCACATGTACATAACTATTTACAGCCTTTGCTCAATACTTTGTCGATGCACCTTTGGCAGCAATTACAGCCTCAACTCTTTTTGAATATGATGCCACAAGCTTGGCACACCTATCCTTGGCCAGTTTCGCCCATTCCTCTTTGCAGCACCTCTCAAGGTCCATCAGGTTGGATGGGAAGCGTCGGTGCACAGCCATTTTAAGATCTCTCCAGAGATGTTCAATCGGAATCAAGTCTGGGCTCTGGCTGGGCCACTCAAGGACATTCACAGAGTTGTCCTGAAGCCACTCCTTTGATATCTTGGCTGTGTGCTTAGGGTCGTTGTCCTGCTGAAAGATGAACCGTCATCCCAATCTGAGGTCAAGAGCGCTCTGGAGCAGGTTTTCATCCAGGATGTCTCTGTACATTGATGCAGTCATCTTTCCCTTTATCCTGACTAGTCTCCCAGTTCCTTCCGCTGAAAAACATCCCCACAGCATGATGCTGCCACCACCATGCTTCGCTGTAGGGATGGTATTGGCCTGGTGATGAGCGGTTCCTGGTTTCTTCCAAACGTGATGCCTGGCATTCACACGAAAGAGTTCAATCTTTGTCTCATCAGACCAGAGAATTTTGTTTCTCATGGTCTGAGAGTCCTTCAGGTGCCTTTTGGCAAACTCCGGGCGGGCTACCATGTGCCTTTTTCTAAGGAGTGGCTTCCATCTGGCCACTCTACCATATAGGCCTGATTGGTGGATTGCTGCAGAGATGGTTGTCCTTCTGGAAGGTTCTCCTCTCTCCACAGAGGACCTCTGGAGCTCTGACAGAGTGACCATCGGGTTCTTGGTCACCTCTCTAACTAAGGCCCTTCTCCCCCGATCACTCAGTTTAGATAGCCAGCCAGCTCTAGGAAGAGTCCTGGTGGTTTCGAATTTCTTCCACTTACGGATGATGGAGGCCACTGTGCTCATTGGGACCTTCAAAGCAGCAGAAATTTTTCTGTAACCTTCCCCAGATTTGTGCCTTGGGACAATCCTGTCTCGGAGGTCTACAGACAATTCCTTTGACTTCATGCTTGGTTTGTGCTCTGACATGAACTGTCAACTGTGGGACCTTATACAGACAGGTGTGTGCTTTTCCAAATCATGTCCAATCAACTGAATTTACCACAGGTGGACTCCAATTAAGCTGCAGAAACATCTCAAGGATGATCAGGGGAAACAGGATGCACCTGAGCTCAATTTTAAGCTTCATGGCGAGTGCTGTGAATACTTATGTACATGTGCTTTCTCAATTTTTTTTATTTTTAATAAATTTGCAAAAATCTCAAGTAAACTTTTTTCACGTTGTCATTATGGGGTGTTGTGTGTAGAATTCTGAGGAAAAAAATGAATCTAATCCATTTTGGAATAAGGCTGTAACATAAAAAAATGTGGAAAAATGATGTGCTGTGAATACTTTCCAGATGCACTGTATGTTTTGGATGTGCACCAAAATAATATCATTTTGGATCAAAGTCTTTAACACTGGAATCCCTGAAGCCTACGAAAAAACTCATTATCTCGGGCCATCTTAAATTCCTTCGCATCTCTCTATCAGTATCTTTTGTTTTGTAAATGTGTGCCTTTCAGATAGCTTTGCAGTCACAATCCCTCCTAGTCCACTAACAGCTGTGCGTGGTGTACTTCCAGGTGGGTTTAAAGTGGAGGAGGACAAACACGTTGTACTTGCATTTACTTGACTTTTGGCACATAGACTTATCTTCTCCTTATCTCCTCAGCTGGAAGAATCCTAATTCACCTTTTAAATCAGTGGATAACTGATGTTATATATTATACTAGCCGAAGCCCGCCATAGCATACGGCGGTGTAAGAATAGGAACGGAAAACGGTGAGAAAGGAATTCAGTATAACAAAGGCTTAGGAAACCACTGTCGCAGTATAACGAAAATAGCAAGGAGTGAAACCAATGCCAATGGTCGAGAGAGTACCTTCTTGTAGCAGGCTACAGAAAACATAGACATATATAGATAGACGCCGCATTCACTGTGTTGCCCAGTCAACACGATAAGTCAGTGCGTCCGCCCTATTGCGAGTGGTAAAAGTGCCATTTAAACTAATACAGGTAGACGTGGAAACTGGGTTTTCTGATGAAAAAACAATAACGTTTTAAACAGTATCATTTACATACAAAAGATACAAAAATGTATCCATCGATTACAATTTATTCAAAATTCTGCTGCCAGGATAATAACCTGCTGTTCTAAATCCACTGAACATACTACACCTATTCTCTCTCAACTTCACTGGCTCCCTGTTAACTGCAGAATACAATACTAAATACCGCTTTTAACATTTTAAAGCTCTCCACAACCTCACTGATCTCCTACAGACTGACACTCCTCTCGCTCACTCAGATTCTCATCTGCAGCTGTACTTTCTGTACCACACATCAAACTCTGTGCTATGGGAGCTCGAGCGTCACTCATAGTGCTCCTCAAGTCGGGAATTCTCTTCTCTCTCATATACATCAGCTCGATTCAATAACACATTTTAAAATTACCCTCAAAACTTATCTTTTCAAACTGGCATACCAACTGTGAATTTTGCACTGTTACTGCCAGTTATCTTTGTTTGTTTGCTAATTATTACTGTTTGATATAGCCTTCTCTTTAGCCTCGAGAGCGATGGTGGACACGGAAGGAGGATTAGAGATGGCGGGTGGGACTCTGTCGTGCATTCTCCATGACGCGAGAGGAGGGTTAGAGTGGGTGGGCGGGGCTCTGTCGTGGGTTCCCCATGATGCAAGAGGAGGGTTAGAGTGGGCGGACGGGGCTCTGTTGTGCGTACCCCATGGTCGGGTGACTTGGTCGATTATATATATAGAAAAGCAGCTGGTATCAAAAAGAACAATGAAAAGTCAACGTCGCTTTGAGGTTCATATGGACTGTAGCATAGACGAAAGTGACTGAGGCTGTGTTTGGTGAGGTGTTCCGTGTGGACACATGAGCAGGCAGTACGCATGCCTCGAGAGTGAGGGTGGACGCGGCAGGAGAGTTAGAGTTGGCAGGCGGGGCTCTGTCGTGCGTATCCCATGGTCTTAGAGTCGGTGGGTGGGGCTCTGTGAGTTGGCGGGCATGGCTGTCTGTCTTGCGTGCCCTTAGTATATTATATATATAAATAAAATTGGAAAAAAATCAAATTCTCACTTAGAGGATCTGTACAAAACCTCTTCAAAACCTGTCAGGATCTAATCAATAACATTTTAGAATAAGCATTTATATTGTGTGACGATGCGGGTTCTGGCTCCACGCTCCCATTGCTGTTCGGTAGCCCTTCAACCCAAACACCGTCAGTAATGTTACCGATGAGCTAGTCAGTGAAGGCAATAAACATCTAAGCAAGGGGATGGTTGAAATGTGCAAAAGTGCTTTTATTAAAAAAGACAATCATCAAAACAAAAGTGTCCATAAAGTGCCGTGCTGTTCCAGCTCAATAAATAATCCAATACGAAAAACGTGGAGGTAAAAACAATAAATAGAAAAAAGCACAACCCTTTAAAAACGAGGTTAAAATGTTCCTCTGGAAGCAGTTCTTAAAAACAACAACAAGCTTGGTGCTTTTAACATGTGACTCCCTTGCATCTCCCTGTCCAGTCTTCGCAACAGGGGAGCCACTCTCACTCTGCGGCTGCCCTTTTCAACACACTTACTCGAGACTGGAGACCTCCCGATCCCTGGCTTCGGTATGGCACTCATCCCAGCCTCGGAGACTTGATTCCCACAACGGCCAGGTCAACCACGTTGGGGATTCCACCACCAAGCCTCCCGACTTCCGCTGCTTTCCGTGGCCTCTCTACGGCCAGTCGCCTTCCCTTGGTCACTCCCGCTACCTGATCGCTCAGCGGGAGCGACATCCAACTCAAATGCCTGGGTGTAGGCCCAACACCCCAGGCCCTCGCAGCTGCCCTTGAGCGCTCGTTCGCGGCTCGCTCTCTCTCACTCACTCTCTCTCTCTCTCTCTCTCGCTCTCTCTCACTCACTCTCTCTCTCTCTCTCTCTCACCGCCCTGCTTCCTCTCCTGCTCCCGGTAACCTCCGTCCTCTTTCTTTTCGTTCTTTTCTGATCCTTCTAACCAACTCACGCTTCTTTCTTTATAACGTGAGGGGCCATCACAGCTGTAGCATTAGCCACGGGAGCAATCACGGATGTGGGCAGTTCCTCACCTGTGCACTCAGTGAGAAACGCCCACAACCCCGAGCGTCCTGCGGCTCGCTACAACAACGCCCCCCTCACGAAGCCGCTTCGGGTGCGGTGATTATTTATTTAAAATGGCCTTTGCTCAATGAGCTGTGGACCCACTATACCACATATTGAGAAAGTGGATTCTCTTCCCTTTTTTTATTCTACTGATTTTTATTTATTTACTTATTTTTCCTACTATTAAAGTTGTATTCTGTTGGCCTAGCTCTCTTTCTCAGGGGTGAGGGTTGATTTGTTTCAAACCTATTTTTGTAAAACTTGACTTGCTTGTATGGAATGTTATTTGATAGTAATAAATTCAATTAAAAGAAAAAATACTTTACAACACATTTTTTTTTAAGTTGGAAATTGAGTAATGTTAGTTAGGAGTGGAACCATGGAATATTACAGAGCTCTTAAATTATAATTATATTACCCTTCCCCAATATACTAACACATTTATATACAAGTACTGCAACTAGTGTTTTTAGTATTAGGAATACATTGTTGTAGCATTTTACATGTACCATCCTAGGCTCTTATAGTGTTATATTAGTTGTTATTTCTATATTATTTCTGATCTTACTTGGAAATTCAGTTTAGTTTTAGTTTTCCTTCAACATATATTTTTAGTTTTAATTTCTCTAATACATTTCTAGTTCTAGTTTTAGTAATTATGGAATGGTTAAAGAGCTACTGTGGAGTTTAGTTTTGTGCCACTGTGACGATGCGGGTTCTGGCTCCACACTCCTGTTTGGAAGCCTTACCCCAACACCGTCGATAATGTTACCGAGTGAGCTAGTCAGTGAAAGCAACAAGTAAGCAAGGGGATGGTAAAAAAAGTGAAACAGTGCTTTTATTAAAACACAGACCATCAAAACAAAAACAGTGTTCAAATAAATAAAGTGCAGTGCTTTCCAAAATCTTCATTAAATAAATAATCCATTAAGAAACGTGGAGGTTAAAAACAATAGAAAAACAATCCTTAAAACCAGAGGTTAAAATGTTCCTTAGGAAGCAGTTTTTAAAAAACAACAACAAGCTTGGTGCTTCTTTTATCTAGCGACTCCCCTGCTTCTTCCTGTCCAGGCTTCACAACAGGGGAGCCACCCTCTCGCTGCAGCTGCCCTTTTCCCTTCACTCACACGAGGCTGGAGACCTCCCGATCCCTGGCTTCGGTCTGGCACTCATCCCAGTCCCCGAGACTTGATTTCCACCAACGGCCAGGTCGCCCACGTTGGGGACTCCACCACCAAGCCTCCCGTCTTCCGCTGCCTTTCCGCGGCGTTCTGCAGCTCGTCGCCTTCCCCTGGTCACTCCCGCTACCTGCTCACTCAGTGGGAGCAACATCAACTCAAACGCCTGGGTGTCGGCCTAACACCCAGCTTCCTCGCAGCTGTCCACGAGCGCTCGCTCACTCACTACACGCTCCGCGTGTCTGTCTCTTTCCTGCTTCCTCGCTCCCTGTAACCTCCGTCTTCTTTTCCTTTCTCTCATTCTTTTTTTTTTCCTGATCTTTTTTCTTCTCCAAACCGACTCATGCTTCTTATAATGCGAGGGGCCATAACAGCTGTAGCAAATTAGCCATGGGAGCAATCACGGATGTGGGCAGTTCCTCACCTGTGCACTCGGTGAGAAATGCCCACACCGCAGTTCGTCCCGCGGCTTGCTATGGCCCAACGCTCCCTCGCTAAGCCGCCGCGAGAGCGGTGATTATTTATTTAAAATGGCCTTTACTAAGCAAGCTGTGGACCCGCTATACCACAGCCACAAGCAAAAAGAATTGTATACTTAACGGGTGGGGATATGAGTTTAATGCTAGTGGATGCTTACAGCACTACATGGTATACTATCTGGTTTTGTTTTGTCTGATAAAAACAAGCATAATAAAACACCAGATACTGAATATGAACAATTTTATACAATTGTATCATTTTGTAAAACATTTTCTATGTCATTTGTGCTGAACAAATGTGTGCTGACTGTTGGCACATTTAATTTTTTCCTTTTCTTGCCCAGAATGGGCCAATTTGTGATGAAACGTAGGTGAATGTTAAGGTTTGAAGGTGTTTTACTCTAAATGTTTACAGCACACAATATATCCTGCTCCAAGACAATGTGCATACAATGAATGCCTCCAATATTGTATTAAAGATCTCTCATACTGTTCTTTGTTATTTTCTACCCGCCATATTGATGTCTAATTCCATCTCAGGCCCATACAATTTATAGACAGAATTTTGCTACCTGCAGGCCTGAAAAGATATAAAAAATCAGAAAATATATTTTATTGTGCTCGGACAGGTGTGATCATGAAAATCATGGGGGCTTAGGAAGAACAGGTTTTAGGCTTGAATCAGATTACCAGGATAATAAATCACTCTCTTCAGACTGGAAATGTTCCCGCTACATTGAAATCTGCTATCATCAGACCACTTTTAAAAAAATCCATTTTGGATTCAGAAGTACTTGCAAACTACAGGCCCATTTCTAACCTCCCGTTCCTTTCAAAAGTACTGGAAAAAGTAATTGCTGCACAGCTTCAGTCTCATCTAAAACAAAATAATTTGTTTGAGAAATTTCAGTCTGGTTTCTGCCCCTGCCACAGCGTGGACACAGCTCTGGTTAGAGTCACGAATGACCTGCTGATGTTGGCTGATGCTGGTTTTCCATCACTTCTCATCCTGTTGGACTTGTCATCGGCCTTTGATACTGTTGATCACAACATTCTGCTTCACAGATTACGACATACTGTTGGACTCTCTGACTCTGTTTACAACTGGTTCTCATCTTATCTTACTGAAAGAACAGAGCATGTTGCCCTGGGAGAGGCTAAATCTGCTATACACAATGTCACCTGTGGTGTTCCTCAGGGCTCTGTGCTCGGTCCCATTTTGTTTACATTGTATATGCTTCCCCTGGGCTGTCAGCCAGCATGGTAATTTATTTCATTGCTATGCAGATGATACTCAGCTCTACCTCAGGATAAATTCAACCTCCTCGTCTACTCTCCCATCATCCACTTTGACCATCTGTTTGGAGGGGATAAAGTCATGGATGAAGCAAAATTTCCTGCAGCTGAACAGCTCTAAGACTGAAGTTATTTTAGTAGGCACCCCACACCAGGTTAGGTCATCTAACATCACCAGTATTACCTTTTCTGGTCAGGATATTCCATTGTCAACATCCGTTATAAACCTTGGGGTTAAAATGGACTCTCATTTGACGTATGAGGCTCATGTCAAACATCTGTGTAAAATGTCTTATTTCCACCTCAGGAATATAGCAAAACTGCATCCAGCACTCACGTTTGCTGATGCAGAAAAGTTAGTCCATGCGTTTGTCTCCTCCAGGCTGGACTTCTGCAATGCACTTCTCATTGGGACTACTGGAAAAACCCTTCAAAAGCTGCAGTATATTCAGAACAGTGCTGCTAGGATCCTGATGAGAGGGCGTAAATACGACCATATTATGCCCATTCTTAAATCTCTTCACTGGCTCCCTGTTTCATTTAGAATTGATTACAAGGTTGCCCTTCTTACCCACCAGTGTATTTATGGGGATGCCCCTCCCTACCTCAAAGATCTTATTTCCTTACATATGTCCACACGAAACCTTCGCTCTGCATCAGTACATCTTTTGAAAACTCCTAAGACTAAATTTCATACCATGGGAGATCGAGCTTTTTGCTCAGCTGCACCCAGACTGTGGAATGCTCTCCCTGAGTATCTGAGGACGCCACAGACTGTTGATGCTTTTAAATCTGGTCTTAAAACTTATCTTTTTATCAGAGCTTTCGGGTCGAATTTAATTTTGTAGCACTATGAGATTTGTTTCAAATATAAAGTGCATTATAAATAAAATGTATTATTATTATTATTAAATACGTTTTGTTCCATATTTGAGGCATGTGAGTTCCCTTGAAGGTTTTTAAGATGCTATGTACTTCAAGTGACTTTGATAATAGAGTAAAACTAAGTATTGTTTCTTTCAATGTAAACATGCTTCTCCAGCACATGTACTCTACTGTGCTAGGTGGCATCAATTCAGTTCCATTCAATTTTATTGTTTCAAGAAGAAAAATTTGGTTTGTCAGCAGGTTTTCCAGAGACGTAACATTAAAAACAAATCACAAAGAACACAACCAATAAATATACTGTAAATTTAATACAAACAAATATAGCAGTGAATATGATATTTACGGTGACAAATTAGATCAAACATATTACAAATAAAAATTAAACCAATAATTTAACTAATCTCAGTGATGAATGTTGCAAATGATAACCATTCACCCCATGATTCAAGTCTGTGGATGCTTACTAAAGTTGAACTTATTCAGAGGATTAATAGCAGTTGGGATGAAGGAATATTTGAACTGGTAGATTTTTATCCCAGTAACACTGAACCTGTGGCCTGATGGCAACAACTGAAACTGAGTATGTAGTCGGTGCTGTCATGGCATAGACTTTTTACTGTCCAGTGACTTACAAAGGGAGAAGGGACACTTTCAGGACAGGATTTGTTAAAATTTCATTCCTGGACACAAATTAGTGCTAACCTTTATTTCTGTGTTTTTAATTTCACTGAAAATGTGAACGTATCATCAGGGCATTATAATGTTCTCGACCTTGACAAAAATATATGTCCATGATTGACGAATATGTCCGATTACTAGTAAACAAACTACTCCTCCTCTACTGCATTCTCTACTGCACACATTTTATTTTCCAAACATAATATGCTCTAATAAGATGAAACAGCAATTAAAGGAATTCTCATCTAATTGAATGATATACTATGGCAGAATTAACTTGATCTCTTAGGACACCACAATTGTATGATTTTTTCACTTGCCCCACTGGTCCAGTACTTCAAAGAATTTCAGAAGTGCATTATTTTAGGACATCATACAGTTACACCACAATGCTACCATATGAACATTACCAAATATATCTACTAGTTTGTGTGTGACTATCAATAATGGGAAGAGAAAATATAACTCAACACCAAACCTCATCTCATCTATACTTTACTGCTTAATCTGGACAGTACTCTGAATCAAAGAAACCAATAAAGCACTCTTGAATTAAGCCAGAAATAGAAGTTTCATATGACTCAATAATGGCCAGCTATATGTGACATGCGATGCCTGCTGTGCATTATACTTGATATGCTTTGTGTAGACTGTGACATGGAACAATTCCAGAAAACATGGAAAATGACAAAGTGAGCAGTCAAGGGCTGCACAGTGGCGAATAGGCAGCACTGTTGCCTTGCAGTAAGGAGACCTGGGTTCACACCTCAGGTACTTGCAGGGAGTTTGCATGTTCTACATGTGTCTGCATGGGTTTCCTTCTACTGTTCAAAGACATCTAGATTGGTGAATTGGCAACATTAAATTGGCCCTAGTGAGTGGTTGTGTGTTCACCCTGCCCAGAGTTTGTTCCTGCCTTATGCTAGCTGGGATATGCTCCAGCAGACATTACCCCTACCCCAAGGTCTGGATTAAGCAGGTTAGAAAATGAGATGAGCAGTCAAAATATGAGCATACTTTGTAAACAGTTTTGCAAATTTTCCGAAGTTTCATTTTTCATAGATTCTCAGCTGTTATGACCCCTGGTTGATGATTCCTAGCAACAAAGCAGTGAATTTGCATCTATTAGATACCCACTTTTTTCTAGAACAGTCAGCCTCGATATGGGCCACTCTTACCCTGCAAAGTATTCTCAGTATTCTTCAAAAAAGGAGTCAATGACTCTCTTTAAAACTGACGTAAGGAAAGTGAAACATATTCTCAATGGTTTCAAATGTGGCTACTTACTGCAAATATTTAAAAGTGGAACCAGCCATATACCTTTTACCATGCAACTACAATGCAACCCCCAAGTTAAGAACCCATCACTTAAATGCTCCTTTGAGTTTTGGTGTTTCTTACACATCCTACCAAACTTCACAAGGGTGCTAAAATAACAGTTTGCCACACAATGCTGCCCCCACATCCCGGCTTTATTAGCAGACATGTTTCTCAAGAGCTGTGACGGCGTTAGCACCAGCAAGCCAGTTTGCATCTTATTGTACCCCAAATGAAGGATGTGTTATTGATATTCAACTTCGTGACCAAATTTTTGGCATTGGTCTACTTTTCTGTTCCATGTTCTGCCACTCTCTTTTCAAAAGTGAAAGAATGGGATTTCCTGTCCAGGCGTAGCTTACTAACTATGGGTCCAATCGTCGCAGCTTAACCGTTAAGTACACAAAATGGAATTATTTATAAATTTCAAAATCTATAGTTTTATAAATTATGAACAGCAACTATACACCAAACCTTATGTGAAAAATTTCAACAGCTGGTTTCCTTACACAAGACAAATCCACTAGCTCCTAGGGGTTAAAACAGCAAAAAGAAAGCACATCAATGAATAACTTACAATGGTGGACAATTAGGTATATTTAGCATCAACTATTGGTAGTTTCCTTCAGGAATTCATTAAAAATTACATTTTTTAAGGCTTGTTGATCCTCCAGCTAGGACATTGGATATCTCTGGGTCCACGGTCCTTGAGGCTGATCCTCCAATTAGCTGTGAACCACCCAATCTCACTGAGATTGCAGAGGTGGTGAACCAGCTGAGGGTAGGGAAGGCTGCAGGGATCTGTGGTATCCGGGGTGAACTTCTCCAGGCTGGTGGTAAGGCTGTCCTCCTGGCATTGCAAGCAATCTTTGCTTCCATTTGGGAGACTGGCATCATCCCAACTGACTGGAAAGGGTGATTGCCTCAACTACAAGGGGATAACACTGCTCTCTGTCCTGGGTAAGTTCCTTGCTAGGGTCGTCCTCAATATGATCTGTGATCACTTGCTCACCTATCAGCGACCGGAACAGTCTGGTTTTACGCCTAAGAAGTCTACTATCGACTGCATCCTGGCACTAAGGGCTCTCAGGGAGCGCAAACGCGAATATCGGCAGAGTTATTTTGCAGCCTTTGTCGATTTTCACAAAGCATTCGACTCAGTTGATCGAGCTGCCCTGTGGGAAATCCTGAGAGTTCGTGGGATCCTCTCAAAGTTGCTGGATATCATGGCCGGCCTATACACTGGTACTGTGAGTGCTGTGCAGAGTGGAGACAGAACCTCTGTGTTTTTCCCAGTTGATTCTGGGGTTCATCAGGGTTGTGTTCTTGTTCCTACTCTGTTCAATGCTTGTATGGACTGGGTGTTGGGCAAGGTTGTGGGGTCCAGCGGCTGTGGGGCATCTGTTGTTGAAGAAAGATTCACGAATCTTGACTTTGCTGACGATGCTGTGATCTTCGCGGGGTCAATGGAGGCTCTGATCGGGACGCTCAAGAGACTGAGCGAGGAGTCTGAGTGTCTGGGCTTGCAAGTGTCCTGGATAAAAACCAAGATCCAGGCCTTTAATGACCTCTTGGGCACAGCCATCAGCAGTGTGTCTGCTTGCGGTGAAAGTGTCGACCTTGTCGAGAGGTTTACTTACCTTGGCAGTGACATTCATGTCTCTGGTGAGTCTTCCTATGAAGTCAGTAGACGGATTGGGAGAGCATGGGGGGTCATGAGGTCACTGGAAAGGGGTGTATGGAGCACCCGATATCTATGCAAAAGGGCGAAGGTCCAAGTCTTTAGAGTCCTGGTGCTTCCTGTCTTGCTATATGGTTGCGAGACATGGACGCTATCCAGTGACCTGAGATGAAGACTGGACTCCTTTGGTACTGTGTCTCTCCAGAAAATCCTTGGGCACTGTTGGTTTGACTTTGTGTCAAATGAGCGGTTGCTCTTGAAGTCCAGAATGAGGCACATTACCTGCATTGTGAGGGAGCGTCAGTTACGGCACTATGGCTATGTGGCACATTTCCCAGAGGGTCATCCAGCTCATAAGATCCTCATTGTTGAGGACCCGAGTGGCTTGACCAGGCCAAGGGGTCACCCACGTAACAGCTGCCTGCGGCAGATACGGGGTCAATCCTGGAGGGTGGGTCTGGACCATGTGTCTGCCTGGGGGGTTGCCAACTGGGATCCCACAGTTGTTTCATTGTGTAGTGGGTGTAGCAACGCACTGTACCAGTGCATGCTCCCCAACTTGACTTGACTTGTTCACCAATAAATGTTCACAATGATGTTGTATTACTTAAATTGTAGGTGATTTTCTCAATAGAAATTTATTGAAGGTTTATCTCTGTGTTTCAATAGACATGTCTGTCTACAACTAATAAGCAAGTTGCAGTTTCACTTCTTTTCTTGTGCTGCACTTGTCAAAATGAAAGAAGAAAAACACTTGCTGCAGTGTAGTGATGCCCCTATTAAAACTTTTGACAGCTCAACATTGCATTATTTTAAGTAGTGATCAGATTATCTTAGGCGAACAATTCATTGGTAAAGTAGTACATCAGAATGTCCTTATGTAGATGGAATATGTAGAGCCTTGAGGTCCATGGTCAAGAACCAAGTTATGATGTTTACACTTTATGAAAAAATAGGCATCCCTTCTCATACATGAAAGAAACATCTCTAATATGTTGCTGTAGATCTCTCCTATCTTATGGTTCTTACAGATCCAATTGGTTCTTGCTGTTTTTACAAAGATACACACATTGTTTTTTATGTAAACATTGTTTTGCTATTTATTCCAATATAAGGACAAACTAGGTAATGCCATACTAGGCTGCCATCCCAGCACGTACCACACTAGGGATTTAAGCATTAGGTGATTCTCATAAACACAGCTATCATCCATTTCTTATATGTAGGGAGAGAATTGCAAAAGGCCTTGTCTGCTATTTTTACAGGTTTGCTAGGGAGGTTAGCATATCTGCTTTCAAGGTTCAAGTGGACAGCCATAAATACAGTAAGTTTGCATTGCCTAGACTAGAAGATGGAATATATTTATATGCATGTAATAGCAAAAGATACTGTATGCTATCCAGAGTGAAATGCATTTGGCAAAACTCAGCACCTTATTAGAAATGTTCTAACTCTCATCTGTAGTTTGGAAGTTTATTTTTCACATTACTTGCATATTTTAAAGGCTTAATCCAATATCAACCAGTTCTTTGAATGTATTATTTTAATTGTATATTTACTAGATAAATAATAGGAAGATAAATAAGTAAATAAATAAATATACACATTGTGAACGCTGGCCCCGGCACAGACAGACGGACAACATTTTCTCACCCAACACACTGTTTATTCTACAAATATTTACAATAGACAGTCCTGTGCACTCACGAACCCCAGTGCCTTCCGCACCGATTTCCCCAATGTCCAGGGCCCACAGTCTCTGTGCCTTCCTGGCCGCCTTCCGTCCTCTTTCTCCAGCTCAGTCTGCTTCCTCCCGACTTCCACCTCCTGACTGGAGAGAGGCGGCCCCTTTTATGGGGACCCGGATGGGCTCCAGCTGCTTCCCGGCACCTGACGTTGGCCACACCCCTGTGTGGCGGAAGTGCCGGCTGCGCACCCGGAAACCGTCCGTGCATCCCCGGTCGTCTTCCCCCCGGCACTTCCTGGTGTGGCAGAAGTGCCGGGCTCCCGGGATAATTAGGCACTGGGGCGCCGCCTGGCGGTGGCCACGGGTCCCTACAGGGCTGGGCTTCCAAGCCCTGTACCCGAGGCCCCCTGCATAACCAGGACGGACGCCCCCACTCGGTCTGGAGGAGGCACACGTCCTCCTCCGGTCCTCCAAGGCGTCCCGACCGGGCTCCAGCCCCGGCCGAGGACCAGATGTGATAAACCGGCATCGGGACGCCGCCTGGCGGTGACCACGGGCCCCTACAGGGTAGGGCTTCCATGCCCTCGACCCGTGGTTCCCAACAGAACCAGGATGGACGCCCCCTCGCGGTCTGGAGGAGGCACAAGCCCTCCTCACGTCCTCCTGGGCATCCCGGCCGGGCTCCAGCCCCGGCCGGGGACCACAACATACAGTTTGGTCTGATCTCTCACTAGAATGACTACAAAGCAAGACAATTAAAAAGAAAGAAAAGTTCTGACTTGGCACTCACAGTCACCGTGAGGCATTATGCAGATGTATTGTTGTTGGTATAATGGAGCTCCAGTAGTGTTTCTTGATACAATCTGCTAAATAATTTGTTGGCTGAAATTGCTCAGTTTTAGTTTGTCAGAGAGAGAATGTGCAGCATTGTTCATAATGACACTCAGTTTTGTTTAATTCTCTCCTTTGCTATGACCTCCAGGGGGTTCAGAGTGTGTTCTATAACTGAACTTACCCTTTTAATTAGTTTGTTGGTTCAGTGGGCCTCTATTTGTGATGTTACCAGTCCAGCCCACCACAACAAAGAACATCACACTGGCCATAATAGAGTTATAGAAGATGTAAAGGATATCACTTCCCACATTAAAGGAATAAAGTCTCAAAAGAAAAAAGAATCTGCTCTGCCCTTTCTTATAAAGTTCCACTGTGTTCCGAGACCAGTCCAACCTGTCATTAATGTGGATCCCAAGTAGTTGTAGGGGTGGACCACCTTTACGTCCACTCCTTGAGTAGAGACTCTTCAGTGCAGTGAAAGTCAATAACCAGTTTCTTGGTTGTCCTGATATTAAGATACAGATAATTTTCTTTGCACCTAGAAAAAAACTTTTCTCCACTTGACACCAGTACACCTCATACATGCAGAAGTGCACTTATTTACATCTTTTATATTTTATTTCATCCTTGTCTTTTCCATGTAATGTATATGAATTTATGGTAACTAATCTGTATTTTTTCACTCATTGAGGTTTCTGTTATTACTATAATGGAAGTGAATGATAAACTGGTGTAGTAGTGAATGCTGGTGTAAGTTTCTAATATAATCCAAATTTTCTCATGTAGTTGATACTGAAATAAGCCTGCAAATGGTGAACCACAATTCCTCTAAGTTCAACAAAATAAAAGCAAAAACAAGTAACACATAACTTAAACACGACACTTGTGCCACTTTTAAGTTAATTTTTTTCTCAAATCTCCATTTTGATATGCCGCTCTGACCACTGTAGATAGCACTGCAAGTAGTAAACTTTTAATTTGAGATCGCAGATTGCAGGAAGCTATTCCTCCCTTCTACTTAAACAGAAACGCATTGTGAACATCAATGATATACTGAAAGATAGTAGAGTACATTGACAAAAGCTAAATATAATCAAAACACAACAAAAACTGACATAAGCAAATAACTTTACAAACATCTACCCAACGGTGGCCCCACATCTGAAACCCAAATATGCATAACTCAAACATGAACAATGTGAAATGCTAAGAAGTCACAGCAGCAAAAGTAAATGATGCAATATTAAACAATCAGCAACATGAAACAATCTATCCATGTCTTGCTTCGATGGTTTTACTTTCATCTAAGGACAATGAAGTGCCCACCACATTCAGCTACACCTCGCTCTTTCATTATAGTCATATTTGTACTGCCTCCTTTTAATTGCTGCTTCAAATCCTGCTCCTCGTTTTCACTTTTAAACCTGAAAAATCCTTCTATCTCACACTGTGCTTCCATATTTTTTTCACTAAAGCAAAGTAAGAATTCTTTGTATGGAGTGGTCTTCCAATCACGTTGGCTTTCTTGCCTGCCATATCTCCTTTAGTTAAAAGAATAATGAGCAAACAAGTAAATACCTTGTTGACTAGAACAGCTGGAGACCAGCTTTAAAGTGAAACAAACTGAAGAAGTCAGAAGAAGTAGAAGCAAACAAAACTGAGGTTGATAATAATGCAGAATTAGTTTCAAAAGTTATTTAGAATTGGTTTGGTTTTAAGGCATTCAACTTTAACTATGAAATAGTACTTTGCAAAAATGAGGATATAACATATGCAACTGGCCATAACATAGCAAATAACATGGATCCAATTCAGACAGTACAGAAAGAAGGCTTCAGAGAGCTGGGCCCAAGATATGTGTTACAGAGCCATAAACATTTTGGTCACATTTTGATGTACACCACAACTCTACGCAGATTGATCAGACAAGGTTATGAAGGTTATGAAGGAAATAAATAATGTTTCATTCTTTTCCAAAATCACTGACTCATGGTCAAGCTGAACCACAGAACAATACCTAAGTCTCACTATTCATTATACTGACGACAACTGAGACCTGAAAAGCATATGCCTTCAGACTTTTTACTTTCCAGATGATCACGCAGGGGAAATAATTTGTAGTGGCGCTAAAATGAGCCACTCTTGTCCTGGGGCTTGAAACAATCTCATCATATTTGTATGAGTTTCGACAGTGGCATGAACACAAGCATTTTACCAGAACAAATGGAAAAGACTGGGCTGTTTTGGACACAGACTACATACATTGGTATTGGTAAGTTTATATGGCCAGAACACAATGCTTGTTAGAAACGTAAGCAAATGCTCTTAATAGGAATTATGGAATCAAAGCATGCACTTATAGTGATCTATTGGTTAGCGTCTTGTAATGACATCCTTGTTGGGAATCGACTAGCATAAAATTACTGTGTATACTGTATATGGCACATGTTCTGAGATTGCCTGGGCAGCACTCTGGAGACTGCTGTATCGTCAAAGATTCTGAGTAAGTTTACAGGCACTTTGTCTTCTTTTCCATTAATAACTCAATATCTATAATAATAAAAGGCAAAGCCCTCACTCACTCACTCATCACTAATTCTCCAACTTCCTGTGTAGGTAGAAGGCTGAAATTTGGCAGGCTCATTCCTTACAGCTTACTTACAAAAGTTAAGCAGGTTTCGTTTTGAAATTCTAGGTGTAATGGTAATAACGGTCGACAACGACCGCAATTTTGAACTTCCTTATTTATGGCCCCATCTTCACAAAATTTGGTAGGCAGCTTCCCAGTGCTAAACGAAACCGATGTACATACTTATTTCGGTGGTATGATGCCACTGTCGGCCGCCACATTGAACTTTCCAACGTCGCTAATTCTCCAACTTCCCGTGTAGGTAGAAGGCTGACCCAATCTTCACGAAATTTGGTAGGCGGCTTCCCTGCGCTAACCGAAACCGATGTACATACTTATTTCGGTGGTATGACGCCACTGTCGGCCGCCATATTGAACTTTCCAACGTCACTAATTCTCCAACTTCCCGTGTAGGTAGAAGGCTGAAATTTGGCAGGCTCATTCCTTACAGCTTACTTGCAAAAGTTAAGCAGGTTTCATTTTGAAATTCCACGCGTAACGGTCGACAACGTCCGCCCACGTTGTTGGCTGCCTGCCTATATAGGTCGTCTGTCACTCCGGTCTCTACATTCCCTTCCTTGCCTCGCCACAGGATTCACATCTCCTTGCTGATAACTACAGCCTTTTTATTTAATCCACGGCTTCTCCGCTGTTTTATTGTTCGTTTATTACGATTATAGTTATTGTGTACGTATTTTAGACTTACTTTACATTGTTCAGGTACCTATTTCCTTTATCGTTCCAACCATACCCCTATTAACATGTCTGTCGAGGTGATCACCATCGATCAAAGAACTGTCACTTACCGAGTGGTTTCCATGCCCGGAGATGGCACCTACCTTTTCCATTCTCTTTGTTACATATTGCACGGCCATATCAGGCTCACTCTTGATATCCGGAGGAACATTGTGTCTTATGTATTGACTGACTGGGACAGGTTCAAGGTGTGGACTGATGACGGTACAGGAGATAATTATACTATACAGGAGCACTAGAAGAGTGAAATGCTTAAGCCCTTCACCTATGGTTCTGCATGTGAGTTGATGGCTGCCGCTGAATTGTTCGGTTGTCGCTTTCAAGTGTACCGAAATGGCCAAATATTTTACATCTTTCGACAACCGCCAATGTCTCTTAAACATCTTAGATTCACAGGTGACGATTTCAGTAATGGACACTTTGATGTTTATGAATGTTTAAACTCTCAAAAGCTGGATGTGAAATTATCAATGAAACCGGTTGTATGCTTACAACGCTTGACAGATGCCGAATGTCACTTCAACACAAGTCCTGCAAATACTGTCGTAATTGAAATAAACCATGAAACTCAAACCGATTGTGACAGCAGCAATCCAAGCTATGAGATTTGAAACAAGATTACTTTTCACATGGCCAACTGTACATTGCATGCTCAAGAGTAAGCTCAGCGCACAGCTTGGTCATATTACAACCGGAGGACCGAAATGACAATGTGGCATACAAAGAGATCCTTAACAAATAATTATTGGCATATTTTCCCTCAGTTTAAAAAGGTTTAATTTTCTTCTTAATAAAAATTTTAAGGCAGTACTTCGCCGCTGCGAAGTGCGGGTATTTTTCTATTTACTATATAATAGAAACTAAATAAAGACATAATCAGAGACCTATGAGTGTACACTTTAACATGTGTCAATTGTTTAAAAAACATTATTTTTAAAATTAGGTGAGTTGGACCTAAAATTACAGACATTCTTTTTCTCAGAAATAGCGGATTTTGAGCTGCAGTGCACTAGCACGTGCAGGAGGAGCCGCATTTACATGATAAAAATTGTAAATTGGTCGCGGCCTCCAAGGAGGAGGACCCCCCTGATTGTTATTCTGGCGGTGCTTTCAAAATCTGGCATGCATCTCATGGGGAAAGTCTTGGCTGCTAGCCAAGTTCGGAACAGCTTTTTAGCAAATTCACATAGCATACCAGGCTTTGTTATGTGTGCTCGATTTGGCTCAGGCAAAAATGGCATTGAATGTGGAGTTGCCTCTTTACCCCATCACATACATGGGGAGAAAGTGTAAGCTTCACATTCTAGCCCAGTTCAGATCAACATTTTGGAGTTCCATTGCTTTTTGTAATATAGAAAAAAAAAATAGAAATGTATGTGTCTGTTGTGTACTGTATCTATTGTGCCTCTGCATTATAGCTTCTATGTTTTGTTTTGTTTTTTTGCTGTTGTCTTTTCCAGCCAGGGCAAAAATACAAATACATGCTGTTCTTCTTAGTCTTTCACAACACATGTTGTTCACATTCTGGAATGCATAATTCAATAAAATTGACGTTTATTCCAATAATGTAGCTCCAAGCAAAATCTTTCATACTTAGCTTATAAGGTGTAATCAACACACAGGGAAAAGCTATTCACCTTTCCATGCTGAATTCAAAAGAAGATGTATGGCAGTATAACTTTTTAGTTATAGTGGGTTCCAGCCAGCTTGTATTGCCCCACTGTCTAATATAGGGGGTCTAAACCTGCACCCCCAGGCGGTATGAGATGGTATTCAAGGGGATGCAATAAAGAGTGTCATGATTTGCCAAAATCGAGTGAGGTACAATGTCAGCTTTATTGTGGTGCAATCGGTGTCTTGCAGTGTGCCGTCTTTTGTAGGTCATTTATTAGTTAGTTTTCCTGTTCTATAATATGAAAAGAATCAAACAATACACACACAGCAGTCATCTGTCACAGAAATGCACATTCTCATGGGTTCCTTGATGTGTGCATAAAGGTGAACAACATTTTTTAAGAGAATAGAATTTGCATCTAGTAATGGTCCATAGAGAAGGGTGAGGTCTAGTATTGATTTCTGTACAAGCCTTGATCATGAAACGTGACTGATTTCGAGATTTGATTGACATTTTTGTTCAGAGGGACAAGGGGGAGTGAAGTGGATGCAACAGCTGCTGGATACTCTCAGCCTATCTCTCCTGCTGATGGTCCTGGCAGTAGCACTGCACTTTTAACTGTGTGGAGCATCTGTTTTTGAACATCTGTGTAGGTGTTATCGGGAGAGAGAGCTTGTCGACTGTATTTCAACACTTAGCAGTACGCTAACAGCTATTGCTTTGTGGAGGTCTACAATCCCTCAATCATTGCTTGTGTGTCATTTCCTCACACCACTTCACGCTTTCTGGGATACCCCAATCCCCGCATTGTTAATCGAGGGTCTAAGATTCAAGGAGGACACATATACCAGATTATTGAGATTTATAAAGGTAAATTGCTCAATTTATTTTTTCATTTTATGTACCATGTTAAAAGCTTAACTTTTTGAGTTTAATGTATTCACCTGTGGTACTGCATGTGGATTAATTTGTGGTTCAAAAATCACAAACTTAACTTTTTTATTTTCAAATGTGGTATTACATTTGTAGGGGGTGTGAACATAAATCAAAATTTTTCTAGAGGTGCACAGCAGAGAAAAAGGTTGGGAATTACAGCTCTAACAGATCATGTAACAGAGATGTCAACAGAAGAATATGCAAAGTAATGAAACTGCATTCATTATGCAGCAAATAAACATGTCATGACACAAATATTAATTTTATACTGAGGGTGTGTAGTACACAATGAAAGGCTACCAGCTTTTTTATTTTATCATTGGATTTATTTATTTTGTGCATACCTTTTTTATATTGAATTCAAAAGCAGATTAATGGCTTCATTCCTATATGTTAAATTACATATCATGAGACAAATAATACTGCATTTAGCTACTGAGCGGACGGCACAGTGGCGCAGTGGTAGCACTGCTACCTCGCAGTAAGGAGACCCGGGTTTGCTTCCCAGGTCCTCCCTGTGTGGAGTTTGCATGTTCTCCCCGTGTCTGTGCGGGTTTCCTCCCACAGTCCAAAGACATGCAGGTTAGGTGCATTGGTGATCCTAAATTGTCCCTAATGTGTGCTTGGTGTGTGAGTGTGTGCTTGGGGTGTGTGTGCCCTGCCCGGGGTTTGTTTCCTGCCTTGCGTCCTGTTGGCTAGAATTGGCTCCAGCAGACCCCCGTGACCCTGTAGTTAGGATATAGCGGGTTAGATAATGGATGGATGGATAGCTACTGAGCTTATAGCGCAAAGTTAATGGCTACAATAGTTTTTTTATTAATTTAATATAGTATGTGTGCATCCCATGCAGAATTTTAAATGGAACTGGGAAAAATTGCTATCTCTCTTTCTCTCACAGTACGACTTTATTTAGTAAAAGATTATGTTTTGTGCTTATTCCATATGTGTTTTTTAGTCTTGGAAATACGTATATGTTTTGCAGTCCAGCATTGTCTCATCTCTTTTCTCACCCAACCTGGATGGGTTTGTTACCTGATCTTAGGTATGAACAGAGCACCCCTAATATATATTCAGCAGATAGATAAAACTTCTTCGCACATGGTTAGCTTTTCTTGAAAAAGTGACAATAAAAAGGTTTCAGCAAGTATTTTGCATTTTTGAGTGGATTATTTGTCATATTTTGGTAAATTCAGGTACTCAAGACCTAGAAGAATACACTTCAGTATTCAAAAAGCTTTTTTTCATAAAACTCCTATACATGTTGAGAAACTTTATTTACAATTCTTATACTTTTGGAGCAATTTACAAGCTGAATATGATCCTGGTCCACTTACTGTTTACATATTATTGTAGCTGAGTTTGTGCTGAAAATAAAAATATATAACACTCTAATTACCGATACTTAAAAAGATTGTTGAAATTTGTACAGATGTCAGAGCATGGTTGAACCACCAAAGTTCTTCATTCCAGCCTTAGCCTCTACTGAATTAATATGGCAGTATTTCTGGCAAAGAACTTGTGAAGAGCACAGTAGTGAATGTTAAGTACTTGAATACTTTCAGTTTTATTTCTTTGATTCATTTATTATACCTGCTTACACTGTTCTGCTTCAGATTATCACAAAAGCACATGTACAATAAAGGTAGAAAATCTTTTTAGCTCCCAGCAGTGATTTCCTATGTTTTTGAAGGGTTATAGTTTTTTGTTTTTTTTTTGAGATATCATGATACCATATTGGTACAATAGGAATAGAAAAAAATGTGTGATCTGAATTTGAGGTCATATTGCCCACCCCTACTATAATGTTATAATTATGAGATACTATATATTTAAAATTCCCGGCTTATCAACCATCTCTTATTTATATTTCTTTTCTGGTTCGTCCTGCTTCCGCCTCAAAACCGGTCCCGCCCACACGCAGACGACACAGAATTTCTCGATTCCTATTCGTTCTCTTCCAAACCCCTCCCCATGCTGCCAGCGGCTCCTCTTCAAAACCGGTCCCGCCCACAAGCAGCCGACACGGCTTTTCTCGCCAAGCTTCTGAAGTACGTTTGCATCTGTCCCATTGGCAACTCCTGTAAACAGATTTCCACACTCAATATGAATTGCGATCCTATGGTTTACCCACTTTTATTCCTTTACGGAGACATTGGCTGGCACAAAGATTTACAACATGTTCCCGAT
>JANRMT010062848.1:20030652-20075053 GCA_026402145.1 Polypterus bichir lapradei | reverse complement strand
AAAAAAATGTGTGATCTGAATTTGAGGTCATATTGCCCACCCCTACTATAATGTTATAATTATGAGATACTATATATTTAAAATTCCCGGCTTATCAACCATCTCTTATTTATATTTCTTTTCTGGTTCGTCCTGCTTCCACCTCAAAACCGGTCCCGCCCACACGCAGACGACACAGCATTTCTCGATTCCTATTTGTCCTCTTCCAAACCCCTCCCCATTCTGCCAGCGGCTCCTCTTCAAAACCGGTTCCGCCCACAAGCAGCCGACACGGCTTTTCTCGCCAAGCTTCTGAAGTACGTTTGCATCTGTCCCGTTGGCAACTCCTGTAAACAGATTTCCACACTCAATATGAATTGCGATCCTATGGTTTACCCACTTTCATTCCCTTACGGAGACATTGGCTGGCACAAAGTTTTACAACATGTTCCCGATAAAAGAACCGCCAAGCGAATAAGGCTTACTCAATGCCAATTTTACACGTACAGATTAGCAATGAGGAATACATTTAGTATTTTGCACTCCAGCGGCGAACTATTCCAACAGTTCGTCATAGATGCGTATGTTAAAACAGAGGGCACACGTCTCAACTATCTCAGATTAGATCGACAAGATTTGCGCGTGGAACAATACAAAGGACTGTCAGATGCACTGCAAGCAAACACTGACAATAACAACGTACGTGTAGGCAAAATGATCATATTATCGTCCACATTTCCAGAAAGTCCAAGATACATGCAACAAAACTAGCGGGATGCCATGACCATAATACGTAAATTCAGACAGCCTCATTTATTTATCACTTTCACATGTAATCCTTCTTGGCCGGAAATTCAACATGCACTGTCGGATACCCAAAGACCGGAGCACAGGTCTGATATTGTAGTACAAGTCTTTTGGATCAAGCTGCAGGAATTACTTAGAGACATTCTACAACAACATCTTTTTGAAGTTGTTATTGATTATATTTATGTAATCGAATTTCAGAAGCACGGCCTTCCTCATGCCCACATGCTGTTAACTCTTCACAATAATTCTAACAACCAGTCTTCAGCCACGGTCAGTTGTACGTGGCTTTTTCTAGGGTTAGATCTTTTGACTCATTATCTGTTGTCACCACCAAAACACCTTTTCACAACTGCGTCTTTCAAGAAGTATTTATTTCTTCTTGATTTCTGAATTCCTTTCTCACCGTTTTCCGTTCTTATGCTTACACCGCCGTATGCTACGGCGGGCATCGGCTAGTATTTTTAATACTTGTAGCAATGAATCATGTAATTATGTGGAATTTGCTTTAGGCTGAGATAAATACATTTGAATATGGAATCCAATTATATGAGGATTTATCATCTGCTATGTAAAGCTAATTTGTACAATGAAAAATAAGGTGAAAAAGCAACAGAAGCATATCATGTGAAAATTAATTAAAAATGTTTTAAGATAATGAATATAAGAATCCTCTTGGTGTCTTACAAATAAGATGCCTGTATTACTCACGCTAAGTCTTGCATAAACGGAGAGAGGTTGTTTTGGGTAGCATACACGTCTAATAGAGTTTTGGCTGGTTTGCAGAGGTCTCCTTTCCAGGTTGAACTGCTTGATTCCTGCATAGTGATATGAAAATAAAAAAGTTCCTGTAAGCACAGTATATACCAATGACATTTTTTTTCAAAGATTAGTTTAAATAGTAAATTTAAAATGATTTGTTTTGTATTCTTTTCACTAACCATTATTTATTTAATACATTTATTATGTAATGGGACTCTCTCTTTCTGCAGCAGACCAAGACACAGTATGTTAAAAAAGTAATAAATACAAAGAAGCATGTTGTTCTATTCTTACTGCATTTCTGTTTGTTAGTTATTTTTGTAAAAACATATGTATTAAAACAATTATGAACAGTTACATCACTGTTCTGTTTAGCTTCTGTAGTTATCTTTCTGTGACACTTCATGCTACTGCTATAGTGGCAAGCTGTTCTCCTTCTCATGGGACAGACACTAGAAAATGCCTACAAGCCTTGGATTCCAAGAATGAACCCAAGATTAAAAATGTTTGTCATCTTAATATATTGACCATTACAATCTTACATAATATTTTAGAAAGCCTAGGAGGGCAAAAGCAGCCATTTGACCTAGGTCTGGAAAACTGCAACTGTGTCTGACTTTATGTTACAACAGGTAATGTAACCCCCATTGCTAACAGTGTTGATTTTGACAACACATTTTCATTTAGTTGTAGTTTTTGACTTCTGACTAAATTGCACTTTAGTTTTAGTCACATTTTAGTCATTTAATTATTGTTAGTTTTAGTCTAGTTTTAGTTGACAAAAAATAAATTAATTTTAGTTGAGAAAAGGTAAATCAGTTTTAGTCGACTAAAAGTAAAAGTAAATTAGTCAAAAGGTCAAAATCAGATAGATATCTTGTTTAAAATATGAATATGCACAGATTATACTGTACCTCTAAACTATTATACTAACATGTACACTAAGGAGCCAAACCACATGAAGTGATTATTGAACATAAAATTAAGAGTAGATGTAGAAAAGATTTACATCAATAGCTCTTGGTCAGATAATGGCAGCTCTGGTCTGACTTTACAGTTTTCTGCCCTTCTGCAAAAAAATGCTGGATCAAGCGACACATGTTTAATTTCAGCATTGGGTTTTTAAAGAACGAGATCACCATGGACTATCTGATTTAACTGACCATGTCCATGTTTTAAATTTATTCTCTGATATTTTTTTTCACCAGCAACTGAAAAATACTGCTTAAAATAATACAAAAAATAAATATTCAAACATTATTATATCAGTAATGTTGACTTAATGAATTCCAAAATAATTTAGGATACTTACATTTAAACAAACCCTTAAAAGCTGTTTTTGTAACAAATACTTTTCAAATCTGGTTTGTCAGAGAATCACTCAGTTAGGTTTGCAACATTTGCTATTGTAAGATTTATATTTACATAACTATCTTGTTAAAAAACTCACTTAAGAGTAACATTTAACATGAGTCATATTATTACATTAGTACCATTCTAATGTATGACTTAAGTGCTTTTACTATGTTCTTCACATTTTAGGGGTTATGCTTATAAACATTAATTTGCCCTCGAAAACCAAACAAATAACACAAATTTAGTGTCTTCAGAGTCGTATCCAGCAATGAAGCATTGCTGATTTCCCATACTGTACATGTACATATCGTATTAATTTGGAAATGCGCTTCAAGGACTGAAATCTTAAATACATTTTATGTTAATATTAATAAATGGAGCAGCTGCATTTTATTGGTGATATAGACAAGCCAAATTGCCACTTTGTTTGAAACTTGCCTTGATATTTAATTGCTACCACTGTTGTTCTCACTGCCATTGTGCTAGTATGTGTATATGGATGCACGTGGCCCAGAACTATATCCACCAGTTACAAAATGGATATATGCGTGGAATAACAGGTATAGATGTGCTCATTACAATCAAAGAACAATTGTGAAGCTTCCGTTCCTTTATCAAGACTGTATAGGACTCTGTATTAAAAATGATTATTCTGAAACAAGTGCATGACACTAAAACCTAAACAGATAAAACTCTAATCGGAAGCTAAATGCATGTGATTGCACTCTGAAAGCTGCACGAATCTGTTTCTTAAGTAACTCGTAAAGGGATAGAACTAGCAATAACAAAATACTCTCTGTGTGTGTTTATTTCACCGTGATTATTGCACAGAGAACTAATTATTGCATATCCAAATAAAAGGTGAGCTGGGAAGGTAGTAGGGAGAGAAAGAAAGAAAGAAAAAAAAGAGAGAGGGACAGAGACTGAGACACATATAGAGATGGTCAGTGCATGCTGAGATTCAATATAGTTATGGCTCAGGTAAAGAAATTGTCACTGAGTCAGTTCATCCTTGATTTGATGGACCTGTGATGCCTGTCAGAGGGCAACAGGTTAAAAAGGTGAACATCAGGATGTTAGGGGTCGTTCAAGATGTTTTATGCCATGCCAAGTCAGCGGGAAGTATACAAGTCTAATAGGAAGGGCAGAGAAAATTGATGACATGCTGAAGCCCCCTCTTGTCTGCTACAGTGCGATACAGTATGTTATATGATAAAAGTTCACTAGAAGCTTTTGATCCAGATTATTCTTTCTACGCAGTCTCAGGGAGTGAAGTAGAAGGCTGTGCCTTTTTAATGACCGCTTTGGTGTTTCAAGTCCAAGAAAGGACAGCACAGATGAAGGTACCCAAGAATTTGAAGGCTGGGACCCTCTCAACAAATCCCCATGGATATGGAGGAGGGCCAGGTCTGTACTATTTTCCCTGAACTCAAAGGTGATTTCCTTTGTTTTCATGGTGTTCAGTGTCAGGTTATTTGCTGAGCTTCAAACTGACAATTTCAGGATCTCTTCTCTGTAGGCAGACTCGTTCAACTCTGAGATGACTCCAACCACTGTAGTTTTATCAGCAGATTTGATGATGGTGTTATTAGGGTAGGCTGGACTGTAGTCATGGATGTAGTGGGTAAACAGGAACGGACTTAGCACACAGCCTTATGGAGCACCGGTGCTGAGTGAGTGAGTTGAGCATAGGTAGGAGCTATCTGAGGTTACTTGATAAGAAAGTCCTTTATCCAGGCGCAGAAGAGTAAGGGGAAACCTAGGTTAGACAGTTTACTGACTAGAATATCCGGAATAATTGTATTAAAAACTGAACTATAGTGAATGGAAAGCATCCTCACATAGCTCCCCCAGTGTTCCAAATGCCTCAGTGCAGTGAAGAGAGCAATGGTTATGGTATCCTCAGTGGACTGGATTGCTCTGTAAGAAAATTGGCGTTATGTCAAACGTGGGAGAGGTATAGGATTTGATGCAATGTGAAACCAACCTCTCAAACCACCTTATGACATGAGATGTAAGGAGTATTGGATGACAGTCATTAAGACAGTCAGTGGCTGATTTCTTGGGTACAGGAATGACAATAGCTGACTTCAGACAGGGTGGAATGAAGACTTGTCTCAGGGAGTGATTGAAGATGTTGGTTAAAAGATGTGAGAGCTGGTCAGCACATACTTTTAGCACCTTCCTAGGTATTCCATTGGGACCAGTAACCTTCCTGACTTTAGCACCCACCTCACTTGTTGCTCCTATAAAATAAATGTCTGGGTGCTAGAGTCTAAGGGTGGCCAAGAGAATGAGACTGGGTGTTGATGTGCCAAAACGCACAAAAAAGTAGTTCAGCTCCTGTGCCAGCGAGGCCCCCAATTCCACAAATGTTGTGTTGCACCCTCTGTAGTTGGTGATGTTCCTGAATCATAGGTCTTGCATTGGTGAGAAACATACTCGGTAAATGAGGCTTATGTGTTTTTTTGCTGAGCTTCTCTAGTAGGCTGGCATCCCCTTTTCTGCATCCTCTCTCTCTGCCATCTGTGGTGTCTACCCAGACCCGATAAATCCTGGTCGTCTCGCTAGGTCAGCGGGTATGTTGCTAGTGTGATGAAAATTGTCTGAAATGGGAAGTTTAACCAATATCCAGTAAATCTTGACAGCTACAGCAGCAATTTCCTTAACTGTGTGCAAACATACTAAACCAACATACTGTGCAAAACAAAAATGAAAGCATTCGAAAGAGAGAATCCATATATGAATGTTAGCATTCTTTTAATCAGATTGAAATTGCTTTATTTTAATCTGTAGTTTTCCGTGTGTGCATTATGCATTTTGTAAAATTTCTAATTTGGATTTTACCTGTGAACTGAGCCTGCACTCATCGAAGAGTGCTATAAAAAATTAATTGAGTTGAGTTTTAACAAAATTATAATACCTTTTCTTAATTATAAATCTTCAAGCATTGTGCTAGCTTGTCTACATTCCTGATACCTGAATCTCATTTCTCTTCACCACTTTCAAGGTAAACTATGTCTTTTGTTAAACTAATGTTAGTGCTGGGGTGGTGCTGCATATAGTTTTGCTTCTTTAGTAACTGCAGTTTCACATTATTAGTACAACCTGCCATTTGGAAAGCACTACAAATTCATAATTGCCACAAGGGTAGCAAAGCAGTGTTAAAACTGGATCTCGCTAATGTTTATGGGTCAATAAGCACACAAGTACATATCACTGAAAGCAAACTTGAATAGGCAAAGTCAGAAACCTTATTGCAGATATTTGAAGCATAAGATCAAGGTGGGTCTTTGTGAACTTATTTGCCTGAGTTATGAATATGATTGTAAAATCTACAAAAGTGCACAGTCCTTTAAACTGGAACTTAAGAAAACATATTGGGTGGTGTCAGGCTTTAGATGCCTTTAGCGTTATTTTTAACTATTTATTGTTGTATTCTACCAGAATTGTTTTTATCATTGTATTCCAACTGGCTTATGAGAAATGCATTTTTTTCACTATATTGTTTCTATTTTGGATTTTGACAGTCTTATCTTAGTTTAAAGTAGAAATAGAGATAATGATGGTTGAAATTAGTACACCTATGCCAATTTATGAATTGTGATAATAAATTTAAATATACCCCATTACAGCTTTTGCATCCCAGATGGAACATGAACAGAGAGAGCCCACAGTTGAAGTTAATTTTTCAAACTTTTGATAAATATAAAGGAAAAACTCATACTTAGTAAAACAAAATACAAGTATAGCTTAATAATCTTAATCTCCTGACTCTTGCCTTCTCAACCACAATAATTATGTTTCCCATTTAATAACAGTTCTCAAACTGACTACCCTGCCTGTCTTTTGGTTTCCACTTTTGTTAGCAATTTCAACCTCTATCATGTGAATAAGTTGCATAGTCTGCACACTACAATATGTATAAAATTCAACTCAAACAAGTTGACCCAGAAGAAAGTGAAAAATAAGGCCAAATTTCACCTTATAATTCTTAGGGCAACTATTTCCATTCATTTCTCAGAAACTTGTTAAATATTTTGCCAAGGTGTCATTTCACAGAGACACGGAAACAATCCTTGCTCTCTCGTCTGCTAGAGGTTCAGGAGATGGATTTAGTCTACCAGGAAAATTTAGGGTGTGATAAACCAATAAGCTCTTCCTTTCATTTCAACTGTTAAGGTCTTATAAAGGAATTTTAGGGCTTACCTATTCAAACATCCATCCATCCATTATCCAACCCGCCATATCCTAACTACAGGGTCACGGAGGTCTGCTGGAGTCAATCAGCCAACACAGGGCGCAAGGCAGGAAACAAACCCCGGCCAGGGCACTGGGTACACACACACACACCAAACACAATTTAGGATCGCCAATGCACCTAACCTGCATGTCTTTGGACTGTGGGAGGAAACCAGAGCACCTGGAGGAAACCCATGCAGACACAGGGAAAACATGCGAACTCCATGCAGGGATGACCCGGGAAGTGAACCCAGGTCTCCTTATTGTGAGGCAGCAGCAGTACTTAACTTAATTGTAGCAGTACTTAACACTTTAATATTGAACACAGCTGATTATGCATGAGGTTAGTGTAAAAAATGTAAAGGAAAAAGAAAAAAAAAATGGTGATTGGAACTAGCCAGTTCTATTAACATGAAATCGTTGATTGGTATCGGCCCTACAAAAACCTGGTCAAAGCATCCCAAGTAAATACTAATTACCGTTTTTGTGCTCCTCATTACATTGTTTGCACACAAGAGGTCATATTCGACACAGAAGAACCACTGAAAACTAAGGACCACATTTCCATGACAGCATGACTGCTTTAATTCAATAAGACAATATGGCTGACTTAGAATATACATGATTGAGGCTATTTGATGTTTCTTTTTTTTTTTGACCTTTACATTTAGTAAGTTCCAAATTGCAACATAAGTGCTGCAAGCTAATAATGTGCTGTAACTATACTGACATTTCTTGTGCTATATAAAAATACCAATTAAAGGCAAGAAGGAAGTACATAATTCAAAATCTGTTGATATGGTGCATATTAAGATATTGATGGTTTACTTTATACTTAATTTTAGGGTGTTTATATAGGGTTTTTAAAGCTCCATGTCAATGGTCCAATGGCCACTGGCTCTGATCTTGCTAATCAATTCAACCAGTAACCAGCTGATAGCATTTAGCAGGTAAATTCTAAATAGTCTGTATGATATTGTAGATAGATAGATAGATAGATAGATAGATAGATAGATAGATAGATAGATAGATAGATAGATAGAACTTTATTTGTATGCAGTACTACCTTGGAGAATTTGTGATTATATTTTCAGTCACGTAGTATCTAATTTAGTGCCTAGTATGTTGAACTGCGGAATAAACTTTTACTATTATAAATGATGTAAACATTAAAAGGGTGAGTGAAATGGTCAAAAATAATAATTATAATAAAAAGTAGTTTAGAGAATAATGGTAATTAGACTTAAATGCTGAAAATCAGGCTTTAAATTGAAAGATAATTATCACTTAAAATATAATGCAAGACCTGAAAAAAAAACGAAACAAGCTCACTTTGCAACATTAGAACAACTGTGAGAAGAACAGTTAGAGTCATCTGTAAAATCAAATGTCCTACCATACTACTAATTAATTTTATTTGCCTATGGTTCTTTTCATGAACAAAAACTTTCTAACATTTGTGTGAAATCTTCCATTAATAGGTTTCCAACTGTGTCTCAGTGCTGTTGTTGAAGAAGCAATTTTAAAGTAACAGTTGAAATCAATTGTGCTAATTCCCTTCATAATTTGAAATACTTCAATCATGTCACCCTTTAATCTCTGTTTGCTTATAGTGAAAAGATTCAACTCATTCAGTCTTTTCTCATATCTCATTTCTCTCAGTCATGGAATCAACCTAGTCATTCTTCTCTGGACTTTCCCCAGCTGTTCCACTTTTCTGTAATATGGAGTCCAAATCTGTACTCAGAAGAGAGCCCATTACTGCATTATGTAACTTAAGTACAGGGAGATTCACTTGAAAGAGGCACTGAATATTTTGTTGTAACTCCGGCTAGGATAAAGCAATCTGAACCAAAAAAAAAATGTTTATATACCTTTGCATATGTGTAATCAATTGCATTACATGTGATGCTGGAAGTGGTTTCCATTTTCTGTCAGGCACATTTCAACCCGGCGCTCCATGTTCCTGAACATACTGGCAAGCATCTCTGGGGGGATAGCAGCAATTTCATGTTGGATGTTTTCCTACAAATTTTCCACAGTGTGAGGTTTGTTCCGAGAGACTTTTCTTTTGAGTCTATCCCAAAGGAAGAAGTTTGGTGGTGTCAAATCCGGCGACTGTGGTGACCAAAGCCCCTTTGAAATTACCCTGTTGCCGAAGAAGGACTCAGTTTCTGCAATGCTCTTTGCCGATGTGTGACACATTGCTCCATCTTGCTGGAAGTAACCTTCTGTTAACTGAAGATCATCCAGTTCATTCTGACATTGCTTAAACGAATTGGTGAACCAATAGGTTCACACCATAAAGACGCGCTACTCAATACTGTACACCACCATCCTGATGAGAAGTCGAGTAACTGAGTGAAGGGGCATGGGTGGTATGCACTCAGAAGTTGCAAGCGTAGGTTAAACGTTGCAATAGCTGTCCGGCGCCTACCTCATCGCTCCAATGCAGGGGCATCCCGACTTGTTTGAAGTTCCATATACTGACGAGTACATTGCACATTGTTTCATTCAGATTGCTTCATCCTAGCAAGAGTTATTACAGAATATTCAGGGCCTCTTTCGAGTGAATCTCCCTGTATAACCCTCTTGACTTGTACTCTACACATTTACCCCTGGAAAGGGATTCTTACTTGATCTTCTTTGACAGCCTTGGCCATTTTGCTTGATTTGATTTACAGTATGTGTTTGACAGATGAGTGATGAATAGTTGTCACAGGTTGGACATGTAGATCAAGTATAATTTAGGCATTTCCAGTACTAATTTGTCCCCCAATAATTAAAAAACCCTTAGAGATTAAAGTGTCATTCCTGGACACTTTTACACCCCAAAGCCCTTGGTGTAGTAAGCAGGATGATTTTTGGGGTTTCCTCCAACATTTTTGGGGTACCTCATGGTCAGACAAGATATCTAAATCATTTACTTTCAGTTTCAGGGGGCTCATTGTAGCGTACGACACAAATTTGAGTGTCTAGGTATTGAAATAGCCGCAGTATTGATTTTAGCTGTGGTTTCTTGATGCATGGTTTCCATGTTGCTGGATTTTTCCTAGTTGTCGCAGAATCGGATTGCCATGGAAAAGTCTTCATTGCTATCACCGACTTGGTCTGACAACAGAGCCTCCATGATCCGGAGACCAAGGCCTGTATTGTATTTTAGCAAATTTTGCTGTTGCACTTCCTATTTGGAGTTCACAGATATGAATGGGGGTATGTCATCAGAGGCAGTCGGGTGATCGATTGTTCTGATTAGTTCTGCAATAAAGTTTTTTTAACATGAAATTGGAGTTTAAAGGTAAATGTTTCAGCAGGTTTCGAGTGCTTTATTATTAGTGTTTCTACTTCTTTAGAATTAATTTCTTTTGCTTTTTTTCATGCATCGATTTGTTTTTGAATACAATGTGTAAATAAATAGTAATGCGAAATGGAAATGAAAGCATGAGAGGCAGAGTGTGCAAGTGCTTTAAATGGTGAATGCCTGGAAAAAAATGGCTGAGTGAGTTTCAGCGTGTTAGCGGACAGTTTAAGTTACTTTGATAATGTTATGCTGCATGTGAAAGGGCTCTCTGTGACTGAAATACATTAAAAGAAGTTTAAGTTGAACTGAAGTTCTGAGTATTGAAAACAGTTTGTGAAAATATATGGTGCCAAAGTGTGCATAACATTAGGAAAATATATATATTTTCTTTGTATAAACTAAAATAGCTCTGAATTCAAACCAGACGCAATATGTATATTTGGTATCTGGGTACAAAAAGTCTCCATATTTGGTATAAATGAGTGTAGCACATTCCTTTTGAGTACTGGAAGAAGAATCTTTGATTTAATTTTTAAGTAAAAGGAGACAAATTCTCTAAAAAGGAAAGATGCTGTGAGTTGTGAAATGTGTGTGTGTGTATATATATGTATGTGTGTCAGGCTGAGTACACTGTGTTGATTTTGGGAAGGGCAGAATATGTATTTTGCATAGACAAAACTAGTTGTGTCACCTGACTAATTAAAAATGATCCAAGAGTGAAGGATGGCTTGTGTGCATATATAGGATATTGATATTGTTTTAAGTAGTTTGAACATGAGTTGCTAAGTAACTGGACAAAAGGTTTAGCTTGTTTTAAAAATGAATAAGAAAGTGACATTTGTTGGCAGAGTGAATAGCACTGACCTGCAATAAGAAAATCAGGATTAAAGTCTGGATATTTTCTGTGTAGAGTTCCTATTTTTCCCCAGTGTCTGTTTAGGGTTGCTTTAGAATATACAGTGTATGATTCACACAGTGCAGGAGAATATGTTTGTGTATGTTTTAAATATGGCAAGGATAACTGGTTAATAGAAAAGGATGTCAGTTTAATGTAGGCACATAGATAATGCAAGGTTTCCTTTATTGTTAATATAATATTTTGGAAGTTTTTGTGTATCTAGGTAGAGATGCTTGTATTAAGGTAAATTAGTAATAGAAAATAGTAGCTTTAAAAAAGAAATGTTTTATTTATTTTGTTTTGTAGTGAGAGCTTTGAAACTTAGTGCAGTTCAAAAGGGTGGTTTGGAAGTTTGCTTAACAACAGACTTTTACATCTTGCTCTGTGACACCCATCACCTGCATGTCCTCTCTCACCACATCCATAAACCTCCTCTTAGGCCTTCCTCTTTTCCTCTTACCTGGTAGCTCTATTCTTAACATCCTTCTTCTAATATACTCAGCATCTCTCCTCTGCACATGTCCAACGCAATCTCGCCTCTCTGACTTTGTCTCCCAACTGTCCAACCTGAGCTGACCCTCTAATGTACTCGTTCCTAATCCTATCCATCCTCGTCACACCCAATGCAAATCTTAGCATCTTTTCTCCTGCTTTCTGGTCAGTGCCACTGTCTCCAACCCATATAACATAGCTGGTTTCACTACTGTCCTGCAGACCTTCCCTTTCACTCTTGCTGATAACCGTCTGTCACAAACTACTCCTGACACTCTTCTCCATCCATTCCACCCTGCCTGCACTATCTTTTTCACCTCCCTTCCACAATCCCCATTACTCTGTACTGTTGATCCCAAGTATTTAAACTCATCCACCTTCTCCAACTCTACTCCCTGCATCCTCCATTCCACTGCCTTCCCTCTTGTTTACACACACATATTCTGTCTTGTTCCTACTGACCTTCATTCCTTTCCTCTCTAGAGCATATGTCCACCTCTACAGGGTCTCCTCAACCTGCTCCCTACTATCGCTACAGATCACAGTGTCATCAGCAAACATCATAGTCCACGGGGACTCCTGTCTAATCTCGTCTGTCAACCTGTCCATCACCATTGCACATAAGAAAGGGCCCAGAGCCGATCCCTGATGTAATCCCACCTTCACCTTGAATGCATCTGTCACTCCTACCGCAGACCTTATCACTGTCACACTTCCCTTGTACATATCCTGTACAGCTCTTACGTACTTCTCTGCCACTCCCAAATTACTCATACAATACCACAACTCCTCTCAAGTCACCCTGTCATATGCTTTCTCCAGGTCCACAAAGACGCAATGCAACTCCTTCTGGCCTTCTTGCTGTTGTTTATGTCTGGAAGACCACTAGAAAAAGGAGCCAAAATTATGGCGCACGGCCAGGGAGACACGTGCTTAGTAAGTGTAGTTATGAATCGGAAAGCACAGATATAAACCAAGGATCACAGCTAGTGGCTAAAAGCTGTTAACAAGAAATTTTGGGTATAGCCCTTTTAGTTCACATGCATTCTAACAGGGGTAAGAAAAACTGTCTTGCATTAATAAGAATAGTAATGACATCTTAACAATGGGAGGATTGACACCTATCTTTCAGCAATTGTAGCTGCTTGCTATTAATAGAACACTGGTGAGAGTCTAGTGCAAACCATTGCTGGATATGAACCAATGGGGCAATTTTGTTAATATATGATCACGGTGATGTGAGCAGGGTTGCTTGATTATTCTTATAGGGAAGTGTAATTGGGCTTTTGAAAGTTTTCAGGAAAGCAAGTAAAAGCGTTCTGCGAGATGGCGCGGCCATGTTCAGACGCTTTCCTGATTGCTCCGTCTAGACTTTGCGTTCTTTTAGTTTATTTCCTTTATTTATTATCCTTTATTATAGGTTTAGTAATCTATGACAGTAGAACACTTTTAGAAATTGGAAACCGGGTCTCTACTTTTATTTTCGACACTTTTAAGCCCGATCCGTCATGTCTGGCTGAGATACTCCACAACCCTTACGAAAATAGTAGACACAATGCTGACCCACGGTAATGAACAAAGAAACGATGTGGGAAACACGGTGGCGTCCAGAACAGACTGCGACAACAAGCACACCGCCCACCACTGCCTAGCATCCTGCTGGCTAATGTTCAGTCACTAGAGAACAAGCTGGATGACCTGAGAGCAAGAGTTACTTTCCAGTGTGACATGAGGGATTGTAACATTTTCTGCTTTACGGAGACATGGCTGACCCCCACAGTACCGAACCAAGCCATAACACCGTCTGACTCATTCTCTGTGTTTCACATGGACAGAACCGCAGAGTCTAATGAAGTTAAAGGTGTGGGAGTCTGCTTCATGACTAATAACAAATGGTATGATGCCAGGAATGCTTCCATTCTTTCCGGCTACTGCTCACCTCATCTGGAGTATTTAATCATCAAATGTCGTCCTCACTATATACCTCGGTCATTGCCACGGCGGTCTACATCCCACCCCATGTGGACACAGGCACGGCTTTGTCTGAACTCCATGATGTTCTGTGTACGACTCAAAATAAACACCCAGACGCAGCATTCATTGTGGCAGGGGACTTTAATAAGGCAAACCTCAGACAAGTAATGCCGATCTTCCACCAACATGTCACGTGTCCAACTCGGGGAGCCAGAATACTGGATCACTGCTACACCCCGTACAATCAGGGCTACAAGTCTTTTCACATTCAGCGTTTGGGAAGTCTGACCTTAACGCCATTTTCCTCATTCCGGAATGTAAACAAAGTTTCATTCGTGAAGCTCCGATCCCAAGGGAGGTGAAGCACTGGTCTCCCCAATCAGAAGCCATGCTGTAAGACGCGCTCGATAACGTAGACTGGGATATGTTCCGAACATGCGCAGATGACATCAACAAGCTTGAGGAAGCAGTAGTTAACTTTGTTAGTATGATTGCTGATGAAGTTGTTTCCACGGTGAGAGTTAAATGTTTTCCCAACCAGAAACCATGGGTTGACAGATCGATCCACAAGGCAATAAATGCTCAAACCACTGCTTATAATACCGGACTCACTACTGGCGATATGAGCGCCTACAAAATGGCTTCATACAGCGTTCGACGTGCAGTGAAAGACGCCAAACACTGGTATCAGAAGTGAGTCAAGCTGCACTTTCAATAGGGTGACATACAGAGCATGTGGCACGGACTGCATACCATCACGGACTAAAAAGGAAAATCTCACGCAACTGTAAACGCAGACTCTGTATTTGTATTTGCTAACAAATTCAACGCGTTTTACGCCCATTTTGAGGCTGGTTATGCAGCTAGCACTAACTACTGCCTGACTACGGAGGACGGTGATGTCATCGGCATTGCAGAGCACGATGTGCGTGCAGTACTGAAGTGAGTAAACATCAGGAAGGCGGTGGGACCAGATAGCATTTCTGGACGCATGCTGTGTTGCTGCGCTGACCAACTAGCTGGAGTACTCACCACCATCTTCAACGAATCTCTAGCACAATCTGTGGTTCCTATGTGCTTCAAAAGAACCACAATCATTCCTGTTCAAAAGAACAATAAGCTCATTTGCCTGAATGACTACTGACCTGTTGCACTGACATCAGCAGTCATGAAGGTGTTAGAGAGGCTACTGAAAGACATCATCTCATCCTCCATCCCAGGCACCTTTGACCCACTCCAGTTCACCTACCGTCTTACCAGATCGACAGAGGACGCCATTTCCCACATACTGCACATCACCCTCAGCCATGCGGACAAAAAACAGGGGAACTATGTGAGATTGTTGTTCATTGACTATAGTTCAGCATTCAATACAATAATACCCTGTAGACTGTTTGCGAAACTGAGGGACTTAGGACTCAACAAACGCTTCTGTGTGGGGGTGCTGAACTTCCTTACAGGAAGAACACATTGCAGTGAGGGTTAGTAACTGTGTTTCCAACAGCATCACCATCAACACAGGAGCTCCACAAGAGTGTGTTCTTAGCCCCTGCTGTACTCCATCTACACCCATGACTGCAAGGCCACATATTCCTCCAACACTATCGTGAAGTTTGCAGATGACACGGTGGTACTGGGCTTCATCACGAACAACAATTAGACGGCCTACATGGATGAAGTTGCAAACCTGACATTGTGGTGTCGGGAAAACTGCCTCCAGCTCAACATCAGCAAAACCAAGGAGCAGGTGGTAGACAGCAGGAGACAGCAGCGGGACTATAAGCCCCTCATCATTAACGGGACTCCAGTGGAAAGGGTGAACAGTTTTAAATACCTAGGGGTTCACATCTCCGAGGACCTGTCATGGCCTGAACACATTCAAGTTCAGACCAAAAGGGCAAAGTGGAGACTCTACCATCTCAGACAGCTTAGGAAGTTTGGGGTCTCTTCAGGGATTCTAAAGACTTTCTACTCTGGCGCTGTGGAAAGTATCCTGACACAGAACATCACATCCTGGTTTGGAAACTGCGGTGTTCAGGACCGTAAAGCCCTACAGAGAGTATTCTGTGCAGCAGAACACTGCTGCAGGTCAGCTCCACCATCTATGCAGGACATTTACACCAGAAGATGCAGGACCAGAGCTCTCAGGATTATCAAAGAATCATCTCATCCTAGCAATAGCCTGTTTCATCTGTTAAAATCAGGCAAAAGGTTTTGTAGTATCCTGGCCAGGACAGAGAGACTCAGAAAGAGTTTCTATCCTCAAGCCATAAAACTGTTAAATCAGAACATGCCATCTCATTCATGACCCTCCACATACTTAGACTGGACTGTAATTGTACCATGACGTCTACCCTTGCCTTGTTTTGGAATTGGTCTGTCCTCTAACTATGCACCTGTCTAACTTTGGTTGTGCACAATAATCACCGCGCTATTGCACTTTAACACTTAATTCTACTTTATTTCACTTAATTCTACTTATTTATGTATGTTCTATTATATTGTTATCTTTCAATCTAGGACTTCTTGTTAATCTAACTGATATTTTTCTAAGTTTGCACAGTTTTTGATAAGCAGATCAGGATGCATTTTACTGCGTGTTGTCCTGTATAACTATGCATGTGACGAATAAAGAATCTTTAATCTTGAAAACAGCTGCTGTGTTGCTCTACCAACAGCTTAGAGTAGGTAGCAGCCAGGAAGTGAATAACTGAAGCAAATATTTACTACAATTTATTTAAAAAAATGGGTGGGGTATAATGGGGTTTTAAAAATTTGAGTTTTTTAGTTTATTAAATAAGAATCTTTATTTAATTTGTGTGGTAGATTTTAAGTGAATAAACTGTGTGACCAAGACAATAGCTATACTATAGGACTAAAAAGGGAAAACTAGCATTTCTTTTAATTGTGTGTATGGAGAAAGTTAAATGTAGGCACAGGACAAGCAGTGCTGATAAGCTTGTGATTTCGCTTAACAATGATATCATACTGTCTGGGACAGCTGGAGGAGGGGAGACCAGATACAGGTGAATGAAGACAAGTACTCAAGGAGCTTGTGTAAAAGGTAAATGTTTCACAGCCAAGTATGGGAGAACTTTAGAAAAGGGATCCACTAGATCGGTTATGCTTTTGAACCATCAACTAAGCAAAATGAAGGGAATAAAAATATATTTTAACATATCAGTGAATTCTGGGATGCAAATGGCCATCCTAAGACGGAGATCTCTGGGATCTATATGAACATGTGCAGCAAAGGTAGTTGTTTGTTTAGCCCCTTATTTAACTTTTATGCTCCTAGTTTTGTGACCCCATTCTTCAGGTGTAACATAAAAAGATTTATCATTGATCACATTTAAGTTATGATTAAAAACTCAGCTTTTTTCTCTTTTTCTCATCTTCATCTGCTATACCTAAAACTATAAATACTCTAATTTGACATTTTGTACTAAATACACTAATTTAGATTTTTCTGTAATGTCAAGACATAATGGCATTCCACTCTCAAGTTTGTTAAAAATGTATTTATACAGCATGTATTAAATGATCTTATATTGTATCTTGTTACTTTAAATTATACTTTTATTCTTTTGTGAAACACATTCCCAAGTTAAGTTTTGTAGCAGGTTTACCTCCAAGATCTATCTGCTTTCTGCCACATTTCCATCAGTCTTGACCAGATCACCAGTCCCTGCGGCTTAAAAGAATTCTCGCAACATGATGCTGTCACCATTACATTTTATAACAGGGATGCTGCTACTTGGCTGATGCACAGTGTTATTTATGTGTTCAAGCCAACATGCTAGTCTTATCAGACCACAAGACTTTTTGACACATCTTTATAGTATCTATCAAATGATGCTCTGCAAATTCTTTATGGGCAAGGACATTATTTTTTTCAGCAGGGTTTTTTTCATTGCCTTCACTTTCATAAATACCTTGGGGATTGTTGAGCTGTAAACATTCTTTCCAAATGCAGCCTCTGACTTTCAACTAGTTCAGGGTGACTATATTTCATATTTTTTACACTTACATAAGATGGACTGCGCTTTTGATATGGTCTTGTACCCTTTTCTAGATTTGTGCTTTCCTATAATTTTATATTCCTAACTTGTTTTGAATGCTCTTTTGCCTTTAAGAGAGGGGGTAATTATCCTCACAGATTAATTGAGAACAGGTGATCCTCTCATTACTTACAAAGGAAAGCATCAATAAATTGGGACAGTTAGTATTGTAATACACGGCATCTGAGCAACGTTAGCCTTATATTTGCAAAGGGTAGAGATACTTTTAAAATCTTGCCAGTTTTCGTTGGTAGCAAATTGTTTAAAGGCTGGCAATTAATTTCTCTTGATTTGATGTGATATACATTGTTTACTGGACCAGCTGAAATTCTTATATTAATAAATTGTAAGGATGCATGGTACTTTATTTTTTACTTTATGGTTGTCAAAGAGAAAGTGATGCTAATAAGGTAATGGTTTTAAATGCAGAGAATTATGAAATACATAAATATCCTCTTAAAGCTAGAACATTTTCTCATTTTCCCTTGCCACCGCTGTGGAAAAAGAGCCGGTATTACTGTTAAACAACGCCGACTCAAGTCCCAGAGCTTGGTTTCCCGATCCCTGCAAGTTGCCTACGACCCATCTTCTACTGCACAGGACTCCATCCCTGGTTCATGGGCACTGGACACCAGATTTAATTTCTCCATCTCAAGGCGACATCACTCTTTCTCGGTGTGCTCTCAGGGAGTAAATGCTGCTAATCTTCGCACGCTCACCCAAGCTCATCCCGCAGCAAGCTCTTCCACTTCTATCAAGGCTGCTCTCTTGAATGTGAGATCAGTGTCTAATAAAACTTTTATTCTGCAAGACTTTATTATCTCAAATAATCTGGATTTCTTTTTCATCACTGAGACCTGGATTGTAAATGATCACTCTTCATGTTTTACTGACTTGGTACCATCGGGTTATTCATTTTTAAACTCTCCTCGTCTGACTCGTCGTGGTGGGGGCATTGCCACTGTTTTTAAAAGTATGTTCTTGTGTCAGAGCCTTACAAAGGGTCTGTTTAGTAGCTTCGAACTGCAACTTTTCGAAGTGTGCAGCTCCCCTTCTTTGTTGTTTGCTGTGGTTTATAGACTTCCTGTAATTAATGATATCTTCATTTCTGAATTCTCTCATCTCCTGGCTGATATCACCCTCTACCATGACAAAGTATTTATTGTTGGTGATCTTAACATTCACATTTGTTGTCAATCGAAACCTTTGGTTAATGACTTTTTATCACTATTGGACTCATTTGATTTTATCCAGCATATCAATACGGCAACTCACTCTCTCGGTCACACCCTTGATCTCGTTCTTACATGTGATATTTCAGTTAATGATACTGATTTATGTGATGTTTCTTTTACTGATCACTTTTCTATAATGATGGATTTGAATATTACTGTTGATGTTCCTACTACTAGTTGTGCTCCACGCTGTTCTCACTTTTTAAATTCTTTTATTATATCTGATTTTAAAACCATATTCTCTAGTCTTGATGTACATGTTTAATATGATAGTATCAATGATTCTGTTTTAAAATTTAATTCTTCTTGTAAAACGGTATTAGACTCAATTGCTCCGCTCAAGATATGCTGTAATAAGAGAAGAGACCTGGTCCCTGGCTAAATGAAACTATGCGACCGCTACGCCATGCCTGTCGAACTGCAGAACGGCATTGGAAAAAAGATGGACTAATTGTTTCTAAACAGATTTTTAGGACTTCTCTATTCAACTTCCAGGCTGCAGTTAAGAAAACTAAACAAGAGTTCTTTGCTGATTTAGTATTCTGTCATTCTAAGAATCCTATGGTCTTATTTAATTCAATTAATGCGGCCATTCACCCTCATTCTGTGATGGGATTGAACAGCACTGTTCTTTCATGTGAGCAGTTTCTTTCATTCTTTGTCAGTAAAATTGATACAATCCGTTGTGTTGTTGTTTCACCTGACTATGAACTTCCTACTGTTAATCATGGTATTATATTCGAATCTTTTGATCCTGTCTTTCACAGCTAAAAAGAACTATTGACTCCCTTAAACCAGCTCCCAGCCCTCTTGATATTATACCACCACACCTCTTAGTGGAAGCCTTTGATGTTTTGGGCCCATCTTTACTAGCCATTATCAATGATTCTGTTAGTGCGAGGGTTGTGCCCTCATTTTTTAAACATGCTGCGGTGCGTCCCTGTCTAAAAAAGGCAGAATTAGATCCTGGAGTTTTAGCCAATTCTCACCCAATTTCCCAATTGCCATTTCTGGCTAAAATATTAGAAAGAATTATCAATTGGTTGATCACCTTAACTCCAATAATTTGAGATCTATCAATCTGGCTTTAGGCGTTATCATGGTGTTGAGACAACCCTCCTTAAAGTATTCAATGACATCTCTATTATTATTGACTCAGGTGGCACTGTAGTCCTTGTCCTCCTGGACCTGACTGCTGCCTTTGACACTATTGACCATGAGACGTTGCTGTTGCGGCTTGAACATCTTGTTGGGCTTAAAGGGGCTGCTCTTAACTGGTTCAGGTCATATTTAACTGGTAGACACTTTTCAGTGACTTTAAATTCCTCTTTTTCGTCTACTGCTCCTCTTAAATGTGGTGTTCCTCAGGGATCCATTTTGGGTCCTATTTTATTCTCTATATACCTTCGCCCTATTGGAGCTATTTTTAGGAAATTTAACATTTCTTTTCACTGCTATGCTGATGATACACACAGGTTTATATTCCCATCTGCAACTCTGCAATAAATCAACTCCACAACCGTCTTTCTGAACTAAGATCCTGGATGGCTAATAATTTTCTTGATCTGAATCAAAATAGATAAATAAATAAAAATGGAGGTGCTTATAGTGGGTCCTTCACCTAAAGCCCAAATTGGTCTTGGACTTCTCGGCTCTTTCTCTGTCTTTTGCAAACCTCAAGTTCGCAATCTCGGTGTTATTTTTGACAGGAACCTCTCTTTTGAGAAACAGATTAATTCTGTAGTCAAGAGTTGCTTTTTCCAGCTTCGTCTATTAGGTAAGATCAAGCCTTTTTTTATCTTCTAGGGATCTTGAGAAAGCTACTCATGCTTTTATCTTTGCTCACCTTGATTACTGCAACTCGCTGTATTCTGGGATTAGCATATCCCTGATACACAGGTTACAGTTGGTCCAGAATGCTGCCGCTCTCTTTCTGGTTGGGGCAAGAAAGTAGGACTATGTTTCTCCAATTTCAGCTTCTTTACACTGGCTGCCTTTCAGTTTTCAAATTGATTTTAAAATCTTGTTGCTAATTTTTAAATCGTTACATGGACTCGCTCCTGCCTATTTATCTGAATTGTGTGTTTTACACCAGCCATCCAGAATGCTGGTCAGTTGTCTCTTGTTGTCCCTCATACCAAGTATAAAACTAAGGGGGGCAAAGCGTTTGCAGCTGCTGCTCCTCGCCTGTGGAACTCTTTACCTCATTACATAAAGGAGTCATCTACAATTAAATGGTTCAAAACAAGATTAAAGACTCATTTCTATTCACTTGCATTCCATGACCTTCAGTAATACTGATGGTTTCCTCATTGTGATTATGTAATCTTACTTCTATTTATTATTTATTGTATTTATGTTCATTTATTTTATTTCTATTTATGTTAATTGTACTTTTTTTCTTCTTTTATTGTAAAGCACATAGGTCAGAGCATTCCTATGTTGTTTTAAATGTGCTATATGAATAAATTGACATTGACATCATGTGAGGAATACTTACAAAAACATAAAAAGAAGTAATGATTCTGAAATGTCTGTTTGCAAAAAAACAATGAACAAGCAAAGGCATTGTATGTACCTTATTGCTGGAAATTTCATACTGGACAAATGTTTTCAGAAGTCCACTGTATGCAGAGTAGATAGGCCTGCAAAAATCCAAGCTCTTGTCTCTCTGCAAGTAAAAGAAAGCATTTAAATTAAAAAATATGTAATGCTCGGGAATCATATGGAGAACAAGACTACTGCATATACCTCTTTATGTATGAACTGAAGATGTAGGTGACACTTCCCACGATCAGGATAGGTCTCAGTGCGAGGCTCTAGGACATACCACTCATCCACTATACTCTGCAATGTCTGGAAACAGAAAATTGTGAATACTAATAAAACATGTAAGATATAAATATATATATTTGAAACACACCCATCCATACATCCACCCATCCATTCTCCAAACCTGCTTATCCAGGGCATGGTTGTGGGGTAGCTGGAGCCTATTCCTGTAATCCACAGGTGCAAGGCAAGAACAACATGCGCACATACACACACAGGGAAAACATGCAAACTCCAAGCATTAAACGCCTAGGGCACGAACCTCAGTCTCCTTTTGTGAGGTGGTAACAAATGCTCTTAGCACTGTCCAGATCTCCCCATAATCCTCCACAAGCAGAGGACAGAAAGTTCTGGGTTGGTGACATCGATGCTTTGCAGTTAGAAAGCTGGGGTAGGGTATGCCTGCTCTGCTGTATCAAAGTACTGCTGTAGATGTAATGGTTCTTCTTAAAAAAGGCAACAACATGATCCTGTACACTACAAAAAGCCCCAGCAATTGGTTTAGAAGCATCTTTTTGGGGCTATTCATCACTGTCTGCTACTTTAGTGATATCAAATTCACTATCCAACTCTTCAAGATCCTCTTGTTAAGTTGGTGTTAGACAAAAACTGGTCTAAATGAAATACTATACATAAAGTGGCAGATATAAAAACTTTAGTTAAAAAGGATTTTCAAAAGAACTGTTACTAGTCTGGCAGAGGATGAACACAAGGGTAAATCTAATAACTACTAAATTTACTAAAATGAAGAAGAAATCCAAAAATCATTGCTAAAAACAACTCCAAAACTAGAAAAAACACTAATATTTGTTTCTAACCATCACTGACTCTTAGTCCTTTATGTGTGGTGGAATAAAAGACATCCATCTAATCTTTACATCCTTGACCAACCTGAGCAACCAATGATTCGTAGTATGAACATTTGTCACTGCATCACTGGATCACACTATTTTAACATATCTGCAAGGAAGTGAAGTACCAGTATGTGTGGCCTTACACCCAGTACTGCTTGGATCATTTTAGCACAGGTACTTTATTTTTACTTTGATAAATTAAGAATTGCTTTAGACTACTCGCTAATTTAAAAAGTAATAGAACTACATGTTACCCTAACACTGCTACTGAGATGGCCCATTGTATGATCAGCTCATGTAAATATAATATAAAATTAGTGATTTCTGAAATATAGAGACAGATTATTTCAAGGGCTGAACGGTGGCGCAGTGGGTAGTGCTGCTGCCTTGCAATAAGCAGACCTGGGTTCACTTCCCAGGTCCTCCCTGCGTGGAGTTTGCATGTTCTCCCCGTGTCTGCGTGGGTTTCCTCCCACAGTCCAAAGACATGCAGGTTAGGTGCATTGGCAATCCTTAATTGTCCCTAGTGTGTGCGCACCCTGTGGTGGGCTGGCGCCCTGCCGGGGTTTGTTTCCTGTCTTGTGCCTTGTGTTGGCTGGGATTGGCTCCAGCAGACCCCGTGACCCTGTAGTTCGGAAATAGCGGGTTGGATAATGGATGGATTATTTCAAACAGGAAAAAGAATAATGCAATCGCCCAGGTATTTACCTTAAAAAATGTATCTTTGTAGATGCTTCTAACTGTGGTTTCTAAAAGTGTATGCGAAGCTAAGAAGGTAAACAGATGTGTACAGACGAGAAAATCCTTAATTGTAACCCAGATAAGAGTTTACATGACCGCATAGCGGGGTTACTTGCGAAGAAATCTACACCTGTTAACCTGGCATCTGAAAGACCAATAATCTGGTTTCTCTAACTGGAATTAGGGTTTACTTGGCATTTCACAATTAAGGGTTCTAACCACACTGAATGTCATATTGTTTCCTCTTCAAAATCATTTTGTCTGGAGAGGACATCCACTTTATCATTCTTATCTCTTGACTACTAAGAAATAACAAAATTGAAACAACTCAAAAACAAAGACCATCTAGTTTGTCTTAGATTTAGAGATTTAGCTGTTTTAAAATAAACTATTTTAAAGATAAACTATAAATTCTGTGCAGATAATTATGAGGTAATCTGTTCTTTCCAACCTAAGACACCACTCCTTTAGTGCCATTTTAAATGCCATAAGTTCACATTTTTCAATGTCACAGCTTTCTTCCCAGAGAGTGTTTGTTTTTTTTAAATAATATACACAAAGGTGTAACCTCCCAGTATTAGTGAGGCACTGAGATAACATTGTACCCACACTGATATCAGAAGCATCAGCTTTGACTTTGAATTGTAATGAGACATCTGGATGTCTTAAAATTGATACTGAAAACATTTTATACAAAGAATCAAATAAGTTTTCGTTTTCTGAATCCAAATAATTGAGTAGATTTTTTTTGTTAAAGGGATGATGATAGGGAAATAGCTAAAGTATTTTTTGTTTTTTTATGAATTGATGATAGTAATTAGGAAAGCATATACGATATGGAAGAAGATGATCCGCTGTGGCAACCCCTAACAGGAGCAGCCGAGAGAAGAAGAAGAATTAGGAAAACATGTAAACTGCTGCACTTGTTTAAGGTTTTCAGGGACCATCCAATTTAAACTGAGGTTGTCTTAGACTACACAATTTTTAAGCAAACTTAAAGCTGATAACCCTAAAAGACCACAAACGTTTAATGGAATTCAGATTTTTATAATTGTTTTTATCAGCTTTTTATTAAGCAAATACAAATAACACGAGATAAAAAATAAACAAAAGCTAAAGAGAAAATAACCCAACCCTCCCTCTCCCACATTATCCCACCCACCTTTTGACAAAGGGGTAAATGTTCTGTGAAAATCCAGTTGGCAGAGAAGAGAAGAGATGATTCAAAAAATCATGACTAATCCAAAACAGCAGAGATTAAAAATAAAAAAAGCAAGCAAAAATGGACAGAAAAACAAAGCTGAGTTACAGCAAAACATGATTTACACATTGGAGCAGCAATAGTCCAAGTATTTAGTTGCATTGCTGGAGGCACCATTCATGTATAATCCAGACAATTCAAGATGTATTAAATTAAAGAAAGGGGACTGCCAGTTGTCTACAGTAATGCCCTAGGGTGTATTTCACTGGGAGGCAAGTATTATTTTGTCCAATAGGGCAGCAGGACAGAATAATTTACTGTATGTTCAGAAGGTTTAAGTGGAAGCATGGAGAAGTATAAAAGAAGCAACACTTGAGGCGACAGTGGAATATTTAAAGAAAAAAAAGAAGATAGTTGGTGACATACATGGGTTTGAAAGGATAAGACAGGAGGGCAGTGTCAAAATATGGAGAAAACTGCCAGGAAAACAAAAGGGACATAAATGATGATGAGGATCAGCATTGAGACCCATCATATGGTGCTTACAGGGGATAGGATAATGTCTATGTACAATTCAGAATTGGGTGTACTGATAGTTCAGATTTCTAGAGCAAAATCTTGCATTGGAGAAAATAATGTCATGTTAGAGAGGTGACGAGGGAGAGTAGAAAGGTCTCTGGACCAGAGATATAAAGGGCAGAGAGGTTTGTAAGTGCTTTACAAATTAAAGAGTAAAGGGTAGAAACAATTTTTTTTCTTGGGAGACTGCAATGAGTGGTTCAGTAGAGGGGTTAAAACAGAAATTACTGATAGGTGTTGTAGGCAGAAAAAGATGGTAGAGAAAGAGAAATTAAAATGAGCTTGAACATAGTAAAACATTATTAGTTCTGAACTATTAAACAAATCCCCTACACACTGATTCTCGTATTCTGCCAAGAATGAAATACACAGGGCCAACCACCCAATGAGAGAGTGACGTTATGAAATATGGGAGTGTGAGAGTGCCATTTTCCAGTGGGTACAAGTAAGATTTTCACATTGTGCCAGATGTTGATGACATATGACAAGATAATTCCCAACGATAGTTTGAACTTTAAAGAGGCAAACAGAATACCCTGAAGAGAAAGTGGGAAAGCAAGATAGAAGATTCTGTAGGGAGTCACAGAGGATGGTAGTGAAATAGAAGTATTTAGAAGAGAAGTCTCTTCCTCAGTAAGAGAGAAGAATGGAAGGTTGTTGAGAAATGATTTGATATTTCTGGGAGAGGTAGTAGAGCTGTCAGTTAATAGTTTAGAGTAGTAATCTAGGAATAAATTATTGATTATCTAGGAATAATTTGAAATCAAGACAGATTTTGTGTAGACAGAAGGTATAGATGTAAAGGAGGCATTTGCCTTAATTCTAGAAGCAAGCATCCTACTTGGTTTGGCCCCAGGAACATACTGTAATAACATATCCTAGAACAATGGATTAAAAATTCTGCTCTTTGAATTAAAAGGCTATTGAGCTCAGTTCTATTGTTAGCAATCAGAAGTTTATGATTTTTATTGATTCTCTTTCTAGAGATGAAAGGTTATACTCAAGTTACTTTGTTATTTGGAGTTTAGTACATGGCAAATGCGAGGAAAAGGTGACACTAAAGCCCCAAATCTAATCGCCTCCCAAATGTCATCTACATTATCTACAAGGTCAATAGTAATCTTTAAAAACTCATCTAGTTTGATAACAAGTTGTTAGCAAAATGAATTGTTATCAGAAGAGACGTGTTGAATTTCCATCTTGGGGCCCAAGTCATATAAAAAAAGGCAAGAGCACCACTGACATTCCACAGCATAATGTCAGGCTTTGCCATAATTAATTTAGATTAAGAAACTGAAAGCAGATGAAGTGAAACAACTAGAAATGGAAGTATTAGTAGATGTTTTGCAGTGATCCACCACTTGACAAATATATAAACCCAAAATTCCCTTCGCTCAGGCTACATCCTAAATCCACTCAACCGATGCATCCTGCCCCAACCAACCCACAGACTACCCCCAATAGCAGACTCACCACACTGAGTGCAATACAAATGAACTATTACAAAATGAGAACTAGCAGCAGAGATACCCAAAGCTACCCCTCACTCCGATCCTCACCCTTACCCTCATAAATAATTAAAAGGAGTAAATAATATCTAAAAATAATATGCACAATGCAGAGAAATAGTGGGATAAAAAGAAGAAAATACTAGAGGGGAAGAACTGAATGTGCCACCTGATTGCTGAAAATGGCATCAGGCTCCTGAACCACCACCTCCCTGAACCAATCGAACAGATGAATGCAAAAAATCCCTACATTTAACACCAATGTACATTAATAAAGCATAAGCCCTCTTTATATTGTTGTATAAATAATACAAAAGACCATTAAACTAGATTCTAGGCAATAATAAGTTCATAGGTAAACCACTAATGTGAAGAACATGACTCCTTTATTGTTATTTGAAGTAGAACTTGATCGCTGGAGTGCTGAATACAAACACTGCAACTGTATAAATATAAGATAAATAAAAAAAGGTCTTCAGAGTGAGAAAGTGCCAATTGCAATGAAGTTGTCAATTGCTGCAAGTGCTTCAGAAGGTGAATGGAATAAGGAGTGCACAGATCTGAGACTTGCTGAAGCCCAGCTACACATGATTTTTGAGCTTCTGGTTCCATTTGCCTTCCTGCGTTGTGCAGTAAATGAACTGAGACTATTGAAAAATAGGATCCATAAACCATTAAAACTGATATTTTGAACACAATGTGCCTCCTTCAGATTTAGTTCGCAGTCCAAAAACCTCAAAAATGTAGTTATAAGAGGACATGGACAAGCAACATCTGCATGGCTAGTGTACACCTGATGAGCCTACATGATTTAGGGAAGAAAGTTTAAGAGATTCAGGAACAATTTTGGTCATATTGGGGCAAGAAAATAAATTTAATTGTCCTTCTGTGCTCTATCTTTAAGCCACACAATTCTTAAGTTGTCTCCCAGTCTTCATAATTGACCAGTTTAGCTTTCATGTTAGCAATTTCTTTTCAGAGCACATTGATCTTTAAGTTGTGCCATAATATGTGGGCTGCTCTATTTTAATTACCTTCCACTCAGCGGGTATATCTATAGTATCATTGTAGTATTCAGTGTGGTAGTGTGTTCGAGAAGGTGACTTCATATCAAGTCCCGGTAGGCTTACATGCTGTCACTGGATTCCAAAAGAGGATGCTGCAACCTCTTTGATAATTTAAAAGCCAAGGAATGATATCTCTGGGTGGAAGAAGACATCTGTTCCTAATGACAGTAAGTAGCACTATACAGTTTTGCAGATAAATATTAAAAGTATGACAGGACAAAAATCTGAATAATGGGCTTTATTGGTGCAAGGGGACAAAGCTCAAGCTCTAGTCAGACATTATGGTGAAGCGTCATGTGACTCCAGACTTTTATAATAATAAGCCTTGAAAGGATCTCCCGTATATGCTATACAAAATGATTTATATCTTGCAAAAATAACAATATATCATCAATGTATACCACAACAAAAGGGCTTAATATGTCAATATAAATGTCATTAACAAATGATTTAAACACAATTGGGGAATTAGCTAATTCACAGTGTCCATTTAGGGAGTTAAATGTTGTTTTTAGTTTGTCTCCTGTTTTACATGAGAATAAGATTATACACATATCTTCAGTTAAGCTTTGTAAAAATAGTAGACTGTTTGTTTAACCTGATTGGATAAGAACAGCAGATAGTTGTTTTTGATGGTTATTTTATTAAGTCCTTGATAATCAATACATCTTTTTTCTGAGCAAAGAAAAATGCAGCAGCCTCCACTGGACTAGTGGTCAGTCTGATAAATCCATTCAAAAGGTTTTCTTTCATAACTTTAGATTCAGGCCAAGATAGCCTGTAGATTGTTCCTTAGGCATTAAAGGTACATCATGCATATATTGTTCTATTTGCTGAAAATAACTTGAAAATTTTCATACTAATTGGGTATGGTTTTCACGGAAAAATACTGTACCAAAGGAAATGTTTAGTTTCTTACAATAATTTTTAAAACAAAAATATGAATCTTTCTTCATGTAAGCAGCCAGTGTCGTCTTCTTCTTCTTTTGGCTGCTCTTAACATCTTTAACTCTGCCACTTCCAGCTCTGTCTCCTGTTTTTTGCTCATTGCCACCATCACCACATCTATCATAGCTAGTCTCAATACCATCTTGTAGACCTTCCCTTTCACTCTTGCTGGTACCCATCTATCACAAATCACTACTGACACTCTTCTCCACTCACTCCACTCTGGTTGCACTCTCTTCTTCACCTCTCTTCCACTCTCCCTGTTGCTTTGTACTGTTGATCCCAAGTATTTAAACTCACCCACCTTCACCAACTCCATTACCTTCATCCTCACCATTCCTCTGACCTCACTCTCATTCACACACGTGTATTCTGTCTTTTTCCTAATGACCTTCATTCCTGTCCTCTCTAGAACATTCAGGTTCTCCTTGACCTGTTCCCTACTCTTACTACAGATCACAATGTCATCCGCAAACATCATAGTCCTTGTGGATTGTGGACTGCTGTCTAATCTTGTCTGTCAACCTGTCCATCATCATTGCGTAATAAATAAGAAAGGGCTCAGAGATGATCCCTGATGTAATCCCACCTCTACTTTGAATGCGTCCGTCACTCCTACCACAGACCTCACCACTGTCACACTTCCCTCGTACATATCCTGTACCACTCTTACGTACTTCTCTGCCACTTCAAACTTCCTCATACAGCTCCACAACTCCTCTCTAAGTCCACAAAGACACAATCCAACTCTTTCTGGCCTTCTGCATACCTCTCCATTAACACGCTCAGAGCAAACATCGCATCTGTAGAACTCTTTCCCAGCATGAAACCATACCGCTGCTCACTAATCATCACCTCCCTTCTTAACCTAGCTTACTACTCTTTCTCATAATTTCATGCTGTGGCTCATCAGTTTTATTTTCCCCTGTAGTTACTACAATTCTGCACATTTCCCTTATTGTTAAAAACCAGTACAAGTACACTCCTCGGGCATACTCTCACTTTCCAAGATTGCATTATACAATCTGGTTAAAAACTCCACTGCCATCTTTCCTGAACACCTTCATGCTTCCACAGGTATGTCATCTGGACCATCAGCCTTTCGATTCTTCATCCTCTTCATAGCTGTTCTTACTTCCCCCTTGCTAATCTGTTGCACTTCCTGATTCACTATCACCTCATCATCCAATCTTCTCTCTCTCTCTCATTTTCTTCCTTCATCATCCTTTCGAAGTACTCTTTCCATCAGCTCAACCCACTCTCCTTGCTTGTGAGTATGTTTCTATCATTATCTTTGTCTACCCAATCGGTACAGGTCTTTTTCTCCCTCCTTAGTGTCCAACCTCTCGTACAACTCATCATATACCTTTTCTTTAGCCTTTGCCATGGCTGTCTTCATCTTATGCCTTATCTTCTTGTACTCCTGTCTACTTTCTGCATCTCTCTGACTATCCCACTTCTTCTTTGAAAACCTCTTCCTCTGTATACACTCCAGTATTCCCTGTTCCACCTCCAAGTTTCCTTGTCCTCCTTCTGTCCAGATGTCACACTAAGCACCCTTCTTGCTGTCACCCTTACTACATCTGCTGTAGTTGCCCAACTGTCTGGTAACTCTTCACTGCCACCCAGTGCGTGTCTACCTCCTCCCTAAACTCAACCTTACAGTTTTCCTTTTCAAATTCCACCATTTGATCCTTGGCACTGTCCTCACCCTCCTCCTCTTCTTGATGTCCAATGTCATCATACAGACCACAATCCTCTGTTGCCTAACTATGCTTTCCCCTGCCACAACTTTGCAGTCTCCAATCTCCTTCAGACTGCCCCTCCTACATAGAACATAATCTACCTGTGTGCATTTTCCTCCACTCTTGTTAGTCACCCTGTGTTCTTCACTCTTCTTAAAATACATATTAAGCCATGCCCATCCTATTTGCAAAATTCACTACCATCTGACCTTATGCATTCCTTTCCTTGACACCATACCTATCCATCACCTCCTCATTTCCTCTGTTCCCTTCACCAATATGTCCAATCACCACTCTCTCACCCTTGGTTACACTGTCCATCACTTCATCCAACTCACTCCAGGAATCTTATCCATCGCACACCCAAATTGCGGGGCATATGCACTAACAACATTTATCATCACACCTCCAATTTCCAGCTTCATAATCATCACTCTGTCTGACACTCTTTTCACATCCAAAATAGTCTTCACATACTACTCCTGGAGAATAATCCCTACCCCATTTCTCCTCCCAGCCACACCATGATAGAACAATTTGAATCCAACTCCGATGCACCTGGCCTTACTCCCTTTCCATCTAGTCTCTTGCACGCACAATATATCAACCTTCCTTCTTTCCATCATATCAGCTAACTCTCTCCCATTACCAGTCATACTGCCAACATTCAATACCCTCACTTCCACTCTCTTTACCTTCCTCTTCTCCGTCTGCCTCTGAACACAGCTTCCTCCTCTTCTTCTTCTTTGGCCAACAGTAGCCCAATTTCCACCAGCACTCTGCTGGCTAACAGTATTGGTTGCAGCTGTTGTCCGATCTGGTATGTAAATCTGTATGTCAGGAATGGCATCCAATGTAAACAGCCAGTGTGTAGAATTAAAATGGGTGTGATAACCAGCCTTCCCAATATGTACACCATCATTTGAAGCAAACATAATGTTTTGTTTTATGAGTATTTTTGGATGGTTTATTCCATGCAAAAGGCCTGCACTGACAAAGTTTTCTGATGACTATAGAATTTGTGAAAGCAGATACCTAAATTGATTGTTTATTTTAGTTTAAACTAATTGGATATGAATTTAATTAGTCCGACAAACCCCAGCAAAAACTTTCCTTATCATCTCTAAGAAATTAGAACAATTCTTCAAATAATGCCCCAATTTCCCACAAGACAGGGAATACTGCAAATCTATTGTATTTTTCTCCATTTCACTTTTTTAAGACCCCAAATTAATTGTAAGGCTTCTTTATCTTACTTTGGAAGCTTAGAAAATTTTTTTTGCCTTGTCAGGGCTAACATAACAATTTTCTCATAGATCAGTTCAAAGAATTCAGAGGTCTGTGTGCTTTCTTCAGTAAATAAACACAATTTTGTTGCAGCTGATCAAGTTCTGAATAAACCCAAATTACTATAATTTACAAATTACTAATTTGACTTTATGTTTTTCCTGCGGTGGGTTGGCACCCTGCCCAGGATTGGTTCCTGCCTTGTGCCCTGTGTTGGCTGGGATTGGCTCCAGCAGACCCCCGTGACCCTGTTCGGATTCAGCGGGTTGGATAATGGATGGATGGATGGACTTTATGTTTTTCCACTGTTAAGTTAGAGGCAGAAATTGAAAAAGGACCAGGGGTCTCATTTATCAAGCGTGCGTACGCACGGTTTTATGTGTAAATCATGCATACGCACAATTCCACTAATAGAATGCGATTCATTAATTTGTACGTGTGCGTGAAAATGTGCGCACATTTAGAAGAACTCCTGACTGTGCGTAAGCAGAATCCCCTAGTGGTAGAGAACTGTAATCACATATAAACCCAGTGCCCTTATACTTCACCACTTAAATGTCAGTGTTGACAAATTGATGAATTGAATACAACAGGTGATTCTGAGTTATCGGGAACTGTAAATAATATAAAATCCACAATTGAAGAACTGTTTTTGGAAATGCATTGACTACAATGGCAGACCTTGCGCTTCTTGAAGATTTGCAACAAGCACTTTTGCGCAGAGATTGCGTTTTCAGGGACCGCACAGACTTACTCGCTGAGAGTGATGAGTGGCTCATTAGTTGTTTTCGTTTGCCAAGGGCAATTTTGCTTGATTTGTGTGAGCAGTTCTCGCAACTTTTGGAGAGGCCGACAAAGCGCACCAGTGCAATCCCCATGCACACTCAGGTTCTTTCTACTATTGGCTTTTTAGCCACAGGCACATTTCAAAGGGAAATTGGTGACAGGTCTGGTATTTCTCAACCCACCGTGAGCCGAATTATGCCACACATTTTACATGCAATTATATCACTTACATCACAGTACATTACGTTTCCAAATACCGCAGCGGAAAGGACAAAAATTATGACCGATTTCTATAACATCGCAGGATTTCCAAGTGTAATAGGGGCAGTTGACTGCACACATGTTGCCCTGAAAGCTCCTACTGTTGATGAATTTGCATTTGTAAATAGAAAAGGCTATCACTCCATTAACGTGCAGGTAATCTGTGATGCACACTTGAACCTGCTAAATGTCGTTGCGAACAGCCCGGGAGGGACACACGATTCCTTCATTGTGTAGAACAGCATCGTGGGACTTCGTCTTCAGCAAAGCGCTGCTGGAGAAGGCTGGCTTATTGGTAAGTGTGTAACGATTAGATTACTTCTCAACACCATCTACTGTACTGTATTTTATGTTAATCTACATCACTGCAGGGGATCGAGGATATGCCCTTAAATCCTGGCTGATGACCCCAGTGGCAAACCCTGTATCCTAAAAGGAGCTGAATTACAACCGAGCACATGAGCGCACAAGCAGCACAGCAGAACGTGCAATAGGCTTGCTGAAGGCTCGATGGCTGTGTCTGTCAGGCAGAGGAGGCATATTGCAATACAAACCCAACAAGGGTTTGAATGTTTAAATATTTAAATTAAGTTTTAATTATATTTTATAACTACAATATTTATCAATTTGCTTTAGGTGTGCTATATAGTTAAAGCATGCAGTGTGCTGCATAATATTGCCATTAAAAACGGTATACCACTGGATGAGATGCCGATACAAGAAGATCGCCACATGGCAGAAGCTTTTGACCCCATGCCAAATGCTGTGGCCGTGCAACTAAGAGCAGGGATAATCGAACGGTTCTAAATCTGTTTCACAATAAGGAGTAATTGTGAGAAAATGGTGAGATCAATTGGAGCTTTTATTGAACTTGCATGATGCATTTAGTGAGTCACTAATGTTCCTCAAGTTCACATTGATTTGGTGCAGTTCCTCTTTTATGCTTGCAATGCCTCTCACTAATTCCTCCTGTGTTTTCAGAACCGCATCAGTCAGGACTCGTGCCTCGAAACGCATCGGACGTGCTGAAGTGGCAGGCGGAGCAGGACCTGGCAAAACTGGCAGATCTATAAAATAAATGTTAAATGAACAATCCAAATCATTTGCAATGTGAGTGTTATTTATCTATGAATAATATATCGCAACACAAACATTTGAAAACCTTCTAACCATTTTCGGATGGCTCGGCCTCTCCTGCAGTTGATGGGATTGCACTTTCAGTGTCACCATCGGGGATTACTCCGCTCATTGACGTTTCACCAATAATTGCCGCTATCTTGTCATCCAATGGTGACACTGAAATAAGACTCTGGCCTCCTCCCGTGGCACCGAGGTCTCTTTTGTGGGCTGCAATTCTTTTTTTAGAGGACACTTTCAAATCAAACCACTTTTTCTTGATTTCTGCAGTAGTTCTACATACAGGTGAGACGGCATTTACCGCATTAGTAACCTGTCCCCACGCCAAGTCTTTTTTTTTCTTTGACATTCCGCCTGAAAAAGCAGCAAACAAAACTGTCTTATTACGTTGTACCTCATTTAAAAGCACTTCCACTTCGTTGTCTGTGAAGTTTGTTGTGTGTTGTTGTGTGTTTGGTTTTTTTTTTTTTTTTCTTCTTTCCTCTCTTCACGGGATCCATGATAACGGTTCTATAGTGCCCTGGCGGCATTTGGTTTTTATAAGGAAGGTTGTTTACCAAATAAGGTAATTTGAGGGCGTTTTTGTATGCAAATTTAAATTACTATGCACACGCACACAATTTAGAAGGAGTGTGATTCATCATCAGTCATTTCGTACAGCTGTGCGTACTCACGTTTGATAACTCTCAACTTTCTTGTGCTTACGGCTGTTGGTATACGCACTAGTTTAGAGCTTGTTTTACGCACGCTTGATAAATGAGACCCCAGGAAATGAGAGAGAAAAATACTGTCAAGCAGGTTAGGGTTAAAAAAAAAGAAAAGCAACGAGCCCCAAAATGCCATCATGTTAAACAAAAACAAAGGTTAATAATCACAAAAAGTCCTCACTTCCTCAAATGAGTTTTTTTTTACTACATACAATTTTTGATTTTTGTTTTGGCTGTATAATATGAACTTCACGAGTCATGCTTCAAAAAACCAACCACCAAGGAAAAAATAAAGCTACAAAATGTAAGAAATTAGTATACAAAAACTAATGATAAAAAAATGCATATTTTTAAGGTAAAAATGAGTAACAAGTACTAATTGTAGAAAGTGTTTTATTAAAATTCACTATTCACTATTAGGCATCTTTATATAGTAGTTATGGCAATGGTGTTTTATATATGAGGGCAAGTCAAAAGTTATCCGCACTCCAGCTGTAGAATTTATTTTAATCAACTTTCAGAAAAGACTAATACATCATTTTTCCACATAATCTCCCTGCTTTTCAATACACCTTGTCGACCTGTCAACAATCTTTCGTATTCCTTCATTAAAAATGTTTTAGGCTGAGCTGCGATCCACAAATGCACTGCTGTCTTCACCTCTTTATCAGACGTGAACCTTTGTACTCGTAGTGCTTCTTTTGAAACCCAAGTCTGTTGTGGATTATTGCATTGGCAGAGCAATGGCTGATTTGCAAATGATTTGCCGCATCATCTTCTGTCACTCGTCTATTCAACAGAATCATTTCACGTGCATGCTCAATGTTGTCATCAGTTGTGGACATGGATGGGCATCCAACTCCTTTTTCATGGCTAACACTTGTGTGCCCTTCCTTGAACTTCTCTATCCATTCATACACACTTCTTCATGACAGAACACTTTCTCCATACTGTGCACAAGCTCTTTGATAAATATCGGCACCAGGCACACCATCTGACCACAAAAAAAAACAAATTACTGCATGTTGCTCTTCTTTCGTGCAAATCACAAGTGGGGCAGCCATCGTTTTTTGCACTGCAGTTACAAATGATCTGACGTAACACATCTGCACAGCAGTGATTGGGGAGACAGGGACCTTGTATGGAATGTGCTGAGAAGACAGTGCTGCCATCAAGAAGTTTTAATTTAACTGGAGTGCAGATAACTTTTGACTCACCCTCGTATTTTTATCTGGTGTATCTGATAAAATTGTAAAAAGAAAAAAATGTATATAAGTAATAGCAGTTTCATTGGTATTTATAATATTAACAACTATATAACATACTTCTAGCATCTAGTTTATGCTAACTTGATAACAGACAATAGCATCCAGTCCCAGACCTTGATTACTGCTATGTCCAACTCTACACTGTGTATTATCATCAGTCCAATGGTGACCTGCTGCATTTGCAGTGGGTACCTTCCTGTTCTGTAACAACTACAGGCTATGTATTTCTACCCATGTACCTCCTCTCCACTTTCTTTTTGTGATGACAGTATTGTGCAAATAATATTAATTCTTTTACAATAATTCATTTTTTATTGTTGCTGTTATTTTAATAATGCCTTTTCATCTACATTTAGATTATTTTTTCTTGGTCACCATTATTTCCTGTATTTGTTGTTATGGGTACTACCATTTTATGTTTCTAGCTTTCAGATGCATGGTCATTTTGCGTGTCTGGTTGCTATGATGCTACGAAATGTTGTCAGCAGTCAGCAACTCATGTGTAACTCTAACAACATTCTTGTGAATCCTCATGACAACAAGCATCTTCAAAAAAACTACTGGCAACTTTTGATACCCCTATAGTCTCATGCTCCTCTTTATCTTGACATGGATTCCTTTAAACTTCTTCTAAATTTCTTGCAACTCCAGTTCACGTTCTCTTCTCTTTTTATATGTTGTCCACCTTGTAGTGATGTTTTTGCTATCTAATTTGTCCCAGTTCTGCTGAGATATTGCCATGTGTAACAAACTATTTCTTCAGTAACTTTATTTATACCTTTCTGCAAAGTCAGCTACGACTTTATATTTAAAAATTTGTGTAATAAAAATCCCTGGAAATTATTATCTTTTCAGAAATTTGTGCACAGAGCAACTGTGCTTTCAATAATAAATTTATATGTTAACAATTTTATTGATTATACTGCCATTTACAAAGGTCCAAATTTTGTGTGTACAGTATATACTGAAGTACATCACATCACTCACCTCAAGCTTAATCACTATGTTTCCAAGAAAGTCATCCTGTCCCTTGTTTTTTTTTGCATCTTTGAAGATTCTGTGAATAGAGTAAATAACGTATTGTTCTTAGAACTCTTTACAGTATACCATATTTAACATAGGTATTTATTTTCTTTTTACAAGAGAAGTATTCACTGCAGGAACTGAGAAAAAAGTTTGCTTAACTGCCATGCCTACATGCAATTACGACTTAAATAGACACACAAAGACACATCTGCCTTCTTATCATAACATGTAAAACATTCATTGCTATAGAAAGGCAGACAACATAATTAAATACCTCAGCCATCTTGTACTGGCCGCTTTTTTCACTCCACCCTCCTGGTAAACAGTACAGGGCCATTGAAATTCACACCCGTGTATTTACATGGAGTGTCTATCATAAGAACAAATTATAAGATCAACAGTGTATATGATTGTAAATCCATGTTGCAATAGAGTGAGTGTTACAGGAAATGGTCAGGAATCCCAAAAGGTGATTCCTTGTCCAGACAGGATTCCACAATAAAAGAAAACAGAAGGACAGGCTCTCTGAGCAGATGGGATCAAGTATTCTTACCCAGCAGGGAGGACAGTATTTTGGGAGGACCAGGAGAGACATAAGTATCCATTTACTATGTCCACTTATATGCTAGAGGGCAGTGTCCCTGGGATTCACATCCCCTTCAGACAGATTCCCACGGGGCATCTTGGGAATTTGAGTTCCGGAACGCAGCCCCATTGGGTTCAGTGGGTGCCACTAGGGGATGCTGCAGGGAAATATGAGCCTTACTTTTTGGGACTCCTGTCTGACCTGGAAGTTCTTCCTGCAGACCAGGGGCCTCATGCATAACGCTGTGTGTAGAATTCACACTAAAACATGGCGTAAGGACAAAAGCAGAAATGTGTTTACGCACAAAAAAATCCAGATGCATAAATCTGTGCGTTCGCCAATTTCCATGTTCTTCCGTTCCATAAATCCTGGTCAGCGTGAAAAGTAATGCACGTGCACGCGTCTGCTGTCACTCCCCAAACTAACCCAGAATTATGCCTCTTTGAATATGCAGATTAATGTAAATAGCCCTTAAGCTCAGCATTCTGTGAAAAGGCAATGGCAAAAGCACGGGGGGAAACAGAAGAATTTCAGAGAATACCAAGTGGGGGCAAGGAAAAACGTACTATTTGTTGGTGTAAACAGTGGTATAATCAACAAAAGGAAGTTGATTGAGTGACATAAAGTGTCGGAAAAACTCGAAAGCTCAAGTTCACAAAGTCGAACAGTCCCTGAAATAAAAAAAAAGTTGTCATATATCAAAGTCGCCGTAAAAATGCAAGTTGTAGCCCACCATCTGAGTGTCATATGAAAGCTTATTAGGGTACAGAGAAAAGAAAAATAGGCACACAGTGGGAAAAAAGCACGAAATGTCAACTTTAATCTCGAAATTTCCACTTTAATCACATAGTTTATTTTGTCATTAAACTAAAACATCATAAACTTCATCTTAAAATCGTTTAATTTACTAGTTTCTCAAAAACCATCGTAACTAATGTAGCATGCTAAATGCTTTGTTTTGTATTTGATCTTCTATGTGCTTTATGTGTGTGAATCACTACATGGGTCTTAAATGGGCTTTCTCTTCCTCCGACCGGACACAGAATCCATTACATTCGTGATATTAAAGCTCCCTGAATAATTAAAATACTGAGATGTATACTTGATATCATTTTCATGATGACAGGAGTTAAAGCATGTTATTAAACATGGGAACATGGTGGCGCAGTGATTGTTCACGCCTCACGCAAGATGCTTGCTGCACCGTGCGCAACCTTCGATGAAATAATTTATTGCAGCAGTACTGTCTCTTTTAAACGTACTAACCCCCAATTCCTGTCCTTACTTTTCTTTCTCCAAATAGCCAATCCCCACACAAGCAGCTCTGTAATAGACATTAAGCCATCTGTAAGCTTAGAATGCCGATTCTTCAAAACTTTTAAGGAACATTGAAATATCTTGTAGTACATATTTAATTATTCTATCCTTCCAGTGTCGCGCCAGCCCCAGCAAGAATACAGCACGAGGCAGGAACAATCTGTGAATTGAGTGCCAGCTCCTCGCTAGCGCTGCGGCACCGTGTCCTTACATGTTTAATAATTAACAATATAGATTTTGGTCTCGTCTGTTGCAAGAGATGGACGTCTGAAGCAGAGCTCCGTTAGCAGCGGTGTTATTTTTTTTTATATTATTTCCTTATTATCTTGAGATATCCTGTATTTATGCAACCCAGGGGTTCTACTACAGTATATGCAAGCATATATAAACATGGTCGGCAAGAAAGGGGCACAGAAAGAAATGGAAAAGAAAACTAAAGCTACATCCAAGCCCAGACGGACAAGTCCAAGTTCAAGCTCAAGTACGGCCTTTCAGAGACTGACCTGGAACAGACAGGCAAAAGCCCAGACTCCTCGGGACCACGGTCCGCTACATTGTCTCCAGTTGACAGCGAAATGGGGAGCGAATGTGCGAGTGACACAGGTCACGATAGCTCGCCGATAGGAGAAGATCATTTGAAACTGCAAAAGGCCTTGCAGTCCGCGCTTTCACCTACTCCACGTGAGCCAGGAACATCGGCTGTAACAAAGCCAGCCGCTTCACCTACGGTGCACGAAAGCAGAAATGATCTGTCTGAACTGAAGGTGATGATTGCTGAGCTCAAGCAAGATATAAAGAAAAGCAAGAAGGCAAGTGAGAAGCTGCGGCGGATGCTGCAAGAGCTGCGGCAGGATTATAAGGACTCGGAGAAACACGTATATATTCACTTTGAGGCGGCCTTTAAATGTATGCTGGATAAAATTGAGGAGCACATTCAGGAAAATGCGTCTAAACTGAGCACACTTGCTGATCAGCTGGAGGATGTTAAGCAGACATTCACGACTTGAATTGAAACAGCCGAAAATCTAGTATCCACCGCTGATGGAAAAGCAACAGCTGCCAATTCTGAATGCAAAAAACTCGGAGACAAACTTGCTGCTCTGGAAGATGGAAGCAGAAGGAATAATATTAGAATCAAAGGTCTACCTGAGAATCGTGAAACTTCAAACTCAGTGAAATTCATAGCTGAACTACTCTCTGAAATAATTGGAGAGGACTTTAAATCAGATACCGAGATAGCAGCAGCTTATCGCATACGCAGATCAAATACCTTTAGACCTAGGTCTTTTATTGTCCGCTTTGAGAGATTGTTATGTAAGCTGGATGTGATGGCACTCCTCAGACACAAGCAATAGATTATATATGAAAATAACCACATTCGTATTTTCCCTGATTTCTCTCCCGAAACAGCTGCTAAACGTGCAGCCTGCTACAACACTAAATAGTGGTTATGGCAAGCCGATATCGAATATAGCCACTTGTATCCTGCCAAACTGAAAGTGGATGTTCAAGGCCAATACTACATCTTCTCCAGCAAGGAGGAAGCAGAAAAGGAATTAAGAAAGCTGATCCCGACACTATTCTGAAACACAATAGTGTGTCGCATCCTGTCATGACATGGCAAGGAGTTATCACCTGCTGTCTGATCCACTTGTAATGATACGGGTATTATAATTATACATTCTTTTTATTACTTGGACGGTTTCTGTTTATGTTTTAATTACAGTTATAGACGTGTGTGTGGAAGAAATTAACCTTTTTTTTTTTTTTTTTTTTGTCTTACTATCCTAAAGGAGACTGTTTAATATTATACCCTTGGTTTATTGTTATTGTTATTATTGCATTAAGACTTACTATGCTTACCCTGTACCACTTTCTAACACCATTTCCTGGGTTTATTATCTTAATACTTTAAGATTGCTGAAGATTATATTTTATGCTTATAGTTTGTTAATGATTATATTTTAGGCATATAGTAGTTAGACTATATTGGCAATAGATATCTCTACTTTTAATACCAAAATGCCGCTGTGTGGGTGCTTGTTTTGCTTTGGACGTGCTCTGTCTCTAGGTATGACAGAGGACCGGGACTTTGTGAAGTGGGTTCCAGCCTCACGCGGGGAGGCAAAATGGGGGGGGTTGGGGGATAAGGGGGGGAGAGAAAGAAAGCAGGCTATATCTAATTTATCCTTTTAATCCTTATAATTATAACTACCAACATAACAATAGGCTGCATGGCAATAACTCTTGGGGAAATAGGAAATTAAGGTTAAAGCTGTCTCACTTCCAGTTAAGACTATAAAATGAAATCAAAAATTCAGAATCAATGTCTCCATGATGGGACAGTTAACTTTGTGAGCTGGAATGTTAAAGGCCTGAATCACGAATTAAAGAGAAAGAAAGTATTCTATCACCTAACAGGTTTAAACGCTAAAATAGTATTTTTACAGGAGACCCACTTACTAAGCAAGGATCAGTTCCGGCTGCAAAAGGACTGGACTGGTCAAATGTTCCATTCCAGCTTTACAAAGAAAACTAGAGGAGTGGGAATCCTCATACATAGAACAGTCTCATTTGTAGCATCAGATGTAGTATCTGATCCTGAAGGGAAATATGTTATGGTCATGGGCAACTTATTTAACTGTAAAATTATTTTGATAAATGTTTATGCACCTAATGTCGATGATAAGGAATTTATACAAATGTATTTGCATCCATTCCCAATGTGAACACTCATAAAATTATAATGGCTGGGGACTTTAATTGTGTTTTAAATCCACTCTTAGATAGGACTCCTCTCACAGGGGATGACATCTAACACTGCAAAGACAATTACACAGTTTGTAACTGACCACAACTTATCAGACCCCTGGAGGTTTCTAAACCCAAACTCAAGAACATATTCTTTCTACTCACCAGTACATCATTGCTACTCAAGAATTGATTATTTCTTTATAGATAATAATTTCCTGCCTACGATTAAATCTTGCAAGTACGATGCTATTGTTATTTCCGACCATGCACCTCTGACCTTGGAGCTAAAGTCATTATGCCCCACACACTCACCTCGCAGATGGTGTCTTAACCTGCTTTAATTAGCAGATGAGAACTGTACAGAATTTATATCCAAACAAATCAGTTTCTTCCTAGAGACAAATACATCGTCAGAGGTTTCTGCAGGAATATTCTGAGAAACTCTAAAGGCCTTCTTAAGAGGACAGATTATTTCATATCTTTCCCACAGGAATAAATTAGAAACCAAGAAAGTATCAGAGCCAACAAGCAAAATTACTAGAATAGATGAAGAACATGCCGGGCTTCCAAGCAAGGCTCTGCATAGGAAAAGGCAGGCTCTGCATTCAGAATTCAACCTCTTGACAACTAAAGAAACTGAACAACTAATTTATAAATCCAGACATCATTACTATGAACACGGAGAGAAAGCTAATAAGCTTTTAGCTCAACAAATCCATAAACAAGAAGTTTGCAATGCAATCCCAGTAATCACTAACATGAACGGAGACGAAATCATTGACTATAAAAATATAATGCACACATTTAGAGACTACTATAAATCCTTATATTCTACTGAGGTTAAAGAAGACAACACCCAATCTAATATATTTCTGGATACATTACAGATACTATACCACAAATAGATACTTTTAGTGCAGAGGAACTTGGTAAACCTCTGGCGCTATCAGAATTACTAGATGCTATAAAGTCACTTCAAGGTGGGAAAGCAGCAGGCCCTGATGACTACCCTGCAGAATTTTATAAGAAATTCTCCGCTCAGCTAGTTCCCCTCCTATCAGCAACATTTGCAGAAGCTAGAGACAATCACATTCTACCTCAAACTTTTCGCCAAGCATTAATCACCGTCTTTCCTAAACAAAATAAGGACTTACTACAATGTACATCATACCGACCAATTTCACTTCTGAATAATGATGTTAAGATACTCTCAAAAATTATAGTTAGAAGGATGGAGAAAGTACTGCCTTCGGTAATATCACAAGATCAAACTGGATTTATCAAGGGTCAACACTTATCTTCCAATCTTCAACACCTGTTTAATGTAATATACTCACCAACAAAGTCAAACACCCCAGAAATATTATTATCATTGGATGCAGAAAAAGCATTTGACATGATTGAATGGAAATACCTTTTCACTACATTAGAGAAATTTGGGTTTGGCCGAACATTTGTGATTGGATCAAAATACTATATTCCATTCCAGAAGCTTCAGTTTGTATTAACTACATTTGTTCAGACTACTTTAAACTAGAACGTAGTGCCAGACAAGGATGCCCCTTGTCACTGCTACTGTTTGCAATCGCCATTGAACCACTGGCAATACACCGTCGAAATGCTGATCAGATAAAGGGGATTATCAGAGAAGGACTGAAACAGAAAATTTCTCTATATGCAGATGATATGGTACTGTATATATCAGACCCACAAAATTCTGTGCCTGCAGTCTTAACAGCACTTACAGAATTTCAATGGATCTCTGGTCTCAGAATTAATTTGAATAAAAGTGTACTCTTTCCAGTGAATTCTCAAACATATAATAATAGATTGGACACCATACCTTTTATCATTGCTGATTAGTTTAAATACCTAGGGGCAAACATCACAAGTAAACACAAAGCTCTTTATCAACAAAATTTCGCCGTCAGCATGGAAAAAATTAAGCAAGACTAGCATAGATGGTCAACCCTTCATCTCACACTAGCTGGAAGAATTAAAATTGTTAAGATGAATAATCTTCCTAAGTTTCATTTTGTATTTCAAAACATTCCAATATACATCAATAAATCATTTTTTAAGCAATTGGATTCAACAATAACCTCATTTATTTGGAACTCAAAACATCCACGTATCCAAAGAGCGACCCTACTAAGACCTAAGGCAGAAGGTGGCATGGCTCTACCCAACTTTCAGTTTTATTACTGGGCAGCAAACATACCAGCTATAAAAACCTGGACACAAATAGATGAACATACACAGGCTTGGTCCGTAATAGAAATAAAATCCTGCAGTACTTCTTTATATTCCCTGCTTTGTGCCCCAATAAATGTAAGTTATCACCAATATACTGATAACCCAATTGTGCTTCACTCACTCAGAATATGGAACCAATGTAGAAATCATTTTAGGATAGAGAATCTTTTATCTGTGGAACCTCTGCAGGAGAACCACCTCTTTCAACCCTCGCAAACATATGCAGTTTTTAAAATCTGGAAAAGATTTGGGATTAAATTTCTTAGAGATCTTTATATAGACAACATCTTTGCATCCTATTAACAATTACATTCCAAATTTAACTTTCCAGCTACACATTTCTTTCACTATCTTCAAATTAGGAACTTTGTTAAACAGAACCTGCCCGATTTGCCTCATCTTGCACCCTCGCCCATGCTGGAAAAAATATTGCT